>PVJC01000022.1:0-168286 GCA_004026665.1 Murina feae
GGCCCCTAGTATCTATAGAATGGTGAAACAAAATAATTGCCACTTTGAATTATATACCCTAACTTCTAAGAATTTGATCAAAATAAAGATACTTTCAGATAAATAAAAACCAAAGGCATTTACATTGCCAAAGGAACCTCTGGAGAATATATTTTAGAAGGAAGGTAAAAAGACAAGTTTAAGATGTAAGAAAGCATAAAAAGAAAATGAGATAGATATATGAGTAAATCTAATAAAATATATTTGCTTAAAATACTAAAGATGATAAATTACAGGGTTCAAAATATAAATTAGAACTACAAAACAGGGTAGTATAAATTATATTTTATATTTCATGGTAGATGTATTATTTGTAAATTTCATTAATTTTAAAAATGTTTGGAAAAAATTAAGAGAGAAAAACAGAATGCTAACATGAAATGTGACAGAGGGCATAAGAATAAGTGAAAAAAACAAATAAAAAGACATGATTCACAACCTAGCCGGTCTGGCTCAGCGGATAGTGTGCCAGCCTATGGACAGAAGGGTCCCAGGTCTGATTCCAGTCAAGGGTACACACCTCAGTTGCAGGCTCTTCCCTAGTCTGGGCCCTGGTCAGTGTGAGTGCAGGAGGCAACCAATCAATGTATTTCTCTCACATCAATATTTCTCTCTGTCTTTCCCCCTCTCTTTCACTCTCTCTAAACAATCAATGGAAAGATATCCTTGAGTGAGAACAATAAAAAAGAAAGCCATGACTCTCTGATGATAAGACTGTGTGTCAAAAGCCTCAAAGAATCTACATGTAATTCTCAGAGTATAATATCAATGAATAAAAATACCGATATCCAAAAATCATTGGAAACTATCCAGAACAATTAATAGTAATAATAAAATAATAAATTATAATAAACATCACGAGGTCCCCAGGAATAAATCTAACAAAAGGTGTGCAAGACCTTTCTGGAATTATGAAATTATACTGAAAGATATTAAAGAAGGCACAAGTACATTAAGACATCTACATGTTCATGGCTGGACTTAATATTGTAAATGTCAGTCCTCCCAAAATTGCGCTAACAGAATACAAAGCATTCAATACAAATCTCAAGAGAAGTTGTTTTGAAACCTGATAAGGATGTTATACCTCCCACTCCATCCCATGATTTACTCTGTAGGGGCATTTATATAGGTAGTAACACTGATGAAAAGCAAAGTGCTAACGAGCATTACCCTTGAGGGGCAACGGTGACACAGTTGAGAAATGCCCACTGGGTTTCACGGCTCCTACGGGGCTTCACTGCAGGGCCCCAGAGACTCTTTCAATGTATGTGTGAACCACATACATCATATATAAAATTAGGTATTTTTTTCTTTTGTACAAAGAAAATATTTCAGACACAAGGGTTTTTGTAAATCAATGAGCCATGAGTCATGAAAAGACACTGCTTCCTGGTTATGAGGGAGACTGGGTAACTTGAATAATAACTAAAAACAGGATTGGAATGGAGGGAGAAGAGCTGTCTGGTCCCCATTCTGACCTGTCCTAGCCATGGGATTCCAGGAAGTCACCAATCAGCCTTGGTTTCCTGTTTTACAAAACAGGGAGGATAATTTCTCTTGAACTTACGTTGGGGACACAGAATAAAACCTACACAAAGGTGTTCTGGCAATGATACTAAGCCACATAGTACTACCAGAAATGACTATAGTGACCCAAAAAACACCAATAGGAGGTAATTTTCTTCCAGTTCAAGAAACTGAGTCTGTCAGCTGCTTTCTTTGACAGTTGCTCCAATGCTCCTTCTTTCAAATATGTCTAAGAGCAGCCAGAAACCATCTGAATGTACCCCCGTAGCAAGTGCAGGAGGAACCTCGGGGGGCTCAGACCCACTGCCTTGGGTACACATAACTACCTTCCCCAAGGGCCAAGCTCCAAGGGCCAAGGGCCAAGCTCCAGGCTGAGGAGCAGGCATGAGGAGCCGGCGGAGCATGGGGAGGACCCCCGCCATTTACCTGTAAGTAACACTCCTGACCTCCTAGGGTATCTTGCTTTGAGTGACTCTCCAGAGCATAAGGAAGCACCGATTTCAGAGCTTATGTAAGGAACCAAAAAGGGCAGGACAGACCCAGGAAGATTCCAGTAGAGGACAGTGAGGTCGGTGGGAAATGCCATTTGTTCTTTTCCCAGTCCTGCACCTGGTGCCCCATAACTCCGGGTCCCAGCGCCCATCTCACTACTGGGGGTTCCATGGTGCACTTGTCCCTTCCCTGGGTTGTCTTCTATGCCCCCACCAGCCAGCTCTCTTGAAATCTGTGAAATGAGAGAAGCTATTGAACCTCCCTCTCTGTCTCTTGTTCCCAATCACATTCCTCTTCCCACAGAGACAACAAAAGACACATCTACAGCACCAGCAGGCATAGCAACAGAATTAGCACCGCAAGTCATCAGGGATCCCCACCTGGCTTCGAGGTGAGCTGGAAGAAATTTTAATGGAGAATCTCTGGAGAATTCTCTTTGCTCCTCACCCACAAGCCTGCTTCCAGAACACCTCCACATGGGGAACTCACCACCCGGAAGTCCTCCTAGCATCGCCACCTTGGCCTGTCTCCGAACACGTCCTCCCGTATGGCCAGGGCTTTGTAACTGCTACTATTGGCAATCTAAGCAGCCGTGTCTGGGTCACAGTAAGCATTACAAGGGGCTCATCATCTTGCTTCCAGCCATAGCCCATCAGCCATTGACTGGAAATCTGGGGTCTTATTGACCTCCAAGGCTCAGTACTTGATCTAATTAGGGGACCGAAACTGTGGTCCTGGCACCAAACCAGGAGAGAGAGATAACAAGGATGGAAGTCAAATATCAAGCAGATCATCTGACAAGGATGCGCAGACAAAGAGCACTGAACAGGGGCCAAGGGTCCTGGATTCCAGCCCTACATGCCGCCCACTGCCTTGGGGGGTCTCAGGAAAACTTGTGGGGAGGGGGTGGATCTACCTCAGCTGTGAAATGTTCTCTAAGGGCTGTGCTAGCCGGAGCACTCCAGCTTCTAATGCAATGAAGCCCGATGTTAGTCACAGTGAGCTGACTGCTCCCAGGAAGAGACATTTAGAGAACCTGGACGCAGGGGATGAAGACTATGAAGGAAAAGCCATGTTATGCAAAATGCAAAGCAATCAGGCTACGGAGTCAGAGCTCTGGGAGACCAGGGTAATGAAACTATGGCATGGAGGTCGATTCTTCTAACAAGTTTTGTAGACAGACTCTAAGTGGTTCTCTTAAACACAGGCTTATTCATACTTCTTCCACAGAACGTAACACAGCACTGGGCTCCTAGGAGGGCCCATATGTGTTTATTGAATGACTAAGGCCTGGACTGGGAACATGTGCTAAAGACGGGTTTTCTGATCTGAAGTTTACCACTGGAGACACATGCCCAACACATGACCATGCGGAACACGATGAGAAAGAGCTGGGACCCTTTCGGAAGTCAACAGGAGGCATCCAGGACAGTCCGAGTCAGTGGAGAAAAGGTAACTAGGCTCCAACAAGGAGGACGGTGCCGTGGGCTGCGGTTGGGAGCAAACAGCCTGCCCTGGGTTAGTATCCACGGTCCAGCTCGTTCCCCCGGGACCTGTCCCAGGCCTTCAGAACACAGCACTGACTGCCTTGAGGGGTGCAGTCTGTGGCTGCAAAACAGCTTGTCGTGAGGACGACATGAAATAACGGGTGTAAAAATAAATTGAAAAGTTCCAAGTGGGCTACATGGCACCCAGCCAGGCAAAGAAACATTTTCTTTGTAAACACGCACCTGGGGGAGGAGGGAAGTCTCGGGTTGTTCACCACATTCTCAAATTAGCATCTATTATGCACCAGACACGGTGTTAAGTGTAACATAACATTATTTGTTATAAGTGTAATACAAGTGCAATACTTGTAAGGGTACGTCACTTTACAATTTGCAAAATATTTTTCCATACCGAGGATCTCAAGAGGAACTCAATCTTTACAACACATTCAGCCTCAAAGCCATACAGGCTCCTTCAAAGTCAAAGTGTCCAATTGCAAATTAGAAATTACCTGTTGAGCGTGATACTTAAAAGGCCAAAACCAAACCCTCTGTTTAGGGAGAAAACCCACCTTGAATGGGCACGTGGTATTATCACCAAAGGAGAAAGAAAGAAACCAAATCAGCAGACCTAGTGAAGAACAGAGGCAGGAAATCTGATAAGAAACAGTCTGTTAAAACCAAGCATGCGACACAATTCTGTAATAGACTGAAAAATTACAAGCTGAAATTCAGTAGCAAGTGATGGGGAGTAAGAACTCAGAAGGCTGAGGTTTGGGTACCAACTCTGCCCCCGACTGTTTTGGGGCTGTGAGAACCGTCCCTCCTCCCCCGCCTCCCCAATCATGTCCACACAGAATCTTATCCAGTGCCACTGCGTAAAGTGCCTCTTGCCAGACTGGAAAATACAAAGATGTGTAAGACCGTTTCTGTACTCATGTAAATCCAGTCTTCCCAGGGGACAGACAATAAATATGGCAGATACTATAAACGGGACATGGACGAAATAGCGGGGGAGAGAGAGAGCGACTCAGATTCTTTGGGAGGAGCCAGGGAAGGTCCAGGGAAGAGTCCACAGTGTCTCGAAGGATGAGTGGAAAAATCAATGGTGACACCAGCTGCCGGGACAACACAGGCTGGGTGGTGGGATTTATTCCCAAGGATAACGAGGGCTCGGGAGTGGACGTGCTGAGTCTACGATGCCAAGGAACACTATGGGGGGGGGGGTTGTCTTGCCCTCCCTGGTGCTTCAGTTTCCTCACCTGTGATGAGTGGGACCAACTAAAAGATGGTTTCTGAGAGTCAATTGTCTTGAAGCCCTTGACATGCTTACAACTATTTTGTGTGCCACCCTTTCTTGAAGATGGCTAAAAAAAAGCCTGAGTAGGTTCACTACCTAATGACCACAAGTCCTGCGTCAGAACTTGATTATGGAAGCCATCCACCCAAAGGGCACGGTCTGAACCCCAGCTGTGGTGGCTCAGTTAGTTGGAGCATTGTCCCATACACCAAAAAGGTTGCAGGTTCGATTCCCACCTGCAGGACACACACCTAGGCTGTAGGTTCGATCCCTAATTGGGGTGCATATGGGAGGCAACTGATTAATGTTTCTCTTTCTCTCTCCCTCTATCCCTCTTTCCTTTCATTTCTCTCTCTAAAATCAATAAACCTAACCTCTGGTGAGGATAAAAGAAAGGCAAGGTCTGCAGTAACTCTGTGGGATAATGGAATAGCCATAATGCTGTTCACATTAGTTTGAGCTTTCTGCCTTCTCTGAGATTGGATATGGTCACATGACTTTCAGAGCTCTGTTTTGCCCCTGCCACAGCATGAGAACGTGTGGCTGGTGTACAGTGGGTGGTGGGCAGAGAGAGAGTAGGAGGTGATGGAGGTTGCTCCATCAGCCCAGGTTCTAGAAAAAGTACAACAATGACTTGGCATAGAGCCCTCAGCCAAGTGGATGATGGGCACGTAACATGAGCAAAAAATAAAGCGACCCTGTTAGGTAGGTATTATTATCTTCTTTTTTTATAAACTGGAAAACTGAGTCAATGAGATGAAATAACTTACTCACAGCTAGTAGGTGGTAGACCAGGATTTAAATCCTTGTCTGGCTTTGTTCAAATACAACCCCCAGTTCCCCAAGGACTTGATGTAATTTACTTCATTCTGTGGGTCGTAGGAAATGTTCAAAGGTTTTTACATGTGGGAACAACACGAAGAGGTCTATTTTTAGGAAAGTAGCTATGTTTGGACCAAAGAGGAAGATAAGGAGATGTGTTTGGTAGGCTCTGGTAGGAATCCAGGCATGACAAGACCAAGGGCTTTGGAAATAAGGAGGATGGATAGGCCAATGGACATGTCACAGGATAAAAAGAAATTTGTAGACCAGAAAAGGGAGAGCCAGAAATTCCCAAGGCCTCCAAGATGGCTAAGTGGGCGTGTTAGTAGAGAGAGGAGGTGTTTGGTATTGGAAGTGCATTTGGATATGCGATGTTATGAGCTTCAAGTAATTCATTCAGCTCTACCACACGGTTGGAAACATGGCCCTGCAGCACCAGAGGGAGGTGGAGGTTGGGGATGTGGATGTGAAGCTCATGAAGACTCTGAAGACTTGAACGAGACCTTCCTAGGAAGAGCAGGACAATAATGCTTCGGGCAAACATTGTCTACAGACAAAGAAACCGACTAAGACAGTGAGGCAGACATTGCTGATGCTCCCTCCCATCCAGTTCCCCTCGACTTCCAGGCACTCGCACTCGGAAGATGCTTTCTTCCTCCCTGACTTTAGGCAAGGACATGACTGGTTCTGACCAATGAAATGGGAGAATTGGTATCTGACACTTAGCTGACACTTTTATGCCAAAGCATTGGTCAGCCGGAGTCTCTGAGTGGCATCTAGGCTAAGCAAATTTGACCTTGCAGCTTGAGCAAGCAAATAAATGTGTTTTAACCTACTGAGATTTGGGGGTTGTTTGTTTCAGCAACATAGCCTAATGTACACTAATACTGAGGGGGAGTGGACAGGAAGTGAAAAGGAAAAAGAAACCTAATGGAAGAGGGACGGTCTCAATGAAGTTGTTAACGTTTTCAAATTCTCTAAAGACATTAAAGAGCTTCGTGACTGAGAGAGACTGCTAATTTGGCCACCTGGGTTTCCCGGGACGGCTGAGGACAGTACAGGGCTGGGGTGGGGTTGGCTATTGCGTGGACCTGTGTCTGGAAAAGCGTAGAAACCACTTTCGTGTTTTGGCTCTTCATTCCTGGAGGCAGGGAGCCTGAGAAGCAGGGTCAGTGGGGCTGGGGCTGGGATGCATGGGAATTTTAGAGAGCGTGGCTGGTGGGACACGCGGTTCCTTGACTCTCGGTGGCCCTGCTGGCTGGCAGCCTACACATTTCTCCCTGGGACAGTTTTCACTCCCTCAAGCCCATTGGGTTGTCATATCCTCAGCTTGTTCACTGACCCCCAAATCAGGTCCTTAACCCGATGGCTGGAGGTTCATATGTCACAGCACACCAGATCTGGCTCCTTGAACAATGCTCCACCCACCTTCACAAGAAGGACATAGAAACCACTCGAAAGCCCACTCCGCCCAGCGACCATCTCCAGGGCCATGTCCCAATGCCCACTGGCTGTCCCCCTCCTACCCAGTGGTTTCTCCACCTGTATTCTGACACCTGTCTTCTGTCTAGCTACTTAGAGCATCAGCCCTCTCTCTCTGACTTTGGTCCCCTCTGGGCATGGATTTGTCAATTTAGCACATGGCTCAGGCAAGCTGTAGGTGGTCTGCCTATGCTAAGCTCCCCAGGCTACTGCCCAGTCAGGCCTGCTCTTTGCCCAGCCACTGACAAGGGTATTGAGCAGCCCCCCTTAGAAGCCCAACTCCCGATGGGTGTGATACCTTGAGAGAGTGGTCAAGGGCTCAGTCTGTCTCCCCCAGACAAAGCCAGCCCCAAGGGACAGCGGAAGGTCTGCAAAAGTCCACTGTCCCTCCCCTTCCCCCATTTCTGCTAACATGTTCACCTCCTTCCCCCGTTTACATTGGGTCCTCCGGCATTACGCCTTGACCTTCCCCTAGCTTTCCCAGGACACGTGACCCCCTGAATTTCCTTTCCTCCAAGAGGTGCCGTTGCTCTATGCATTTCCCAAGGGCCAGCAGAGTACAGGACCAAGAACACGAGCTTTGAATTAAGAGAGACCTGGGTTCAAATCTTAGTCCCTCCAAATACCGGCTGGGGATCGTTTAACCTCCCACATTTCCCTGCCTGTAACATGAGAAGAACACAGCCCAGCCCATCTTGCTGAGCTGTGAGGATTAATTAGATAATACATGGAAACTTTCCTACGATCATGTGGTTAATCAATGTGCTTTGTTAACTTCCCTCTCTTCCCTTCCCCGCCCCCCCGCCCCCAGATTCCTTCATCTTTTACAACTTCATGCCCTAACTATTAACATGAGTCTGTCCTACCTCTTACGTAGGGCTCTGTTATTCTAAGATGCTAATAAATGGTTCGTGCGAAGGGTGTTAGAGGAGCATGACAGGAAATGTGTCCCTTCCACCATATATCTTATTTTTAGTCATTTCCAGGCTCTTACGAAGCCTCAATTCAAGGATGTAATGAATAACAGAAAAATTATGTTTCACAGGAGACTCGTTAAGGAGGTTCTTAATACTAGCTATATATTATTGAATACCTATTCCATGCCAGGCACTGTGCTAAGGTCACTGTGCTCATTACCTTATTGAACTGACACATGCAGATAACCTCTATGGAGCGTTATGACCCCGTTTTACAGACTGGAGAAATGAAGCTTAGAGAGGTTGCAAAATTGGCCCATGGTCACACAACTAGTTGTATGAAGAGCTAGGATTCAAGTCGGAGCCTTCTAGTTCCCCACACCACCACGCCAGACTGCCTCCCCCTTTAGGCGAGAGGGCCTTCTCAAATCTCCAGTGTGTCACTGAACATACACGTGACAGATGTAACAGCACACTCTAAGGACGTCCCTAGCATGCAGTAGACACTTCATAAACAGCAGCTGCTGCTGTTACTATAATCATTACATAGGACCTGTTGCTACTGCTCCCAGGTAGAGGTGTGCTTATAGGTGAATGGTGACTTTATTGTTTCTGATGTTTTCATATTTCTAAAGCACAGAAGGCCTTTCTTTTGAAGTCATGTGTATCCTGGTGTCCAATCTCAAACCTCAAAGCCATGGTTTGGGTGGAAGAAGTGCTCTCTCAGTCCTCTTTCAGAATTAGCCTAACCTACCTGCCCTGCCAGGCCTGCCTGCCCACAGTTAAGAGGGGCTGACAGAGGGATGACAGCCTTGGTCCTCATGCACAATTTAATCTCCCTAGAATATCGCCTCTTGCGTGGTCATCCTGCATCCTCTCTCCACAGCAACCCACAGTAACTCGCCTGCAGCATCAGCCCGAATCCCCTCTCTCGTAAGGCCATAATCTGGCCAGTGCCAACAAAACCAATCTTGTCTGCACTGCTCTCCAATGCAATGCTCTCTCTACCCACCTAAGAAATTCAGGCTTGCCTCAAAGCGCTTCCTCCCGCCTAAAACGTCCTCTCCCGACTCCATGCCAAGACATCCCTTCCTTATCTAAATTCTAGTCACCTTTCAAAGCCCAGCTCAAATCCCACCTCCTCTGCAAAGCTGCTCATACAGTGGAAGCCACAGCGGCATCCCCAGCGGTAGAATGCTCACTGCAGTCACGGCCCTCGTGAAAGAATGGCAGGCTTTAGCTTCCTGGGGAGGACATAGCCTCTAGAGAGAGAACCGATCCTCACACTTCGTTTGCAGTCTCCTATATGGGGTGATGAGACGGTGACATTCGAATCAAGTGAGCTATAAAGGTAATTTCTGTTTGCCACTACTCTTTCCCAACTGACCTTCAATATAAATGTCTAAGGCAGTGGTTCTCAACCTTCTGGCCCTTTAAATACAGTTCCTCATGTTGTGACCCCCAACTATAAAATTATTTTCGTTGCTACTTCATAACTGTAATGTTGCTTCTGTTATGAATCGTACTGTAAGTATCTGATTGCAGGATGGTCTTAGGCGACCCCTGGGAAAGGGTCGCTCGACTGCCAAAGGGGTCGTGACCCACCGGTTGAGAACCGCTGCTCTGAGGTATATGCACTAGAATTTCTAGATTCCTTGGATATGACAAGAATCACATCTGGTCTGATTGTACTGTAGCACTTAGAATTTTAAAGGAAAAGTGACTTTCTCATCAAGCGTAACAATGCCTTGGGGATCAATGTATTTACCCGACTCCTGATTATGGAACCAACTGAGAGATAAACAAGACCTACTGGAGTCTGACAGATGCAGACAGAAACATCAGCTTCCCTTCTGATGAAGCCCATTGGAGACCATGGCTTTCGCTTTAAGACAGGCTGGCATGTTGAGCCACCCTGTCACGGGTACAAGCACATGGCCAGGCCTGCCCCTTTACAGAGTACCATCCCTGTAAGCTCAAAGCAAGCAGGAGGAGCGGATGCCTACACCTGGAGGTCAGACCGGTTCTAAACACGAGAAAGGCTGAGAGAGGCATCCCTAGTTCTGAGCTTCCCACTTAGGAGTCAGGAGGAGTGGGTGAAGGGTGAGGAGAGAAGCCTCACGTTTTCCAGAGGAAGATCCTCCACATAGAAAAAGAGGTTTCCCCTCACTAATACATGGCCCTGAAAATACTGTTATGCAAATAATGTTAAAATATATTAAAAATTAAAATATGGTAAAAAGTTATGCAAATAAGAATTGAACTGGATAATAGTTGAAAGGGGCTAGAAAGTCAGTAGATAAGGCTTTGCCAAGCCAAAGAACTCACTCAAAGATTTGCTTCTTTAAGTACAGCCACTTTCTCCTCAGGGGTATTAGTTCACCTGCACACCTGTAAGTCATCTGTTGACCTTGACATGGATTACTACCCAACAGCCCAATGGTGGCATCTAGTCAGAGTATCCTATATAATAAAAGCCTAATATGCTAAGTGTCTGACCATTTGTTTGACTGTTTGACCAGTTGCTATGATATGCACTGACCACAAGGGGGAAGATGCTCTGACCGGTAGGTTAGCTTGCTGCTGAGGTCCAGTGGATCGGGACTGGGCAAGATGGGCTGGACACACCCTGGAGCCCTCCTGCAGTCTCTCCTCAGCCCGATTGTGCACTGGTGGGGTCCCCTGGCCTGCGCCCTCTTGCAATCCAGGACCCCTCAGAGAATGTCAGAAAGCCCGTTTCGGCCCGATCCCCGCAGGCACCGGGCCTCTAGTATATAATAAGGAGGGCCTGACACTTCCACCTGAGCCAAGCACTCTTTCATCCATTCAACAGACACTAGTGAGTAATGCCTGTGTACCAGCTCCTGTGCTTGGCAGCGGAGATATAACAGCGCACAAGCCCAGTGGGCACCAATATCAAGCAAGCACAAGGTGGCAGCAGGGTCCCCAAATTCACCCAGTTCTTCGAACAAGTGTGTGAACTCGTGGATTGGTTCAGAATGCTCTAAGGTAAACGCTGATTCTGTGAGAGAAGAATATGTATTGCAATGTTTACAGCTATTCTAATGAGGAAAAACACGAACGATCTCTGAACCAAGACAGAGAGCACCGAGGGATTTCTTCATTACGGTGCCTCCCGGAAGAGCACACAGTTCCGCGATGCCTGGGGTGCAGTTCCAATTTGCGCGTGTTACACGAACCAACCATGACCGATGAATCCCCTGGGCCCACACATGCCTGCGTCTCAGGCTGCCTTCTCTTGTCTGCAGCCCACACTGCTCCGGGCACTTGCCTGCAGAGCCAAACCTTGGAGTTCTGATCAGGGCCCCGTGATGGGGACTTTACGTTCTAAACTGTTGCGGTATGAGTGATGCTGTGCACACTGTCACTCGGGGAACAATGGAACCCGCTGACGGGGTGACTGCTGGTTACCAGCAAGGAGGACAGGTGCCAGGGAAGAAAGGATGGAGGAACAGCGGGAAGGAAGAAGCCTGGCTTCCGGAGGCTTCTCCCCACACCATGCTTCCTGCTTCACACACAACGCAGTTTCCTTTGTCAGAATCTCTTAGCTGCGCGTTGTCCAGAGCTCAGGAGGTGGAGAGAAGCTTTCTAGCCCTGAACCACGCAATCTCTGCCCGGGTCAGCCAGGAGCAAGCAGCTGCCACAGCCCGGTCCCCAGAGAGTGGCAAGCAGTGCTCACTGCCTCCTCACACGTGTCCTTTGTTTCACGAGCACCGTTTTATTATTTGTATTATTTTAATTCCTTCCTTCTGGGCTCCCCTGCCTTCCCATGCGAAACTAGTTCAGAGATGCCACTTTTGGAGCTCATTACGTTGTCATGGCAACTGGAATTTTCAAAGTTTAATTCTCCTGCTCCTCTCCCCTCCACAAACTCTCCTTTCCCAATTCCCATCTCCTGCCACATATACGTATGTTTTTCTCAAGAAATAAAACCTGGGAGAAAATCAGACCAACATCACAGCCAGGTAAATGTTTCGTCACATGCCCCCCGATTCAGCACAGCATGTCCCTACTGGGTGTTCGGATTTGCACCTATTATTGCCATTTCCAATTAATATTCTTAGACTCCAAATCGTGATGCTTGGGAGCAAGGCCTTGGGTAACTGCCCTCAGTGTGCCTCCCCCTCCTCCTCCAAGAAGCAGATCCCTCCCTGCTTACATAAACCCCGCACATGCTGTGTCTGAGTTCTCGTTTGTTAGCCCTGAACACAGCGTTTAGAACAGCGACTGTAGAGGGAGAGTGAAAACGCCTCAGATGCACTTCACAGGGGCTTTCTGGAGATCACAGTACCCAAAAGCAAATCCCTAAAGAAAATTTGCTAAATTATTTTAATTATAACATTAAGCTTTGTGATAAAAACAACAACAACAACAACAAAAAAAACACGGATGGAGATAGGGAGAAGAGACCAAAACAGGAAGCAGAGAGCCTGGACTTCCACCCTGAATATCAGCCACCGCAGAAAGGCTGGCCCTGGCATTGCTCACCCACAGGCTCCGTGGCACCCTGAGACTCCTGCTCTGGGGTCCAGGTGATCCAAGAGATAGAGCAGTCCTCCTCTCTCCTGAGGACAGCCTCGTGCTTCTAACGCTCTTCCCACTGGGGTCAGGGAAAATGATGAGGGCCGAAGGGGGCGTGAAACTGATAGATATGGCCTGACCCAGATTATGGAGACAGTACCCACTGGCTCCAACATTCAATGACCCTCAGGCTACTGAGACCCGGTATATTTAATTTACAGACCTACTGAGTTTGAGATTAGGCTCTTGTGACATCAAACGTGATGGATGAGCATTTTAATTGGGACTCTGCTTACTTATTACATCCTTCATCGATGGGAAACACAAAGAGATCCCTAATTGCTTTCGTCATACATGCCCAGACTCTTGCCTTGCTTACACTGGCCCTTAACAGGATTTGCTGTGTAGATAGGGGACTGCACAGTGATAAAGGGTATACTGTCCTTCATAGGGAAGAGGAGGAGCAAAAGGCGGGAAGGCTGGCAGGACAAGGGCACATAGATAAAATGGAATGGCGGACATGCTGGGGAGAGGAGAAGACAGAAGGGAAATGGGAAATGACTTAGAGCTGGTAGGGCGGTGCCAGGTGGACTGCTGAATGGGGCAGGGAGGGGGGACCAGCTGCCAGAGAGGAGTAAGGTTGTATTGACCGAAACTTTCAGTTCTCTGGTTGGCCCTATGGAGTGTCCTGCCCAGCCCCTGGCTACTAAGCAGCATGCCCATGCCCGAGCACCTATCTCCTGGCCTGAGAGGGAGTCTCCTTCTGGGCAGTGGACCACCTGCTCTGCCAGTCCACTCTCTACCTGCCCTCACTCTGCTTCTTTGAACTTACCTGGACACTAACGTCAGAAAAATCATTCCTGGCACATAGTAGGTGCACAAGAAATATGCTCACCTCAAATCCTCTCACACCACCTCTGAGTTGACCTGACAGGGTAGGAGACAGGCCCTGGACCCTCTGCCAGGTGTGGAAGCTGGCGTAGGTGTAGACCCCGATTTCCCAGTCTTCTGCGGAGCAACGCCGGGGCACGTTCTATATGGTTCCTGAGAGGGTTCCCAGTGGACTGAGCCTCAGCCGTCCACAGGAACTCCTCTCTCTCTCTCAGTTTCCCCTCTCTCCCTTTCACAGCTAGAGGTCACCTCCCAAACAAGCTACCCACATCCAATCCTTCCCTCAGGGCTTTCAGGGAAACCAAGGTCAAAGCCCTAGATGTGAACTAGTTAGCCCCATCCAATCATCCTTCCACCCCTTTCCAACAGAAGGATGGAGAAAAGGGAGAGGTGACCTTCAACTTGGGGAGGGCAAAGGTGTGTGGGCTCAAATACAAAATGCCTCCTACTTTTCAAATTTTGCCCAGAGCAAACCCTGACTATGTGGACAAGAAATTCCTAGGAAGAGGGCTACATTATGGCTACCTTGTCTGTAAAAATGGCAGCAAAGCCCAACCTAGAGACCGTTACTTGCTACTGCTTCTGAGGTTCGAGCTGAGAAAAGGGGCCAGGAATGCACGACTGCAGGAGCACCACACTTCCTCTCGGGGGCAGACAATCTGGGACACAACTTGGCCTGGAGGTTCCCTCTGACAATTTTAGACTTGCCCCTCCTATTCAGAGGTGAAGGCAGAGGGAATGTAGAGGGTGGAGAGGCCAATGAAAGCAAAGTCCTGGGTTCCAGCTCATTATCTCTAGAAAGAATATGAAGTTGCTTAATCCACTGGTGAACCTCTCACTGCTGCTCAACGCAGAGGCGCCCTTTCTGAGGCCACCGCGTGAGGAACAGGAGGTGTCCCATGTGGGTTCATCAGCCCACTCGAGACACCATTGGTTGGTTTCCTGTTGTGGCCCCACTGGTTGTGAAGTGACATTTTCAGGACAACGGACACTCTCCACTAGGGAGAAACATGCGGCATTTAGGCATTTCTCCTGTGGCAAACAGTTGTGGCAGCTGAGAAAAGGACTTCCACGCACTCCACCTGGAGGTCAGGCTCCTGCAGACTGTCAGGGTCCCGTAGCCACTGCCTCTAGTCTGATGTTTTTTTATCCCAAGGCAAGAGTCAGAGCCACTATTCTAAGCCTGTTCATTTTCTTCCTGGCACATATCATTAATGTTAATGTTGTGTGATTTGCTTGCTTTATTGCGTGTTTTCTGTCTGAGTTATTAGCATATGAAGCTCATGAGAATGGGGGTGGGGGATGGGTGGGAGGGGCACATCCTCTCATTCCCTTTCAAACTCAGAGTGCCCATCATACAGGTGCTTAGTAACCATGGGCTGACCAAATAGTTCAATAAATGATCACAAGTATTTCTTCCACTTAACTTCCTCTACTTAAAAAAAAAATTATCTTGTGTCTTCTCCCCTCAATTCTTGGTCCCAGATAGCTGCTGGCTGAGGTATGGATGTCTGGTAGTAAGATCCTTGCTCTTTCATATAATATTTGATCATTGGGTAGCTTGGTCTAAAGCAGCGTTTCTCAACCTGTGGGTCGCGACCCCTTTGGGGGTCGAACGACCCTTTCACAGGGGTCGCCTAAATACATCCTGCATATCAGATATTAACATTACAACTCATAACAGTAGCAACATTACAGTTATGAAGTAGCAACGAAAATAATTTTACGGTTGGGGGTCACCACAACATGAGGAGCTGTGTTTAAGGGTCGCGGCATGAGGAAGGTTGAGAACCACGGCCCTAAAGGCTCGCAGTAGCTGTGCATCTCCTGGGTTCTCTGTGGCGCACGGCTTCCCAGCGCGCTCCCTGCCTATCAGAGTTTGCTTCGTCGATAGGAAAGAGTAATTTCAATATTTTCGCTAAATGAGGAATATTTTGGGATGCGACGATAATTAAGTGTTTGAGAATGTAGTGATGCACTTGACATCAAGGGGGAAATAAAGAACTTTTAATTCCACGGCACCTCTAACCGCCTCAGAGCTGAACAGCTAGAGGTGCCGCACACCCAGTGTACCACTACGCTGTAAAGGCTGTGATTACCGACGGGGGAAATTGGAAGGTATTATTTCAGCCACCTCCGAGTGCACGTGTCTGCAAGTGCACAGAATACATGTCTAATTATAGGGGCCACAGGCTATAACTATTATGAATTTCCATGTGGTGGAATCAATTGCTTTGAGATTCCATAGACCAGAAAGAGAAACACAGGTTCAAGCAAAAGAAATTCTCCTCATCTTGAAAAGCTTAGGACTGTGTTATAAGCACCCAAGTGAAATGAGCATATGGGATATATTACAACAGGAAAGAAAGAAAGAAAGAAAGAAAGAAAGAAAGAAAGAAAGAAAGAAAGAAAGAAGCCAAGTAAAGGCCCCTCAAATAGCAATGATTGATTACAGTGCGTGACATCTGTCCCACTGATAATGACAGTGATCCCTCTTTCTCCCTGTAACAGAGAAGGTCTGAGCATAGTTCCTAGACTTGGCCCTTGACACCAGCAAAAAAATGAACTTCTACTACAGTAACCTGTGCCCAGCTCTCCAGCCAGTACTACACGTGGGCTTCAGGGGAATTCTACCCATTGGAAACAATGCTCAAAATCTCAGGAAAAATCTCTGATGAATGAAGACATCCTACATATTGAAAGATGGCCTTTGATTCATTCATTAGGAGGTTACCTACTGGGAACCACAGGGAGCTTGTTAATTATACTTGCAACGTCCTGGGGAAGGGAAGGTGACCTCACCATTGTACCCGCCTTCATCATCTATGAAAGGGGCAGAGCTCCACAAATAACGGTAAGATGAGACAAGTGCTCTCATGGAAGATTATATACAGTGCAAGGAAAACGCAGAGGAGGAAACATGAGGAGGGCTTGACCTTGAAAGATGAGCCACAGTTCCTCTGTCACATAGGCAGGTGTGTAGAACAGGTTAATGGGGTTCTCTGTAGGCAATAGGAACAAACAAAGGACGTGTGTGTACCTGGGAAATCCAGGAATGGAGTGTGTGGTGGGCTAAAGGAGAGGCTACGTGGGATTGAGGCTGGAAAGGTAAGCTGGGCTGAGCTTTGAGAGGTCATATAAGACAAGTACCATTAATGCAGATTCTTTAATAAAATGATGATGAGAGAAGGTAGCAGTTGAAGCTGTGTTTGTGATTATCCTATTTAACGTCTTTAATAGTTAAAAATTTAATCTATATTCATCATTTCTACCCACCAAATGTTGTTTGTTACTTTGCTTTTTCTGAGAATTTACTGGTCTATAATACTTAGAAGAATGTGATTCATTGAATAACCAGTCTACATTGCTTACATTGTCTTAAAATTTCAACATAAATTTATGATACTTATTAATGTTCTTTACACATTACTGTTTAATGTTTTAAGCTAGGATGTGGAAAAACCAGAACCATCATATATTACTGGCGTATGTAAATGGTACAGCCACTCTGTCTTATAAGCCTAAACACACACATACCGTATGACCCAGCAACTGTACTCCTGGCATTTAGCTCAGAGGGGAAAAATACAAACAACTTACAGTCACACAAAAACCTGTACATAGCTGTTGAGAGCAATTTTAGCTGTAATAACTCAAAAAATGAAAACACCCCAAATGTCCTCCAAGGACTGCCTGTTTAAGCCAACTGTGGTACATCCACACCACAGAATAGTACTCAGAAATAAAAAGCAATTACAAGTAAGCAGGAATGACTTGGATGGATTTCAAGGGAATTATGCTGAGTGGGGAAAAAAAGTCCATTCCAAAAGGTTACATACCATATAATTCCATTTATGTAAGATTCTTTATGGGGAGGTTATTAATCCTCACCCAAGGATATTTTTCCATTAATTTTTAGGGAAAGTGGAAGGGAGGGAAGAAGGGGAGGGAGGAAGGGAGAGGGAGAGAGGAAGAGAGGAAAAGGGAGAGAGGGAGAGAGAGGAAGAGAGAAGAAGAGAGAGGAAGAGAAAGGGGGAGAGAGGGAGAGAGGGAGGGAGAGAGAGAGAGAGAGAGAGAGAGAGAGAGAGAGAGAGATGTGAGAGAGACACACTGATTGATTGCCTCCTGCATGTGCCCCGACTGGAGCTGGGGATCAAACCTGCAACTCAGGCACATGCCCTTGACTGCGAATTGAACCCCTGACCCTTCAGTGTGCCAGCTGATTCTCTGACCACTAAGCAACACCAGCCAGGGCTATATAAAATTCTTAAAATAACAAAATTAGACAGATGTAGAACAGATGAGTGGTTACCCAGGATTGTGGGGTGTGGGTGGTGAAAAGTGGGTGTGACTTAGAAAGAGGTAGCACAAAGGAGTCTTGTGATGGACCAGTTCTGTATCTCTATTGTGGTGGTAGTTACATAATCTAATCTAATAAAAGAGTAATATGCAAATTGACCCTCACTCTGCTACACTCACCAGCCACGCCCACCAGCCAATCAGGAGCATATATGTAAATTAACTCAACTAAGATGGCAGCGGCATTGGAGCTGGAGTTGCCCTGGGCAATGGAGGAAGCCAGGGCACTGCAGGCCCTGAGCTCTACTCAAGGCTACAAAGTTTCAATTATAGAAGATAAACAAACCCCAGATACCTGCCTGGTGGGACCTTGAGTTGTCAGGGGCAACCCAGGCTTTGAGCAGGGACCAAGGCAACAAAGTTTCAATTATAGAAGTTAAATAAATCTCAGATACCTGTTTCCAGCCAGGCACACCAGTAGGGACCCAAACCCTGAAGGGGCTGTGGGCAGCCTGAAACGGCCATCAGCCCCTCACCCAGGCTGGCCAGGCACGCCAGCAGGTGGACATCCCCCAAGGGGTCCCAGTCTGTGAGTGCACAAATTTTTGTGCAACAGGCCTCTAGTTCTTCAGTAAAATTGCATGAAACCATACATACACACACAAAAGCATGCAAAACTGGTGAAATATGAATAAGCTCTGTGGAGTGTACCAATGTCCATTTGCTAGTTGCAGTACTGCGTGGTAGTTATGCAGAATGTGATCATTGAGGAAGCCGGGTGAAAGTTTAGGAGGTCCCCCTAAACTTTTTTCTCTGGCAACTTCCTGCAACTCCATAGTTATCTCAAAATAAAGAAACTTTAAAAAAAGCCACCCATGTCCTTACACACTGTCACCTTCAACAGCTCTTTTTTAGTGATCTTTGTATTGGGCCCCCATGACTCACTCCGCATTTGGGGTTTGCTCATTCCCTTCTGAAACCCTGTGCTTCTTTGTCCTCGAGATGTGATGCTTTCCCGATGTCCCTTTGACCAGCCTAGATCTTCTAACTCTTCAGTGGTTAGTGCTTCTAGAATTCTCTATCCCCGGCTGTGTTCTCTTCTCCACATACCCTCCATGGACAACCTTACCTATTTTGGTCATTTCCTCTATCAGGTACTGACAGTGTCACTTCTTTTCTCCCTCTGTTTTTAAAACACCAATTGTTGGCTGATCCCATCTATTTGTTTGGCCCCCCTGAACCCCAAACTCCGCCTGAAATGGAATCCATCTCTCTCCCAGAACAAGAGCTGTCTGTATTCCTTCAGCTATTCCTCATCTCTGTAAATGGAACCAAACATCTTCAGGATTTTCACAAGGAATCTGGGATCTATGCTACAACGATCCTCCCTCATCCACTACAGCCAGTCACTTATAACGTCCTATTTTACCATCTGAAGTATTCGCCTGTTTCCCCATTACCTTTCAGCTACCGGTGCCTGGTAACCTCATTTCCTGTCCACCAACTAAAGCTTTGTAATAGTCTTATTATAAATCAATCCCATTTTATCACCTTTCCTCACCCTCTACTTGCTCAATTTAAAATTCAAAACTAACTCTCGCAGCTTTCTATGTGACTCCCACGGTCACACTGCTCATCCAGGAAAGGGCAGGAACGTCGCCGCACGTGTTCCACACGGAATCTGTCTGCAGGACTGGAAGCTCTATGTGTCTTGGCCGCCTCCAAAGGTCCCTTCATCGCCATCAAGATCTGCTGTCCTAGATGCCAGGTAGTTTCCTTCCCAAAAAAGGCACTGGAACTACGGAAGCTGTGTTCAAGAACATTGACATTTGGCCCTGGCAGACCCCAGGCCCCATTCTGAACCTACTGCTTAATAGCTCCGTGAGCTTGGGCAAGTTACCAAACCTCCTTGTCACGGCGATCTTATTTATAACAAGATAGTAATACTCCTTAGGGTCACTGTGAGGATTAAAGGAGCCCAGTATGTCACGGGATTGGCAGTGTTTGGTACACAGCACAGTCTCAAGTAAATTACACATTTAAAAAATTTTAACCTAAAACAAACCCTACTCTGCACCTGTGAACTAGCCAAATGGTAGAAGTGTGTTATGCTTTCTCAAACTCCATCCCAAATCTAAACTCCTTTACTTAAAACCTTTGTCCTGTGTTCTTCCCTAGCCGCCTAGTAGCTCGATTCAGTGATTTAGCAGGAGTCCAGGAGCCTTCTGCCTTCATTCCACCCCCACTACACTCTCAGACACACCCACTAGTCACCTAGTCATGCAGACCCCTTCCCACCAACACCCCCCGGATGCGGCCCATCCTCTCCACCACCACTCTGAGGTTCTCTTTCAGGCCTCACTGCTCCTCTCCTCAGCTGCTGCTCCTCCAGTATCTCCCTGCCTCCAGCCTCTTCATGCTTTCTCCAGGGTGATCACCTTCCAGTGCAAACTGGCCAGCTTCTGAGCTTAAACTTGAGGACTCCCGTTCCCCAGCTTCTGGGATCAGGCTTAAATTCGTTAGCTTAGCCCATATGAAGGGCACCCTACTTCGTCGCCTCTTCTTCTAATGTGCTTCTCCCATTGCTCCCAGTGCATTTGTAAGCAGTCCCTGGCCTGGCTGTCCTAGCCCTGGTTTGGGGACAGTGCTAACGCACCCAGGCCTACCTCCTTCTCTCCAGAAGCCCTGGGGACGGCAGGTCGAGGTGCGGGGCACAGGTCAGGGCCCTTTCTGTCTGTGTGAGCCTCCGGCCTGTAGCACCTGACCTCTTTCAGGACATGCCTGTGCAGCGCTGGTTTGTTTTGAGGAGGCTCTGCTTCTCCTCAAACCTAAGCTAATGGTTTTCACCGAATCGCACTTCCTGTGAGACACATAAAAATGCTGCAATGCCCCATCCACACTTCCTCCTTAGATGCACTGAAGCCGATGAACACACCTCATAGCCTTCCTTTACGTCCAGCCCTGGGGCTGGTGCCAGTGGGCCGTGGCTGCCAACGTCTCCTCTCACCTGGACTCTTCTCCTCACCTGCCTAACACGGGCACCTCCCTCCACTGCCGCCCCTCTGCCTTAGGAAGGCCTTGGCAGCGACATTCCAATGCCCCACAGCTCCCTGGAAACATGGCCTCTGGAGACAAAGCCTTCAGAGCTTGCCCCTGGCTTTCTAGTGCAACTCCCAGTCACGCCCTCACTCCATAGAGAAAGCCACATCCCCTCGGCGGCGTGTGAAACCAGACCGAGCGGGGAGCCCATGTCCCTCCCGCTCCTGTGCCCAGATCCTCCTCAGACACCGGTGAAAACCCTCCCCATTCATATCGAGCATCTGCGCGTGGAGAAGAAACCTGGACGGGAATAGTTCAGTCCGGGCTGGTAAGGCGCCTATTGTTAACACTCCTGTCAATGTCAGCGTTTACTCACACCAGCTGCTGCCAGCGGCTGCCGTCGCTTCCTAGGCTTCCCCACAAGCGCTAAGGAGGCAAATGTCACTTCAGCTCCGTTTCCTCTCCCAACCTGAGCGGGCCACTCCTCATCAGAGAACCGACCACCTCGGCTGGTTCAAACCAAAATGACAGGCTGCTACCCAGCTGATAACCACCAGACCTAAGCGGTGGAGGAGACCCAGGCCAATATCCTCAAAGGGTCTAAGAGCTAATGGCTGCTCCATGCCAGACCCCGGGTGAGGTGGCTCCTGTGGGTGAGGGAGAATTGCTACCCCATTTCACAGAGGAGGAAGCAGGCTCAGAGCCACCTGTCCGGATGCACAAGGTTAATAAGTGGCAGGGTTAGGTTCTCCTCCATGACTGTCAGGTGCTTCTCCCAAGCTGCCACTCGTTCCCATCCGGAGAAGGAAGTAGGACTAAGAGATGGAATTCCACACCAAGTGCTTCCATCGAGTGGATACAGTCGGGCTCAGGACTTGTCCTGCGGGGCAGAGCTCTGTCACATCTCCCTGCTCTGACAACCCACTCTGGAGTCTGACTTGAATTCTCTAAACTAAAACGTGGACACACTTAGGAAATGAGTAATGATCAAGAACAGAGGGCCCAGTCCTAGCTGGCTGGACTTGGTGGATAGAGTGTCAACTTGCGGACGGGAGTCCCGGGTTTGATTCCGGTCAAGGGCACCTGCCCGGGGTGCGGGCCCAGCCAGTGTGGGTCAGCTGGATGAGCACTGGTCCATGCACTAGGAGGTCACTGGTTTGATTCCGGGTCAGGGCACATGCCTGGGTTTGCAGGCTAGATTCCCAGCAAGGGGCGTGCAGGAGGCAGCCGATAGATGTTTTAGTCTCTCATTGATGTTTCTCTCTCTTTCCCTCTCCTTTCCTCTCTCTCTAAAATAAATAAAAACAACTTAAAAAAAATAGCAGATAAGATCACACCAACCAGAGACTATCTCCGCAGTAGAAATACAAGAAGTAATATGTGGTCAGGCCCCTGCCATAAGCAGTCGCTGAGGGCAGTTTTGGAGTTTGTGGTACAGGCTTGTGGACAGAATTACCTAGAGTGTCAATAATGCTCAGCAAAAAAATAAATATCACATGATCTCACTCATTTATGGAATATAATGAACAACATAAAGTGATGAATGAAAACAGATGCAGAGACAGAGAAGCATCAATCAGACCATCAAACCTCAGAGGGAAGGTAAGGGAGGGTGGGGGTAAGAGAGAGAGAGACCAACCAAAGGACTTGTATGCATGCATATAGACCTAACAGATGGACACAGACACCAGGGGGGTGAGGGCATGAGTAGGGGGGTGGGTGGGAAAGGGAGGGGGATAAGGACACATATGTAATATCTTAATCAATAAAAAAGTTATATATAAAAATAAGTAAATAATGCTCAGCGAATGAGTGAACACACAAGAAATTCCGTAACGTCTTAGCACTAGCCATTCGAGGTCACACTATAAAAACTCCTCCACACTGTCTCCCATTTTTCCTCCATGACCATTTCATAAGTCACCACCAGTTCTCAGTTCCCATAGTTGGACATGGTTGTGTCCTCCTTAATCTTACCGAGTCTGGTCTCTCCCATGCCAATCTGTCCCCCACAGGTGCCAGATCAATGATCCTACATATTCCTCCAGTCCGACACCTTTTTGAGTGTGCAAATTGTGCTTCTAAATTTAATTTCTATTTTCTCAAAGTTATATATGTTAAGTTTTAAGTTCAAATATTTTTTTAAAGACTTATAATGAAAAAAATCGCAGCTCACTGCCTCCTCCCTCCCTCTGCCTTCTCTGAATCTCCCTCCCCTGAGGCAAGCACTTAAGAATTCTTTTACCTGTTCTTCTGCTATTCATTTCCAGTTTTCAAAATATTATACTTATACAGCTGCTATTTCTTTATCTCTCAATTTTAGGTATTGCTTAAAGACTTCCTTACTGTAGAACCTATGATTTTAGTCTTTGACATTCCCTTCCCCTCCACACACTTGTCCCCCGCCATGCTCCTCTCATGGCCATGATAGCACCATAGGGGTAATCTCAACATCCAGTTTGACAATGTAAGCGTGACTGACCTCAGACCGACCTCAAGGACTTACTAAACTTCTATTTCTTTAGTGGTAACACTTGTATTTTGTGCAATGAAATGCTTAGATCGGGAGGTGCATGTGTATATAAATACATACATTTATATATTCATACACACAAATTCGTAAGTATCTATCGGTGATTAAAAAAAACCACTAAACTCCTTTGAATACAATATTCATCAGGGGATATATTAGTTTTTTTGGTTTTCTCTTATAGAAATCATTTTTAGAGCCCTCTGTCCTCCTACCAAATCTGGACCTGCTTCTCTCTAGGCCTCTGATTGCCTTCATCCTAGACTTCCTGGCGCCATCATGCTTGGGATCCCCTTTGCCTCTCTCCTCTATTAAATCCCTTGTCTCCGTGAGTAACATGTCCTTCTCTCTCTTCATCTGCTTCCTCATTTTAGCGACTCACATTCTCCAGGAATTTCTTCAGAAAGAATGTCTGGAAATACTGCTATTATCCTCGCAAATAATTGCTATTTTGGTGGGAATAGACTTCTGCCCTGGAAAAATTTTTTTCCCTTCATAAAGCTTTTGAGACTTCTCTATTGGTTTCTAATTTTCAATGTCGTTCAGACATCCAAAGCCATCCCAATTCTTAATTATTTGCAGGCAAAATCCATCCCCTTCCCTGTCTAATCACCAGAAACTTTTAGAATATTCTCTTGAACCAGACGCTCTGAAATGCCATGATGATTCCTGGGTGTGGTCTCTTTTTATTAGCTGTGCTGTGTGCTCAGTGGACATTTTCATTACACATCTGTTCCCTTTTATCTCCATACCCACCTCCCATCTTCCTGCCATACAAACTACCATCACAATACATTTAATGTCTACCTTTTATTTGAATACACTTTTACAAACTGCATTGTGTGTATATTCCTATTTATATAAATGCTATATCACAGTTTCCTTCTTAACTTCACTAAACTATATTTTAAGATACTCTATGCGTACGTGGTATTTGTTGCTCCTAAGTGCTGCATAGTACGTCCTGGAACACATCCAACCGTTTTCCTACCTACTCTCCCAGTCATTGATCCTCAGGCTTCTCCAACTCCCATCCACCAAAAACACACAACACTGGAAAGAGTATCCATGCTCACGTCTCAACCACTCTTAATCTGGTCATGTGAATTTACTGCTGCTGAGAACCTTTTTTTGGTATGTTTCTTTGTTAATTTATTCTTCTGCAATTTATGTAACCCATGTTAGTTGAATGTCTGACCTATCCTCTGATTTTCTTATTTCTATGCAATTTCATATGAGTTCATCACTTTTACATTCCAACCTTTATATTTATCTTTCTACTTACTGTCTTTTTATTACACATTTTTACATGAATTCATCTTACATTAATGTAAATTTTACATTAATACCCAAGCACTCTTCTTAACTGCTACATGTTTTCTCTTTGTAGTAATCTGTTACTTTGTGGATAAAATTCTTTCTCATCTATTTCTGCTGATATCAATTATACTTTTTAAAAGTTATCTTCCGCCCCCTGTAATGTTCACATTCCCTCGTTTCTTTTCTCTATCTATTATATATTTTGTTTTTGTCCATTGTGTGAGAGATTTTCTTCGAATTGATAATGATCTCTCCCTGTGTGTTTATATTCACGAGCAAGGCATGAAAGCCTTGTTGGAAACTCTGCATGCATGGTTGGGGCTTGTAGAATGTGGTGAGCACAGCACCCTCATCCCCAGACAAAAACAAACAAAAGCTGTGTCTATATCCTAATTCCTGGAACCTGGAACTGTTACCTTCCTTGGAAAGGGGGCCAATTCAGATTTAATTAAGGCAAGAATCTTGAGATGAACAGGTCATACTGATGACCAGGTAACCCTAAGTCCAACGACAAGTGTCCTCATAAAAGAGAGGTAGTCAGAAGAGAAGACACAGGCCCTCATGGCAACACAGAGTATCTTAAAAGCACAGGGTTCAGGGAAAACAAGAAGGAAACAGTGTGATGTATCATTTATGCAAACAGAAATACACAAGACAGTTCATCAACATGTATTCAAATGGAAAGTAGACATTAAATATATGTGAGGGCAGTCTGTAGGGCAGGAAGATGGGAGGTGGGTATGGAGATAAGATAAGCCTCTGATGACAGATGCAGAGACGAGTGACACAGCCACAAGCTGAGGAATGCCTGCACCGCCAGAGGATGAAAGAGGAAGGAAATAAATGCCCCCTTAGAGCCCTTGGAGGAAGTATGGCCCTGCTTGAGTTTGGACCTCTAGCCTCCAGAATGTTGAAGACTTAATTTCTCCCAGTTTAAGCCATCTAGTTTGGGGTCATTTGTTTGGGCAGCCATATTGTGGGCCTCGCCGAGGTGATAGGAGGGAAACATTTCTCTGGTCACCATCACTTATCTGTATACGTAGGTCTTTCTTCAAGCTTAATAGTTTCCTACAAAGAAAATGAACTCCCCACTGATACTTTGAGTTCCTGCCCGATGGCTCCAGTTCTGAGAGTCACACCGTCAGGTGGGCTGGAGGACTGAAACTCAATCTGTGCACTATCATTGAAACCCTCCTGCTCTCGCCACAACATGTCATCTCCACCCTCAGATGTGACCATTGCCAGCTTCTCCTGTTTAGTCTCTATGGGGAGTGAGACTTGTCTGGGGCGAAGGTTGGGTGTGGCAAATCCTTGTCAGCACTGTGTGTGGGGAGAGATCTAGGGTGCTGGGGAGAGGACTGCCAAGTGTTCCTTACAAGGACCTTTGACCAGTCCTCTTATTTTTAGCACTACCCAGACTCCAGCTCTCAGACATACCTAGGGCCTCTAGTTCCCGGGCCTCTCCAGGGCCCTTTAGGGTTATAAAGAAATCATTTTGCTTTATTAATTGGCATTCCTCATGCAAGAAATTTAAACCTCAGCTTTCCCACCACTGGGTCAGTTGCCCTTTACTCTCTATCTTCAAAAACTGTCAGCATCTTTCATCTGTTGTCATTTTTTCTCCTGCTCTTTTTGTCACTGTGCCTGTCTTAAGTTTTACTTCC
Organism: Murina feae; assembly: GCA_004026665.1. NCBI lineage: Eukaryota > Metazoa > Chordata > Mammalia > Chiroptera > Vespertilionidae > Murina > Murina feae. The sequence goes on from PVJC01000022.1 coordinate 26,355, forward strand.
TGTGTTAGTAGTTACAAAAGATGACCAAGTGGTTCAATCTGCCGCATTTAAACAGACCCATCACCTTCAATGATTTCTCTTGACGAACTTATGTCGCTCAGACAAGAAAGTTCAATTTATTTAGAAAAGTGTAAGACCCTCTAAAATCTACCGTGGTGTTATCTTTCCTATTTTATACCTTTCATTTCTCCAAGTGAAATTTCCACTCTGATTAAGTTTGGTTGCATTACAGTCTCTTTACTTTCCATGACAAGTCCCCTTTCTTCATCTTTGGTTATGGTATGGTGCTCCCATTCCTGGAATTTTTATGCCCATATTTTCTATCTTATCTTATTACATATGTAAATACAGAATCAGCCCAAACAGGCTCTGTCTTGTTTCTAGCAAGACCCAGAACCAAAGTTTAAACCATGGATGTACCACTTCGAGAAACACTTGTAAGGCCTTAACTGCTCCCCACCAAGCAAGCAAAGGAACAGGCAGGGCCTGAGCAAACAGACCACCAGAACACTCGCAGAAGAGACCGGGCTGCTGTCCAGGAATATCTGGTGCTGAAACCCCTAAAATCTTGCTCCAAACCTCCAACTGGGGAGACAGATTTGAGCCTTGTCTCCCGTTTCCTTCCCGGTCAATCATGTAATAACAGCTTTTACTTTTCTCAAAAGCTGGTGTCACAGCATTGGCTTCTAAACACATCGGGCGGCAAGCCCTTGCTTGGTAACACATTTTATATTCCAAACAAAATCCTGATGCTTCACAAAACCATCTCTGATAACATCAGACGATACAGATTTGTCCCTTCCCCCAAAACAAATGACCTGCATACTATACTAGTCAGTAAAAGAACTCCATTCCCTAATAGTTTCAAATATTTGTGTTGCCCTCTCCCCAAAACATAAAGTCTTCAAGGTAGGGACCAGGTCTTACATTTCACACGCTCCTTACGATGCTTCCCATGGCCTTGGACACTGAGTACTGGATGACCGATGTGCACTAATCCAAGCCTCAAATGTGGTCTGATGTCCAATACACGATAAAGAATGTTTTGAGGGTAGAGCCTGTATCTTATTCAACTTTATACCCGTAACAACCAGCAAGAGTTTGTCACAGACTGCTGAGTGACTAAATGAAAGGACGGATGGGTAAAGGAACTCTCAGTAGGTACTGTCTTCAATGTTGTACCTGCTCTAAGGGTTTTCTTGCTTTCTAAAAATAATAAAGATGACTAGAAAGATAATTCACTACTGCATTCCCGACATCAGGAACACCACTCAGCACATAGGTGCTGCTCTGTAAATGTCTTCTAAACGCAGCTTCAATGAATGAATCTGCCCTGAGTCAGGAGCATCGGTTTACGGTTTGAAAGAGGTTAAAAGGAACATGTGGCTTACCCAGAAAGCACTCCCAGGACTAGGTTGAGGACAAAGAAGGATCCAATGATGATGAGGGGGATGAAGTACAGCCAATTCCAGGTGGCTCCTAAGGCATCATTGGTCTGAAAGAAAGAAACATGGTTCCTTAATAATTCATCCATACCATGTGCCAGCTGAAGGCCTCTGTTCTGGCAGCTTCCCACATAGGATAATGTAATAAGCACAGTGCAATGCAGTTAGACACTGCCGCGCTCCACTCCCAATCTGGTGTAACTGTGGGTTAACTCACTCTCCCATATGCGTAGAGAAGGACATTGCACCAGCCTCATGTCACATCCTGAGTTGTAATAGTCTTAACATCCTCACTTAACAGATGAGAAAACAGAATGCAGAAAGGTCAACCACTTTTCCAAGATCATGCAAACAATCACTGGCTTTTTACTGTTCGATGCTGTGGCTTCTAAGGTTCTGCTTTTCTGAACTGGACCAATTCTCAAAAAGAGGGGCATCCCTCTATTCCACAGATGCTGGCCGAGGCCCTGACAGGGTTGCACTGGGAGATAGGAAGGCCACTCACATCCTGCTTAGCCCTTGACTTGACCAGCATCTCTGGGCTCTGGTTTGCTTTCCTCCATTATAGTCCCATGATAGAGCTGGCCCAGGCCTGGCTCTGGACAAAACAATGAATAAATCTAGATTTGAAGATCCCTTACTCTCTTTTGAATGCTAACACAGTGACCTGAGAAATGCATGATATTCTAGATTTTTAAAAACTTTTTATTGTTGAAAGTATTACATATGTCTCCTTTTCCCCCCATTGACCTCTCTTCCCACCCGTCCCCAACCCCCGATATTCTAGATTCTTATACCCAAGGTAAAGGCAAGGCCCTTGAATGGTGAGGGCTGAGGGAGCTTACGCCACATGACTTAGCCAGCAGAAGCAACTCTTGCCAGAACATCATGGTCGGAATTTGAAAAGCCCTCTCTAACGCTGAGCCTCTCAACTAAGCTTCGCCTCGACTCTGCCTCCCCATGATATCAACTCCAAATAGTTGATATAGTTTAAATAGTCTCCTTCAACTGTATTTTACATAGGTCGGGCTTTGAAATTCCCTCAAAAACATTAATACCTGATTGAAACTCAATTTCTGGAAAGATATTTTATCCCCAATTCACTGGAGAAAAAGGCATCCAAGTCAAATGCCCTGCCTCAAATTCACATGCTCAATTAGGAAATGAAGCTGTGAACTTGGTATTTCTACAGCAAAGTGTTCCTCGTCTGTGATTTACATTCCACTAAACTTCGCAAACATATTTTGATTCCTAGAGCTCATGTTTCCTGTGGACTTCTGTGACATTCTACCTTGTTTTTATCTCATTTTATTTCTGCCTCCCATTCGAGAATGTCAGTCCATAGACTATAGCCTCCCACTGGTTATTATGACAGCCATCGCCATACAGTAAATTTTCCCATTAAAAAGAGCTTCTGAGGCAACCTCTTTCACCAAATTTGTACCTTTTGTTTTGCCCCTACACTGTTCAGAGAGAGATGAGTGCTCATGAAGCAAAATCAAAGTTAAAAACAAACACTTCCTGTTTGAACAAAGGCAGGGACTTGCCAATTTCAGTGCACAAGATGTAAGTCTGTGGGTCGATCAGGCCTGCCCAGTTTAGTGTAAGCAGGGAAGATGTGGGCCAGGCCTCTGAGAAAACTGCCTCTGATTTAACTATGAAGAACCAGATGTCAAGAGACTCAAGGGCTTTTAATAGACCTAGGAAACTGGTTTCTCTCTGAGATGGTTGAGACATGGGCCTTCCTGTGAGCTGCAGGATACACCAATTATCTTAGTACAGCTAGCTCTGCCTTTATTCATGATTATAAAGGCAATACTTTGTAGAACTAATTAGCTAGGATGGTTCACCAATGATACTCAGGCCCACAAGTTTGTTTGTTTTATTTTTAATGTTTTATTGATTTTAGAGAGAGAAGAAGAGAGAGAGACAGAAAGACAGAAACATTGATAAGAAACATCAATTGGCTGCCTCCTGCATGTCCCCTATTAAGGACAGAGCCCACAACGCAGGCATGTGCCCTGACTGGGAATCAAACAGCTGACCTCTTGGTTCATGGATCGATGCTCAACCATTGAGCCACACCGGCGGAGAAAACCAACAGGTTTCATTCACTCTATGGCTTAGCCCAATACCCCTCAGCGTTCTTTGTCAGCAAGGACTGAGTCTGCTCCCAGCATCAGATTAGAGTTCAGTTGCCAATAAACATTAGTTGGTGTCAGCGATGGCGATGATGACATTGTGACCTTTAAGGTGTCTTTGGGCCCAGGAGTGAATGAGCTACAGTGTGAAGAGAGCTAAAGCAATTTCAGATGGGTGACTATTTGCCAGAGATGCTGTAGAACAAGCATGTCAAACTCGCAGCCCAAGGGCCACATGCCTCATTTATTTGGCCTGTGTTAGCCTTTGAGTTTGACATGCTTGCTGTAGAGTGTTCCCCAAACACTGTACAAGTGTGTGCTTGTTGCCTGAGGTCAGTAGGCTATTCATGTGTTCTGTGGCAAATGGACTTCTATAACCAAAGAAACGTGGGAAACAGCAAATTATACCTCCCCCTGAGTCTCTGAGAAGACCCACACAAAAGACAAGGCGCATCAACTCTGTTTATGCCATCATTTCATATACTTCCTTGATCATAAACCCCCTTTCTCAAGGAAAATCCATAAACATATCAGGAAGTAGAGCCCGTGAAATGCAGGGATAAAAGGACTCCCCTTATGGCAGAGTCTGGAACCTGCTTCCTAATTCTTCTAGAAAATACCAATGATGAACAGTGTCTTTTTATTCAGTGTTTTGTGAGAATGTTTTGGTTTTGCTATAACATACACTAAGGCAACAGCCTTAACTGTCTGCTCATTTCTGTACCTGGCACCTAACGAAGTGTTTGGCACACATAGTTGCTCAGTTAATCAATAAACAACCGTGATTTGAATAAGATGATTCTCATGTTTGAAATATACCCAAAAAAATCATTCTGATATCCCCCTCTCCATCTGTGCAGCTCTGTCTGAATTACTTAAAAAAAGGGAAAAAAAGTCATCCACTATGGCACTGGGGCCTGTTGCATGAACAAGAGAGGAGGAAGGGAAGATGGGGAGAAAAGAAACTCTGGGAGGAGCCCAGCACCAGCCAGCAGCATGACAGCCGGGGAGGGTGTTAGAGATGACTGACAGCCTAGAAGGTTCTTCTGGAGAAAACAGCTTGATGCCCCAGAGATTACTCACAAACCTTCTTAACAGACTTGCCACCCCCTCTCTACACCTTGCTCCTCTGCCTCCCATCCTTCCTCCCCGAGTGGCCTCACCCTCCCATCACCTTGCCTGTCAATGGATCAATGACACAGCCAGTCCCTGTGCTCAAGGTCACATGCCTCAGCAGGAGGAGGGCAGGCAGAGGGCTTCACACTTCCCTCCTCCAAAAGGGCAAGGTTCTTGCTGATGCTAATTAGAGCTTCAATCTCCTTCTGATTCATCATTATTAAAACAACCATAAAATTGTCCAGTGGAGGAGAGACGACTGCTAAAGCGTCTTCTGAGATTCAATGAGAACGACACGGACAACTCCCAAGGCAGCAAGTGCCCCGGGACCACGTGAGGTCGAGTCGGCCGCCACGCAGAAAATGTTGACAGCTGTGCCTCTTCTCTCTGGGGCACGTATGTCTGAACCCCAAAGTGGGTGGGACAATTTCTCCCTCTCCTTCCTTCTCCACGGTCCCCGATGCCGCCGCCCTCTGCCTCTGTGACTCTGACAAGAGGCTGGCCTGCAGGATTATCACACTTTATTTTCCCTCAGGACTCACTCTTCCTTCAGGAACAGGGGGCAGCCGTGCTAAGGTCTCTGACTGAGCAGGATCCTGGGGAAGGAGACCCACAGCTTTCCAAACGTATCCTGCACGATTCTGGCCCCAGGAGTGTCTCGCTGTGAACCTTTCCCAGATCTTTCCTGTGGGGCCCCCGCAGTGTAAACCAGGCCCCTCCCCACAAAGAAAGCTGCAGGGGGCCAGCCTCCTCCTTCCAGCCATCACGGAGTCCCTGCTGAGCGCCAGGCATCACAGAAGCATGCTACCTGCTATGCTTTGTGAGCAGCGTCCTCTTCATCTAGGATGCTGATCCCTCCCACCCAGCCCAGGGCACCCCTAGACTGGCAGGCCAGCTGTTTCCCGCCTTCTCACCTGCCGAGTTCCTGAGTGACACACACATGCACATGTGCACACGACGGGGTGGTGACAGACAGAAGGCAGTTGTGGGTGGCAGCCCACCTGCACAGGAGTGCTCAACGGGGCCCTGACACAGAGGGAACGTGCTCTTCTGGGAAGCTGCCTGGCTGGGGGTGGTGAGCACCCACTCCCTGCATAAACAGGCGCACACGGCAATTATCACATTAATCTCGGGGGGACTGGGGAAGCTGGGGGAAGGTGGGGGAGCAGGATGGAAGAGGAAGAGAGGGATGGCGACAGCAACAGGAAGGGGTCCCTGGTTCTCTGGCCCAAGGCTGCACGGGCAGGGCTGGGCTCCGCCCCTAGAGACAGGGGTCTGCGGAAAATGTGAACTTGCCTCTCAGAGCAGCTTTGGTTTCACCTGGGGCTAAGTTGGGACTGAAATTAGGATACTGACTCTAAGGACCCTTTTTTTTTAAAAAAAAAAAAAAAGGGTTTCTGGGGTACATCTGCTCCCCAGACTGAAGCCATCACCTGCTGGCAAGCCCTGGACTGAGTGACTGCAGGTTTCTCAGCCTGGCCTAGAGAACTCTTCCTTGTGGGGTCTGTCCTGTGGGGTGCATTAGCAGCATCCCTGGCCTCTACCGAGTAGGAGCCAGTAGCACGCCCACCCCCTGATGTGACAACCAAAAGTATCTCCAGAATCTCCAGTGTCCTGGGACTTGCGGGGAGGCAGGGAGCAGAAACTGGCCTCTGGCCTCCACCTCAAAAGAGAGCTCTCTGGGATTCCCAACCAACTCAGGTCCAGGGATGGCTGCCAAGAGGCCGGGCCATTCATCTTAGCAAACGCAACTGTGCAAGACCTCTGCCAACCGCCCCACAGAGAAAACTCAGAGAGGGCGGGGCGGGGGGGTGGGGAGGCACAGAGGCCAAATATAGATTCAATTGCCAAACACCTTCCCTCAGGACAACACACCTGGGCACTTGCTTCCCCGTGGCCCCCACATCATTCCAGCACCCAGTGGGACAGCTCCTTCCCCACCCAAGGGACGTGGAGTCCGTGGCTCAGAGCGAATGCCACATTGTGCTCAACAAATCTGTGGACCACCCAGTGTGTGGCAGACACCCTTTTAGGCGTTGGAGATAAATGAAGAGCAAACAGTCTCAGGTCATGGCCGGTGTAAAACAATATAATGGATGGATCTACATTAAAGAGATGAGCACACAAGTACTTGCATAACCAAACTGGGGAGTGTGCTGATGTGCAGCTGTGTCTGATCACACCCAGGTGCTCAGGAAAGGACTTGTGAAGCTTTTAGAGAAAGGAATCACATGAGACTCTGAGAAACTACCTTCACTGAGACAGCAGAGGCCAGAAATGGAGAGAACAGGCTCACATGGAGGTGAAAGTGGAGGAAAAGTTAAGTTTAAGAAGTGTCAAGAGGTGGGGGGCATAAGAGAAGGAAAAAAAAGTGGGGATGGCTTCTGGAATGAACCCCACCAGACCCATGTGGATGTTCTACTGAACCATATGCCCCAGGGCTGCCCACAACCCCCTTCCTAGGTACCATCTACCTAATCAGGAAATCTCGCCTGGACATCTATCTCCCTTCATGCACCGAGTCATCTATATTCCCTCTTTGTCCAGGGCTCACATTCAGAATAGCCCTTTCCCTCCTCTCTCCTGCAATCTCCCTGCAGCACTCACCCCCCTGTAGCAGATTCTGGGCTGTGCCCACTCAGGTCCTCTTTACCAGTAGGTGCACCCAACCCCTGGCAGTTATGCATGTTAGCTGCTAAAAGCTCGCACCTGCACATGATCAGAAGCCTGTGTCTGCCTGACCTGTGAGTTTTATGCCAGCCTAAGGGGTGGGAGGGAGACCTGTCCCCAATAACTAACTGATGGCCCAGCCCCTTTGCCTCTGAGTGGGACCACCTCTGAGGTATAATCCACACTCCAGAGCTACCAGTGGGATCAGGTTGGAGGTTACAACCATTGAAACTAAACTTCGCCTAGTATTCTTACCAGTCCCTTCTTCATTTTTCAATACTCTGCCCCCGAATCAATTTATAAGAAATCTGACTTACGGCATGACACCCCTTTCTCATCAGGGTTTCGAACAAGCTTCGAAGCAGCCAACACCCAGCCTCTGTGTCGCACAGTTGGATGGTGTTTCCAAGGGCAGAGCCACTCGAACCCACGTGGTAGGAAGAGGACATAATGTACAGGGCACCATACAACACTGGGCAATGAAAGGCCTGTGGAATGCCCCACATGGCTTCCCGCACGCCAGCCAGTCAAGCCATGACCTCGGAAGGTTACGAGAACACACTATACAACCCGCCACTTGGTGGAACAGGAAACTGAGGCCCAGCCAAGGAAAGTGACCTGGAGCAGACCTGGGCCAACTTCTTGAGAGCCCTGGACTCTCCCTGTATCGTTCAGCCCCAGGATCAGATTTGGGGCCACGACCTAGAACCACAAGTTCACTTCCGGAGAACTCTGGACTCCCCCTGTTATCGTTTAGTCCCCGTTCTCTTCAAAGCAATTCTCCCCAGACCACGACCAGCTTCTAGGGGAAAACAAAAACAAACAGGAAAGCCTACGCTAGGATGTGGCAGCCAGAAAATGAGAGCTGTCTTCCAGGCCCTCCAGCAAGAAAGAGGTGAAGGACCATGGAGGGAAAATAGAGTGGAACTCAGCCACCTGCTGCCACCCAGCAAGGAGCTAACCTGCCAGTCTTGAGGCGGAGCGTTTCATCATGTCTCAGATCCCTGAGTGCACGTAATAGACGCGCTAAATCTCCCCACACAGACAAGCTTCACCAGGGGAGACAAGTAATCAGGAAGCAGGGCCCTCCACACCTTCTGCAGAAAAGCTAGTTGTTCCAAGCCCCCGGACTTGATGGCCAGCAGCCGCCTAATCCCTGGACGTCAGTGACCGTCACTGAGGATGCATCAGTGTCTTCATCCAGATACAAAAGCACCTCCAGGTGTAACTTCCTGGGGGACATTTCACCATCAATTCTCCCCCTTAGGAGTGGGGAAAGGGAGCAGAACCGGTTTGACAAAGAGGAGAGCCAGAGGAGGACGGCTCCCCAGCCCTACCCGCAGGCAGCAGTCTGATGCCAATGAGATGAGGGCAGGAGCTCCAGGCCAGGAGCTCAGCTCAGGATGAGGCAAGCACTGTCCCATCCTGGTCGTGGGCGGCGATCTCCAGGGGTGCTGGGCATAGATGGAAGTGAAGACCTATCCACACTCCCGGAAAGATGACTCAAGAGCAAATATCACACAGAGAGGGTAGGCAGAGCCGCATGGAACCAGAAAGGTTGCCATGACTGTGCACACACAAGCCAGTGCCTCAAAACCCACAGGAGTCAGGGCCCTGCTATGCTCAGGATCTCTTGGGTTAAATGCTAATACGCCCAAGATCGTCCTTCTGAATGTTTATCCTGCTGCCTCCCATTCTGAGTTCTGGCCCAACATGGAGATAAGAGATCCTTTAAAGGTCTTGTACTCGGTGAAGCTGAGTTTGGCTCACAGAGACTCAATTTTCTGTTCTCTCTACATTTTGTGTGTGTTTGAACATTTTTGGTAATAAAAGATTCATAGTTTGTTTATATAGTCCAGGATCTTGTATGAATTTTAATAGGAAAATCCTTTTTTAGCGAAAATATTAACAGTGATAATAACGAAGGGGGGGGGATTGAAATAAGTGATTAAATTTTTTTTATACTTTTCTGTATTTTGCAACTTTTCTGCAGAGACTGTTTTTTGTTCATTTGTTTGTATGGTCTAATAAAAAATATTAGAAAAAAATCAAAGACCAAGTCCTCCTGCCCTTCAACTGCAGCCAGGATGCTGAGGAGGCAGCAATTCCTGAGGCCACTAGGAAGCCAGAACAGTTGACCTACAGCAAACCCTCCAGGCTGGGAGGCAGCTTTGCTTTGGAGAATGGCAAGAGCATTGCTCTGACACCACCACAAATGCAAATTGGCCAAAGTAGAGGATTTAAAGAGGATGCATCCTGCTCTGACTGGTTTGGCTCAGTGGATGCAGCATCGGCCTGCAGACTCAAGGGTCCCGGGTTCGATTCTGGTCAGGGGCATGTACCTTGGTTGCAGGCACATCCCCAGTTGGGAGTGTGAAAGAGGTGGCTGATCAATGTTTCTCCCTCATCAATGTTTCTAACTCTCTATCCCTCTCCCTTCCTCTCTGTAAAAAAATCAATAAAATATATTTTTTAAAAAAGACGATGCATCCTCTTGATGATTGGTCTTCGCCCATTCACAGGGCCTGCTAATGAGAGGCTTGACGTACTCTTTCAAGAAGGTCAGTTGCCCGAAAAGCTCAAAGAATTACAAGTGAGAGACCCTTTTTTTGAGAAACAGGGACAAAGGGAAGATGAGGCCGACAGACCCTCTACACTAGGACAGCTTTGTGTAGGGTTTGTTGTATTCTAGAAAAACTGCTTATGATACTAGGGCAATGAGTCTTCAACCAGGTCCCTAACTGGTTCACCCTATGCCATGGTCCTCACAGACCAGTCCTTCTAGTTACCGTCATCTACTGCTCTTCCATTGGTCCCTGCCCTTTCCAGCAAACCAGTCATTATTTTCTATTCAGTCTAATATGAGTATTCTAACCTTCCTCATCTTGCAGATTACAGAGCCAGAAAGAACCAGAGTATCTTGCACAAAACCTTCATTTTGTAGATGAAGAACTGAGGACGAAAAGCTAAGTGATTGCGGAAAGGTACTCTACTAGTTGACTTCAGAAATAGCACTAGCAGGCAGGACTCCTGGCCTCCAGTCCACTCTGCATAGCCCCTCTATTCTACACCACTATTCCACACTAAATTTGAGTATTAAATTGTATGTAATTAGTCTAGCCTCATGATCTCATTGGGAAGCTACCTCAAGTTGGAGACCTTTTTAATGAAGTCTCTCACTTCTTCTACAGGTTCAGAGCTTGGAGCTCAGACCTGTGAACACTGCCATCTGATTTAAGGAGGAAACTTAGAAGTGTCATGGAAGGTTTCCTGGGTTGTACCTTCACCTGGACTTGAAGGAGGAGGAGGGCTGAGATTTCCCAATCAAGAGAGGAAGAGAGTCCAAGGAGAGGCAAGGGGGTGAGTGATGAGACCACAGAGATTTGCTGTCAACAGAAGGCAAGCTAAGGAGGAGCACCACCTGAATAGTGGCCTACATGTCTGTTTGGACTTGTTCACTCGCCATGAGCTCTTCCTTCTTCCCTGTGTATCCTCCTCCCTCTGCCAAACCGTGAGCTCCCTCCTACTGGAAAACAATGCTCGGATCTATAAGCCTTCCCCTAAGCACAGCACTCCATTCCACTCAGAATTCCCTGGCACTTAGGCTCACCCCGCCATAGCATACACATTCATTCAAAACTTTGAGTGTATATTCTACACAAGGAGAGTAAGAAAGGAAAGCAGTCCTCAAGGGCCTTGGCATCCGTAAGAAGATGAATGTATGAGTGTAACTACCTATAATAGAAAATAGAACATTAAGTGCTGCACTTGAGTTTTTATTTATGCTTATTTATACCCCTTCTTTACAGGTCTTCTGTCTCTCACATATTGGTCTTACCTTCCCATTAGAGTTGAATGTTTCTCAAAGACAGAATTGCATATTTTATTTCTGTTCACTCTACTAATGCCTGGAGGAGCTCCAGGTCAGTTAGCTTCATTTATTTTGTGGCCACAAGAAGCACACTTATTCCTTAGAATGGCCTGAAAGCAAGAAATCATGGCATGTAAGATTCTGTATCTTCAGAATCCAAGACAGATCTCTGGAAAGCACGCTCAGTACATTTGCATCGGTATTGATGGTGATAATGAAATACCCGGTCCTACATGCCTATGTATCACCCGACTGCCTGAAAGTACATCGGGGGAGGCTCTCCACGGGTCCTGCTGGATCCGTTTCTCAAAGCACACTGGGCTCCAGGTGTGCCTGAGATACTGTTCCACTCACCTGGGACGGTCGCGCGCTGAGCCTGGCACAACCAGAGCTCCCAGGCTGCTCACCTCCATGTGTGAGCAGTCCTGTCCATTTACCCTAGTGTTATACAAATGTTACTTTCTATGTGTGCCATGATATGAAAAAGAATGGGAATCACTGTGCCAGATGACCATCTGTCAGGGACACCGAGGAGGGAATTCCTCACTTGGGTAGGTGCCTACATCAGACAACAGATGTGGGGTGCCTTCCCACTCAGACCCACATTCCTCACTGCTTCTCTCGGGACTCTGATGCTCAGATTCTGATTCGATCACTTCCCTAAACCCTCCTCTCCACTTGTATTGCTCGATTTCTCCTGTCTTGTTAACTCTGCTTAGAAATGTATCTTATTCCTCCCTCTTTCCCCTAAGGTACACAATGTTCATTCCAGCTGAGCATTCCCCAATGGGAGTATAATGAGGTTGAAATAGAAGAGAGAGAATAAAATAATGATCACTGTTTCTCCCTTCTGGGCACCATGGACAGAATCCCTTTCAGGTTTTACCATTCTTTGCACAACTTTCTTGGCTGTGCATTTGGGTGGAAGGTACTGAGATCAATGATGGCAGGTGACTGACAAGAGGATGCATATAAGCTGTTGGATGGCAGCTCCACCATGAACCCGGTTACAACTGTTTCAGGGAGCATTAAGACAGTGGTTCTCAACCTTCTGGCCCTTTAAATACAGTTTCTCATGTTGAGACCCAACCATACAATTATTTTCGTTGTTACTTCATAACTGTCATGTTGCTACTGCTATGAATTGTCATGTAAATATCTGATATGCAGGATGGTCTTAGGCGACCCCTGTGAAAGGGTCATTCGACCGCCAAAGGGGTCGCAACCCACAGGTTGAGAACTGCTGCACTAAGAGAACCTGCTGAAAACATCCTTATCTAAATATTTCCTGTGACTTGCATCCTAAGGTTCCAGTATATCTGAAGAGGAAAAATAATCATGGCTTCCACTTGTTAAAGCACTCCTTATGCTGGCACCAAACCAGCATGAACTCTGATCTTCACAGCCATGTGTGAGAGACATGCAACTGTAAGTTTATGTGTTAAACAATCAAATCCAGGCTCAGAAAAGCTAGGGAAACGTGCCCCAAGTCCCACAATCGGGACAGTGTAGACCCCAAACCCCAGCCATGTCTGACTTCTCAAGGCAATACCTGTGTCGCCCCTTGCATGGTGGGTGGGGGGACAGAAATAATGTTGTTTTAACTTGGGACATATCTGAAAACAGAGCCATGAATGCTGGTGCAGTCAACCCTTGGTATCCAGGGGGCAAGTGAGTACCAAGTTCCTCAGATGCTCAAGTCCCTTCTATACAATGGCAAAGTGTTTGCATATCACCTATACCTGCAGATGGGCCGCCGCAGGGCATGCCTACACATCACTCCAGTCCCATGGACTCAGCGTGGTGCTCGGCAGGTGGCAAATTCAAGTTTTGTTCTTTAGAACTTCCTGGGATTTATTTTTCCTCAAAGATTTTTGATCCGAGGTCTGTTGACTCTGCAGATGCAAAACCCACAGATATGGAGGACTGACCGTATTTACAGCAGCCAGTGGAGGAAATAGTTTCTGACCAGTCGCACACAGTAACTCTCCAGATGTCACACTACCCCCATCCTTGGATGTCTACACCTTCACGCAGTGGCTTCTCTGCCCTGGATGTGTGAAAAGGTTGAAAGACTGTCACAGCCCGCTCCCTGGCCAGTAGTGCAACAGCCATTCTGTTGCCAGGGCGACCCGGTAAAGTGGGACGAGAGATTTCCACCCACCGCCGGCGTCAGTCTTCAGAGCAGGGGAAAGTTGTCCTTTCTAACCCATGTATCTGCCCCTTCTCCCCGCTGCTTAAACCCTCCAGTGGCTGCCCTGCCAAGGCTCCTACCAAGGCCAAGCCCAGCCGAAACCCTCTAGCTCATCCCACAGCCTCTGCCCCTCAGTGAACCAACTCACCCGGCCACACTCTACTTGCAATCCTCTCCTATGCTGTGTTTTTTCATATCTTTGTGCCTCTGCTATGTCCCCACTGCTCGGAATACCTTCTCCACATTTTCACCTGAAAAGCTCTATGCAGACCCTGATTAACCCTTTGCTAGGAAACCTTCCCAGAGTTGGTCACTCTCATGAGCCCGTATAGGACGCTACCGGACCTCCAACTCTGTGCCGGGACCATTGCTTGCCTAGGTGTCAAGACTTGTCCTCTACAAAAACGTGTCCCCTACCCATCAAGAACAGGAGTAAGTTATCTGTCTATGCATCTCTGTAGGTGCTCGCCAAATAAATACACTGAATGAATAAATAATGAATAATAAATAATGAATAAATAAGTTAATAAGCTCAGTATGTCTCTGATTTAAAGCAAGCAGAAGGGAGACAAGAAGGAAAAGGTGCCCTAACCGGTTTGGCTCAGTGTATAGAGCATCGGCCTGCGAACTCAAGGGTCCCAGGTTCGATTCCGGTCAAGGGCATGTGCCTTGGTTGAGGGCACATCCCCAGTGGAGGGTGTGCAGGAGGCAGCTGATCGATGTTTCTCTCTCATCGATGTTTCTAACTTTCTATCCCTCTCCCTTCCTCTCTGTAAAAAAAATCAATAAAATATATTTTTTTTTAAAAAAGAAGGAAAAGGTGATGAAAAAGAGGATTTCTCAGTTAATTAAATGTCTAGAGGATGTTTTCATCACCAAAAGGGCAGAGTCAGTGGATGACGAGAGGGGCCACCGGCGATTATCACTTCGTGAGCCCTTCCCAGGTGTGTGCTGCCACAGAGGACTTCCTCCTCTCATCCTCTCGGGAAGAAGGGAGGCTCTCTCTCTCTTACCTCTGATGAGCTCAGGAAAGGACGGTACTTCTGCCACCACATCCAGCTACCGTTTCGTCTATGAGGCTGGGTCCCTGGCAGGCAGACTCCACACTCAACACGAAGGTGGATGCTATAGGACCCCAGACAAAGACTAAGAGAGCACTTCCTGATCTCGGAATAAGGACAGAGAACCACGTCTGTCAGGAAAGGGAGTGGTATCTAAGGAGGAGAGGACAGTCCTTTCCGGGAGGGAGGGGAGCAGAAAGCACAGCTTTTCTGTGTGGTGGGCACTGCTAGGAAACACCCAGGTGATGCTGACTGCATCAGCCACATGGTATGTGGGCAGAAAGGTGATGGGAGAAAAAGGTACCTCTCAAGAAAGGTGACGCCAATTCTCTCAATGCCAAAGCTACGCCTGAAACTCTAGGTCCCAGCCTGAGGTTCTACCCTCGAAAGCTTCGTGGGGTAGAGATGTTCCCTCAGCTGGGAATGCTTTTAAGACCCAATCCTGAAAATACCCCCATCCTCTCCAGAAAAAAATAATAATAACACATGCATTGTCAAAATCCCGGCCATTCAAGGCTTTGATGACACCCCTTCTGGATGAACGCACTCCCCTGGTTGCCCAGCAAAGGCTGCTCCCTCTGACTGGTGCTGCAGGGGTGTTTCAGGCTTGCTCTGAGGTCTCTAGTCCCCATGTTCAGACCCAACCCCAAACCATTCTCTTGGCTAAATCCTGACAATCTATTTAGTCTGGAGGGTATACACTTTTCTAGGCCAACTCTGATATTCAGCACAAGGTCACAACATATCGATAGTTGAGAGTCAACATTTTTTGGAGCAACCCACATACTAGTATCCATTCTGCCTACGTTAGCATGTTTAATCTTCTCAGGAATCCTTTGAAGCAGCTACTAGTACTACAGGATTTTTCTCTGCGGGGGAAACCGAGGCCCAGAGCGACTAAGGAACCTGCCTGAGGCTGCACAGGCAGTAAGGGGCAGGGCAAGCACTACAGACGGCAGTCTGACTCCAGTACTCTTAGTCAATATACTCTGTACTTGGTATAGTAACTGAAATATAAGAAATGCTCCATAAACATTAGGTGTTACTATTATTTCATTAGGTTAATAAGCTCAGTTCCCCTTACTTCACCCTAAAAGGGTGGGGGTGTGAATACCTCATTATTATTTATATTCGTCTCATCTAAATACTTCACATACCTTGTGCCAGGAGACTGGTGCTCACTCCTGAACTTCTTTTCAGGCCACTGTGATACTCAGCATACCACATAGTACTTGTCTACTTGTCTGTCCCCTGCGCTAATCTGTGATCTCTTGGAGGGCAGGGCTTTGTGTTTCTTTGTGTAGCAAGCACCTGCCATGTGCTCTGAACAGGTGCTCAATAAACACTGTCGTATGGATGGATGAATGAGCTAATCAGATCGTGTAGAATCAAAAACGTAAAGGAATACTCCAGCCATCACTGGTTCAAATGGGGCCAACATCACCCAGAACAGCGGTTCTCAACGAGCGGCCCTTGGCTCTGCAGCATCAGCACCATTTGGGGCCATTTGGGAAACAGGGTCTTTGATCCCAACGTCGACCTTCAGATCAGAACTCTAGGGATGGAGGCCGGCACTCGGCAATCTGTGTTTTAACAAGCCCTTCGGGTGACACTTGCTAAAACCTGAGAACTACTGGTCTAGGGGAAAACAAGAAGTCACCATGAGTATCCTCAGTTGCTGTGCTGCTGTACCCAGAAAAGAGAGAGAGATCTGAGCACGGAGAAAGCCTGAGGTTGAGCGGGGAGGAGGAAGAATGACAGAAGGATGTGGGGAGAGATGGAGAGGGGGGAGAAGGGAGTGGGTGAGATTGATTCACCCTGAAATCTCCTGGGAGTGAAATGGGTTCAGGATCTCAGCTGGGTGCTGCCATAGCAACAGGTTCAGCCCTCCTCCCACCCCCTCCCCAAGATGACCAGGCATCAGACACGCCTACACTGAGCCTGGCCCTGCAGAAGGATTTTAGCTTCAGTGCTTTGGAAAAACACAATGAGGGGAAAGTTTTAGGGAGAAACTGGGCTCCTGGCAAGGCAGCTTCTGTATCAGGGCAGATGGGAGTTATCAGGTTCTACAGCGGGGGGTTGGGGTCGGGGGGGGGGGGATGGGGGCAGGGACCTTTATTCTGCCAATGGTCATTTGGATATTTATAACATCATCCGTGGGCCAAACAAAATTAACAACTTAAAAATTAGCCTGCTATATTTGTTCAAACATTTAATTAACTCACCCTAATGCCGTGGCAGGGCCAGCCAATGGATTTCTCAGGCCTGATATGGCCCCCGGGCCAATGGTTCCCCACCCTGCCCTACAGACACCCAGCAGTGTGGAGGCACCGGGCTTGTTCCTCGGCACCCAGCTCATACCAATCACAGTAGTGCTGGGATGGCTCCATAGGCCCTGTGGGGCTTACTGGGATGTGGATGAGTGGCGTAAGAGGAAAGGGAGCCTGGCTGGCGTGGTTCAGTGGTTGAGCATCAACCAACCTGTGAACCTGGAGGTCACAGTTGGATTCCTGGTCAAGAACACATGTCTGGGTTGTTGACTCGATCCCCAGTAGGGGGCATGCAGGAGGCAGCCAATCAATGATTCTCTCTCGTCATTGATATTTCTCTCTCTCTCTCTCCCTCCCTCTCCCTTCCTCTCTGGTCAATAAAAATATATTTTAAAAAAGAAAAGAAGAGGAAAGGGGGACAGCCCAACGAGCTGCAGGGTTAGAAGCACAGGAGGGCACCGTCAAGCTCAGAGCCAGGGAAGGACTGATTACTCCAGAAGCCAGAAGAGGCCACCAAGCGGGGAAGGAGAATTAGAGCAGAACTCAGAGGAAGATTCAAGGCCAGAGCCTCTGGTGGGAGAGGGGAGGGATACTGAGGAGCAGACGGCTCACAGTACTGTCTCGGCCCACTGCGGGGATGGCTGGAGCGTCCAGGGCACCCACAAGGCCAACACATGTAATTGGCTTCTTCCCTAATAAAGGCAGGCTGTAGAAGGACGTCAAGATAAGCAAAACGCACAATGCTCCACACGGTCGATGGAAATAACTTAGTAAAAGCCAATTAGGCATTAGAAGTAAGATATAACTGCTGTTGCTATGTTTGTTTCCAAGAAGAACTGTGTTATGATTAGACTAACAGGCCAGTGTTGGGATTCTCAGCAAATCCCCTAGAAGACTTCATCTCTCTTTCTTTCTCTCTGCGTGAGAGAAGAAAGCAGATGAGGGAATGTGGGATCAATAAGCCACCTTTATGTCCAGGGGAACTGCCCTCAGAAAATTCTGTACAACCTTAAACCCTTTTTTTGGGGGGGGTGGGGGGGGTTGTGAGGGAGAATGCGCTGAGATTTCTCCTATCTGATTTCTTTTAGTCCTCATAATGAGCCAATGAAGATGTCATTATCACCCCCATTTTATGGATGAGGAAACTGAGCTCATAGATGCCAAGCTGCACGTAAGAACTAGTCAAACAGAGCAAGGGTTTGAACCCACAACGCCTGCCTTTACCCACAACCAGGGACGTAATTCTGTTCAAGGTCAGGAGCAGGGTGAGAAGTGGCGGTCCATAAATCACCCGAGGGCTGAGGCTCCTATTCCAGCTAGAACTGGGTGGCTCTCACTGGAGATAGTATAGTCTAATGGGAAAACCCTGGCCACGCCTCTTATTAGTTCTGTGATTTTGGACAAGTCACTTGACTTCTCCATGCCTCACTTTCTCGATCTGTATAATGGGAATGATAACCCCTGTCATGGAGCAGTGCTGTGAAGATTAAGTGAAAAGTGTAGGCTGAGACTTACCCACCCACTCCACCTCTCTGCCCACCATGTGTTAGCGGTGCAATCTTAAGTCACTTAGCTTTCCTGCCCTTCAACTGCCTCATCTCTAAAATGTATGGCTTAGAAATAAGCAGCCAAGGTATGGCCGGCAGAAAGCACTGGATGAGTGGATGCCATGTGCTGTAGCCAGTTCCTCCCTTCAGGAAGGACACTCACGTCCTCCCGCTACTGGGAACAGGTGCCTCTGGCAGCTCCCAGCCTCACCCCTCACTGGAAATCGCTCTTGAACCTATAGGGGGGGCATCTAGCTCCGCTAGGGTGGGTCAGCCTTTCCTCTGCCCGCCTCTGGCTTCCTCGCTTCCGCAGGGGAAACTAGTAATAGAAAGCCCACCCCAATACACATCCTGCATGCAAGGCTCCAGTGCAGAACTGACTTCCAGGGACCTTAATCTAAGAGCACAGTCACCCCTCGTCTCATCAGAGTCCGGTTTATTGAGACTCAGAGGTATTGTTTTACAAATGGAAGGTAAGACCCTCTGCCAGCAAAAAGTTTACAATATTTATTGTGGTACTTGCTTTATCCTAATGGTCTGGATCTGAACCCACAATATCTCCGAGGTCTGCCTGAATCCGCATCTCAAGAGCTCTCATAAAGAGTAACTAACAGCAACCATGACAGCCTACACACTCACAAGACAGACATTGCCTGTGCAAGTCCTGGGAGTGTTACCAAATTGTTGGCTGGACTGGACATCCTTTGAGGAGAGAGACTGTCTGGAATAACCTCACTTCCTCCAAGCGCCCTGTGGACAGCAGAACCTTTAGAAATGAACTGGACATGTGCGGTTCTATTGCCACTCAGCCCAGAGTCAAGCCAGTCTGCACCGGTCCACCGGGTACAGATTTCATTTCCACAATGTTGACACACGTGGCTCATAACCGGGCACATGACCTCCGTGGCAAGGAACTTTATAAATGAAATCCCTCTGATGGAATGACTTTGAAAAAAGTGGGCCATACAAATCCAACCAGGGAAGTAGGTTATATGGGCTGCTGTTATTCTTAGTTCTTTAAAAAATTAAATATTAAGCCAAGCTCACATCTGTAAGGACAGGTGTTCCTGACCTGACCCTCCAGCACCCCCTGAGGGAGGCATACACTCCTAGGGGAACAGCTGATCCCAGCAGAATCCTCCCTCCACCCACCTCTTCCAAGGTGACACGGAATGGCAGTGGTGGTGCCAGGAGTAGAAGCAGGCTCCTAGTCCCGAACCTGTACTCTTGGGTTATGCTATACCCTCTGTAGCTGGCTCCTCTGGAGGTGCCAGGGAACGTGCCATCATGTTGCTCTTTTCATGCCGTGAAGCAGGTTAGCTCACTGTGGGAACCACACCAGAGTTGCCAGACAGCCAAGGCCACTCAGAGTGTTGAGGCCTTGTCGATAGTACGCCGAATGGCCAAGGCCACGCTGAACATGGGAACCTTCATCAAATGTTCAAAGCTAAGATACCATAAACAGCTGCAAGGCCACAGCGATCTCACGGTATACTGTTTCCTTCTATAGCCAAATGATTGATGTCATTGCTGGCAACTAGCCTTCTTTGTCTAAGGAGTATAATACATGTTGTTAACCAGCCAATGGGCTGGGAGGGAAAAGGCTAGATAGCTGAGACGGAGCTGAGCGCTGGTACTGCTAAGAGCTCAGATATAGCTACCATGTTAACCAGCCAGTGTGCTGGGCAGGGGAGACAGGAGAATCTGCTGAGCCAAGGAGGCTGGAGAGGCTACTAAGGCTGTATAGCTCTAAGGGAGAGCTCAGGTACTACTGCTATGCAAAGCTATAGATCTAGAGGCAGCTTGGAGCTGCTCAGATAATAGCTGTGGGTACATAGATTAATGATACTACGTAGGAAAGATATGTATTTATCAGCCAGCGTACGGCTTCCTGTATGGACTTTGCTGTGAAGAACTGCTTTGTCTAATGGCTTATGGCCACTGGCATCTGCAATAAAGACTTGTCCTTATACACCCACAACTTCTCATGGCTTTTCCGTCTAGGACCCAGCATCCTAGGAGGTCCAGCCCCAGGCAGAGGGCCTCGGACCTGACACCTGTAACTAGTGAGCAGGAGATAGAGGAGGAACTTGGACTGAGTTTCGAACAGTTAGTGTAATGAGTAGGGTTTGAAGGAACCTACTCTGGCATAGTTGGAAAGAATTTAGAAGAATATATGAACTCAGAGCAGCCAGCAACAGAGCTCTGACTGCCTGTATCACTCACCCTGTTGATACTCCTCAGTCACACCCCGGGTTGGCTACGGTGGAGAAAGGTTGAGAAAAGACGTCTGGTGTGGAGAATGTGTAGTTGCTGATGCTGCATCAGCTCATTCGGTTCAATGTGCATCTGTTCAGTCTACAGCCCGTGGACTACACTAGATGAGCTCTTCCCTCTGGATGCCCAGACACAGCTACTGCCATTCACATGTCTCCTAGACTTTGCCCACTGTCTTGGACCTCCTCAAAATTCCGAGTTCTGGTGGGGTCTTGAAACTTGCGGAACAGTATTCCTATCACCACAGGAAACTCAAGCTGAGCTGAGCTGAGCTGATCCCCCTGGGCTTATAGAGCCAGACCTAGGGAAGGCAGCGTGGACCAGGAGCCTCCCCCAGGGCCCAGCCTGGGTCACCAATCAGAAAAAGCAGTCCAACTGAGGGTTCTCAAGGCTATCTTTTCCACTTGCAATGAGAAGGGATAACATGGGCATTTTAACAAGTGAACTTCCCGTGTGGTGCTTGGAAGCTGAGGACCCAGCTTCTCCCTTCCCTCAGCTACTCCTGGGTTCACTTCACTCTGAGGGGCTGGCAAACGGCTTGTCCCCACTGCCCAGCCTCCTGCCACAGGCTCTGCTATGTAGAAATACAGCTCAAGGCACAACCCAAATCCTCGAACACACCAGCTCTGCCCAAAATACTATGCTATGGGGAGCATATTGTTAGAGGAACTCCTTGACCTCAGATAGCCTACCATCCAGCTGGGGGGCGGGGAGATGGAAAGACATCACAAATAATATACCACAACAAGCAGGTACTCAGAGAGGAAGGTAAGGTCTGAGGGCCCGCCCACATGGTCCTACGAGACTTTCTCAAAAGACAAGTCCTTTTGATACCTGAAGTATGACAGCCCTTTG
Source organism: Murina feae (assembly GCA_004026665.1). Taxonomy (NCBI): domain Eukaryota; kingdom Metazoa; phylum Chordata; class Mammalia; order Chiroptera; family Vespertilionidae; genus Murina; species Murina feae. Next base: position 47,802 of record PVJC01000022.1, read on the forward strand.
CAGAACAAGTCCATTCTCAGCTAGAGGTCTCCAATGTCAGTCCAGACTCATTAGCACACAGCCCAGGAGGTGGGAACAAGGATAGTCACCTAATTAGCTGAGGATCACCCACGTGGCTGACACCATGCCCACAAAAATGCCCTATTAAGCAGTGTCAAGCCAGGCTGGCCTGTTCTTGGAGTGTAGACTTCCAAGGAACACGTTCCAGTCAGACCTTCTGGCTACTTGAAGGCAATTCCAGAAGGTGCCTGCCCACCTGGCCTAGGATGAAGGATGAATTAGGTCAGAGTTGAAAACAGCAATGCTAACCCTTGAGAGATGAGCAGGACTCAAAGCCGGGATACACAGAAAGTACACCACTGAGCTATATAAATGATCACTAAGGTAAGAAATTGATGAACAAGTACAGCAGGTGGTGTCAATCACTGGGTTTGTTCTATGCATGATGTGAAGCCCTTGGGAGGAGGCACAACAGTCACCCCACTGGGCAGCAGGGAACTGGTTTGCAGCTGGTTTCAGCAACAGTATGGCCAGACAAAAGCAGAAAGTGTCCCAATCAGTCCTTAATTTTCAAGGACTTTTAAATAGATAGATAGATAGATAGATAGATAGATAGATAGATAGATAGATAGATTTCAGAGAGGAAGGGAGAGGAAGACAGAGATAGAAACATCCATGTTGAGAGATCGGCTGCCTCCTGCATGTCCCACACTGGGGATCAAGCCTGCAACCCAGGCATGTGCTGAACAGGAATTGAACAGTGACCTCCTGGTTCATAGGTTGATATTCCACCACTGAGCCACGTCAGTCGGGCAATTTTCAAGGACTTTTTAAGTTTTACTTGTGAAATTTTAAATTACGAAAGCACTATGTGTTAGGAATAAGTAATAGTCAAACAATACAAAGACGTATAAAGTTTTGTTTTCCCCTCACCTGCATTCCTGTCCTATTATATATGCTTCCCACCATCCTCCTCACACGTTCAACTTACATATAGTGTTCTGTTATTTGTTTTTGCAAATGGGATCCTACTCTACAGATTACTCTGGAACTTGCTTTTCTTAATTAACGCACATTAGGAATGTCCCTCCAGGACCAACACATAGATTTAATCCTTTCAAACACATACACAGAATCATAGCTCTGCAACACTGCACTCATCTCCCTCCTGCTGTGTGTTTGCTTTTGTTTTTGTTTTTGTTGCTGTGAACATAGGCTGAAATAAACACTCTCCCTTACACGCTATATCCCTGCCATCTGGTCTGTCCATCTCAGTAGGTGACTGGGAATCAAACTGTGACCTCCTGGCTCATAGGTGATACTCAGCCACGGAGCCATGCCGGTCGGGCAATTTTCAAGGACTTTTTAAGTTTTACTTGAGAAATTTTAAATTTCAAAATTATGTTTATTACATTATGTTTTAGCTGTCTCAACAATGGGCTTATAGGGCCAAGAGAACATGTACTAGTATTTCTCCCCCAAAGGTTGCAGCAATCCACCAAATACCCCATCCAAAATTTACAAATACCTCTTCCTCCACGTGCTCTCAGGTGGTGGTGGGTGTTATGAGTATTAAATGCTGACCAATCTGAAGGATGAAAAATGAGTCCTATTGATTGCTTTAATTTGCATTTTTTCTGAGTATTAGCATCACTTCATGTTTATTAGCCACGTGTATTTACTTTCCTTTGACTCGTTTACTTGGTACACTTCCCTAGGTGACTGGTTGTCTTTTTTGTATACATTCCTAGAGCCTTTTTGTATATCAGTTACACTGAAACTTTGTGTCATTTTTATCAGCCTATAAATTGTTTTATGACGTAACTTATGGTGTCCTCTACTGTAGAAATATTTAGAGTTTCTATGTAATAGTTTCTTAAAGTTGCTGAGTCAAATATTTGAGTTTCTACTAGAGATTAAAATATTCATGTTCTCCTTCTCAATCTTACTCAAGGGTGCCCTGCTTCGTGAATTCAATCTTATGGGCTGAATGTACAGACTCAAGTGAGACAATTAAAAGAACAAAACTCAACAAGTGTATTGCACAGAAAATTTGGGAGAAAAATATTAGGAAAATAACCCCTCTCAACCATTCTGGAACAAAGGGTGAGAACAACTCTTCACTAATATCACACTCTATGTAGAAGTGTAAGCAAAGGCCGACTGCCAGCAACTTGTCCCAACATGGACTATTCAACACCAAAGTCCTTCCAGCCAATGAATCCCAGCCATGCCTCTGATCCCCGTCATCCTTGGGTGGCCATCACCCAAGCAAGCTCTGTCTCCTTCAGCCTTCAGCTCAAGCAACACCTAATCCTTCCCTCACCTCCCTGGACAGAGGGACCCTATGCTAGCCTCACCGCTGAAAACAAGGAAGCAACGAAAATGAACAAGAGATCAAAAAAGAGGCACTAAAATCCAAAGCCGAATGTTCGCTGTTAACTGCCAACTCAAGATCAATCAGGAATGAATGGTAAACATTGCTGAAATTACAGGGTAAGTTGATGGGGGTGAAAAAAAGATTCCATTTACAAAAAGCTGATTGACACAAAATTTCGAGAGCATGCCTGGTTCGTAATGAAAGGCCTGCCTACACTTCAGGCTGGCTGAGCTGCCATTCTCCAGCTACCGGGCCTCCCTCGGGGACAAATGGGTTTGGGTCTCAATATGCATTTTTCAGGCTCCTAACGAGTTTTGGGATGATCACTATCATTCAGCCCTAACTGCAGCCAATTTTCTCTGCATTAATTTTGACATCAACATCCCACCCAAAAGATCTCTCTATGATAAAAAAAAAAAAAAAAAAAAAAGCACACACAACATGATTCATGCGATGGCATTCACACTCTGCGCTCACATCTCCCAGAAGCAACAAATTTTTGAGCTGACTGTGAGACCACAATGGAGGCCACCAGTAGTGAGAGCTCCTGGGAGAATTTCAATATTTTCACAGGAGAAAGATAGAAGGAGTCCTTCTTTTGAAAGAGAGGCCCTGCTTCACTCTGTAAGTGTGATGGGAATTTACAGCCCAACATGGTCTCGAGTATTCCAGAGAGGGAATGTTCCCCTTCCCTGGGGTTGCTGAAGAATCTGAGAAAATGGAAAGTTCCTGAGACACTTCCCCTTGAATACCAGTGTGCTAGCTCAGAACCGGACACATGAACAGACAGTTGAGTTTTTCACCAGGGACAGGATTCAAAGATCACTGCCATTGTCCAGTCATTTGAGGGACACCCGGCCCATCTCACACCTCATCACTCCATCTAACTTCTTAGTGATATTTTGTGGTGTGTTTTTGTTTTGTTTTAATATTCCCAGCCAGTGTGTATCAGTGGTTGAGCACTGACCCATGAACCAAGAGATCGCTAGTTGGATTCCCAGTCAGGGCATATGCTCAGATTGTGTGCTCAATCCCCAGCAGGGCACGTGTAGCAGGCAGCAGATCAATGTTTCTCTCTCATAGATGTTTCTATCTCTCTCTCCTTCTCCTTTCCTTTCTCTCTAAAATCAATAAAAACATATTTCAAAAATACATGAGCTGGCCAGTCCATGACCTGGCTTACGGCATTACAGAATAGTTCTCATGACCTCAGATGTGTATTTCATAACATAATAATTTAGAGAAATAATTTAGCTCACTTTCATCCTAAGATGAATATGAACTAAATGCCAATAATGGGGTGGAAGGCGGCTAGACAGATAAAGCAGGGGTGGGCTGGCAAGCTGCCACACTAAAGCAATGAGATTATTGGAGCATAATTCCAAAAAAGTTTAGCAGCCATTAGTCTCACTCACTGAATAAGCATGTTAGAGACACAACTGATACCTCCCTCTCTCTAAACTCCTAATAATCAAGGACACTGGGAGAAGCCTGGTGCTCACAGAAGTATCTGTCATCTTGAAAGGCCTTTTTCTAAACTCTAAGGTGCCTTGACAGCATTCCCTTGTGCCTGACCTACTGTGCTGGCCTGGCGAGTTCTCTGCACCCCATCCCACAGCCACTGCGAATGTTGCCAACATACTGTCCATTATGGCCGGCTCCTCCGCTCACCAATTGGAGGCCATGAGCACAATCTGGGCCCGATCTGTCTGTTGAGCCTTATCTCCCCTCACTTTCAAATAGGATCGTTCCCCCATCCATCTCCCCCTCCCTGCCCCGCATATACTGAAACTTGACTTTTCCCCTGATAACACATTACAATTTTCCAGACGCAGGTGCTATTTCCTCTGCCTGAGATGCCCACCTTCCAGAGTCTTATCAGTTGTTAACTCCTCCCAAGAGGCCTAGTTCAATAGCTTTCTCTTCTTCCTGTAAAATGTCTTATCCTGTGAATAGCTCTCCACCTTGAATTATAAATATTTGGAATCCTCACAGTACTTGTAAAATAGTAAATGCTAAATAACTATGTATTGAATGACACAAAATCTTTGTTGAAATGAACTGAATTTTGGTATTTCTCATTGGTCTTTTACCTTGCTATGATGTTAATTATTGTTTTTAAATCCTTATGTAGAGAGAGAGAGAGAGGAAGGGGAAGGGGGGTGGGAGAGAGAGAGAGAGAGAGAGAGAGAGAGAAACATTGATCTGTTGCCTCCCTTATGTGCCCCAACTGGAGATTGAATCTACAACCCAGGCATGTACCCTGACCAGGAACCAAACCTGTAACCTTTTTGGTGTACAGCACGGCACTCCAACCACCTGAGCCACCCAGCCAAGGCAATGTTACTATTATTTATCAGATTTTGTTCTCGTGGTTATAGAAGTCCTACATGAACATCAGAAAAGCATGATCAGAAAAAAATAACCTATAATCATCACCTAGAGAGAGCCACTCTCATTACCCTCCTAAGTGCACATTTTACACCAATGCAACTAAATAAGTTTACTTGTGCAAGTCCTACGCCCTGTGCTTGCTTTCCCGAATTTAGATCGAGTCACACACTATGCACTCACCCAGCAGTTGGTTGACCAAAAATCTTTGCCAGTGAGCACTCCTACATTTTGACAGTACAATGCAAGTAAATGCTCTCAGTGATGGCTGTGGGGCCCCTCAAATTTCTGCAGCGCTTTTTCCAGATCATAAATTCATAGAACTTTATTGCTCAGAGTGACCTCAGAGAACATCTCCACGAATGCCACCTCCTCTCCCTCCTGTGTGTTTGGCGAACAGGGCTAGTCACTCAAGATATTTTTCAAAGATGGTTTTGGACATGGTCTCAGAATCCTCCTCCAGGTAATCAAATGCACCGGCTGAAAACTGTGTGCAGTATGAAACCTACCTGTCATCTGCGGTTCCTCCCCCTAGTTCTGCAGATGGTAAAATGTCCTAAGGGAAGCTGAGTCACTTCCCGAGGTTCCCAGGTCCGTGAAAAGCAGAGCAGGAAGCAGAACTCTAATGCTCTTCTAGGTCCTTCCCTTTATGTCATACATCTCAGATTAGTTTGATATCTTTTGAATTTTAAAATGTGTTTTAAGGGAGTTTGATTTTTTTCAAAATCAAACAAATCGATATAGCAACGGATTGAGTACTACATGTGATTAAACAGAAATTTCTAAATTCATGAACCCAAAGAAATACCCTGGCTTCAGGTAAGTCTCCTGATCATGTCAATTACTCAGTAAACATTTGAGACCTTACTTTGCCTCTACTCTCTGCTAAAGTCTGGCAGAAAAAAAAAAAAATAAGGTGTGGTCTTTTGTACACTTGAGGAACTTACTGTGTAGGGCGTTAAACACCCACTTCAGATCCCATCTTTTTATCCTTTGGCTCCAGCCCGATGAACTCCCAGAAAAGGTGGTGGGGGGAATGGAGACAGCAGAAGGATGAAGGTGGAGAAAAGAGCTCCCTCACTATGGCGGGCTGCACTGTCTCTGTCCGGAAGTCATGCGGAGTCCTAGCTCCCAGTATCTCAGAAGGGACTGTATTTGGAGGGAAGGTGCCGAAGTGCGGCTGTGAGAGTGGCCCTAATTCAACCTGACTGGTGTTTGCGTAAGAAGGGGAATATGGGCACATGAAGCAACAGCCGGCACATTCACAGAGGGAAAGACCACGTGAGGACACAGCGAGAAGCTGACCATCTACAAGCCAATGAGAGAAGCCTCAGGAGAAACCAAATTTGCTGACACCGCCATCTTGCACTGCCAGCCTCCAGGACTGGGAGAAAACGCATTCCTGTTGTTGAAGCCCCAGCCTGTGGTATTTTTACCTTCACTAGCAAACGGATACACCTAACTACTAACATTGACTCCATCATCAGAGCAGGTTCAATAACAGGAGAACCTTGAGAATGAGTAGAGCCCTCTAGTAAGCCAAGAGTTGGCTTTTTGAGAGTTCCAAGTGACTGTGGAAGACTCCCGGAGGAAGACAGTGGAGGTATCACCTTGGATATGCCAAGGAAAACCTGAGGATAGAAGCGGAAGTGAGGCAGCCCTGGTGGACTGGTGGCAAGGAGAGATAGTAAAGTGCTTGTTGACTGAACACATCCAGGAGAAGGGAGTAGGGACTCTGCTACTTGAGGGCACCATCATTAGGCCAGGGCATTCTGGGCAGTGAGAAAGGCCCCATATGGACGTCTTAGCTCAGCAGGGTCTTGTATGTCTCCTGAAGAGGGCAAATGCTCATGATGGGGTTGACAGACTGGCTCCGTGGGTCTACGATCCCCCACCTATGCATTGTAGAGACTAAGCTTGAGACAGGCAAGGACTCTGGCCAGAGTCAGGACTCCACGAAGCTAGTAGTGAAGAATGTCCCCCTCCTCTCCTCACACACACACACACAATCCTGCCCACACTTCCTGCAGGGTCTCCTTGGCTACAGAGAAGATATACAAAATGCATCACAAGGCAGCATGGGAGAAGGAAGAGCATCATGTCTGGACAAAAGTCAAGAGCTCGAGACATGCCCTGCCGCTTCCGGGCTGGGTGACACACAGATCTTCAGTCTCGCTGTGAGGTGGGGATGATCATATCAATCTCACGGGCTACAGGGAAAATCAAGTGTGATAAAATATGGTCATGTTTGAAGCCATTATGGAACTCCATAAATGCTAGTGGCCTTGGCAATTATTCAATGTACTTACCATCTCTCTTTCTGCTTATTAAGTTGTCCTCTCTTACTGGCAGATTGACTTACAATGGAGACATGTGTTTTATAACCAGTTAGACTTTGAGCAATTGAGGGAGAAAGCCGTATGTTCATTTTTTCCCTGTCTTCCCTTTACGTGTATTAGGGAGCTGTGCATGCAATGACCATTTAACAAGCACCTATTTCGCTAGAATCCTGTGGTTCTATGCTTGGAAATGGTTCCATGCCTTCCTACCAACCCTGACTGTAGTATTTTAACACTCTTAAGTTTTCCCCTATCCTGTGATCTCCTTCATGTCTCTGCCACCAGTCATCTCATAACTCAAGCCAGCCTGCACACTGCCACCAAGATCTTTCTGGAACACTATTTTTAAAACATTCAATTTCTTATGCAAAAACGTTTAGTCAGTGACTGACTGCTCACAGAGAAATGTTCTAACTCCCTAGCTTGGCATTCAAGGCTTCACATAATCTAGCACCAACCACACACCCGTATGTCGTGACCTTCCTAACAAATCCTTCATTATGGTCAATGTGGCCTGCTCCTTGATGCTATACAAGGAATATTTGCTGGATAAGTAGATGGATGTTTGACCAGCATCACAGAAAAGACCATGACATGCCAAATTCTACCTCCTTGTTTCTGTCCATGCTCTTCTTCCCACCGGGAGTGTCTCTCTGTCTTAGGGCCACTGATTACACTCACGACTACAATATAACTGGTGCTATTTAGAGTTTTGTATATGCTACTCACACAGCCACACGCAGGAGCCTTCTCTCTCTCTCTCTCTTGTACTTAATTCCCTCCAGTGCTGAAAGACCAGCTCAAGCCTCATGTGCTAAGGCAGAGGTGGGGAATGTCCGGCCCACGGGCCATATAAGGCCTCAGAAATCATTTGGTCTGGCCCTGCCAGGGCATTAGAGGTGAGTTAATTAAATGTTTGACCAAACATAGGAGGCTAGTTTTTAAGCTAATAATTTTGTATGGCTCGCGAATGATGTTATAAATAACCACATGGCCCTTGGGAGAAAAAAGGTTTCCCACCCCTGTTCTATGGGAACAAACCTTTTCTGACTCCATGGTGCTCAGGACTGTCTCTCTTGTTAGCATTCCTCGTGACACATTGCCTACACCATGCCCTTGGCTTCTAGCACCCTCCCTCCTGCATTATTACTTGAACTTCCATGTAAGTCCACCAGATAATAAGTCTCTTAAGGGTACTCGCCATCTCCTCTATTTCTTTGCATCTCCATACCCATCCCATTGCTACGAATGCAGTGCCATCCATTTGAGGTGCCTTGGAGGGGAGCTCTGTCTGACAGGAGTTCTCAGTTTCATGGGCAGTCAAGTGTTGACCAGCCCTAAACATGCTTTGATCTTTGATCTCTGACCCATTTGTCAACTTTGCTCAAAGTCTCACCTTGAGATGAATAGAAAAACAAGAAATGACTTCAACTGCACATGTCAGCACAGGTTTCAACATGTCGATGAGGGGTGCCAGCATGAAGTGACATTATCCAGATGAGTTGTATCTGCATATCTGTCATCGCGATCAGGATGTACTCCCCTTCACAGCAAGAATGATGACACGCTGACTCACCACATGAGGCTGCCTTCCCAGTAGTGAAGCTGGTGTATGCTGACCCAGCCCCACTCCCTCACGAGGTTCACCTGGAGAGTGAATAGGTACTTGTGCCATGCAGCTCACTTAGCTAGCGACCTGAAACCGATCAATGGCTCCCCAAAGACGAAAACCTACCCGGAACATGTACTAATGGAACACATGATAGCAACTTTGCTCGCATCTAGTTTTCATGGCCATCTATGTGCTACAATAATAAACACAGTAATGTAAAATATGTATTAAATAAAACAAGATAAAAATAAAACCATTTATAAGCTCTAATAACTGAGACATGTATCTGTTCATTGCAATCTGAACTCCAGAGTCGTATGTCCTTCTGCCTGTTCAAGTTCCGCTGTAGCTGTGCAATAGCCTCCTCAAACTCAACATGTCGAAAACTGAGCTCCTCGTGGTCCCCTCACAAGCCTGTTTCTCCCACAATTTTCCCCATATTAGTAGTTACAATGCCATTTTACCAGGTTTTCAGGCCCCAAACCTTCAAGTTGCCCTTCAAGTCCCCTCTCTCACACATCCTACTTCTGGTTCATCAATAAATGTGTCAGCCTTTCTTTCAAAACCTACCCAGAATTCCACTCCTTCTCAGCACCCTCACTTCTACCAACTGGACTAAGCCACTACCAGCTCTTGGATCACTGCCATGGACTCCGCATTGATCTCTCTGTTCCTCCCCCCTTTGCCCTCATTCAGTCTGTTCTCAACACAGCAGCCAGAGTGACCCTGTTGTCACTGCTCTTCTATCTCACCCGAAGTGAAGAGTCAAAGCCTCACCATGACCTACAGGGCCAAAAATGAACTGTGTCCCACATCTGACCTCATCTCCTACTACTGCCCTCCTGTCGATAAGCTCTACCCACACCATCCTTATAGCTCTTCCTCGACCCCTCTGGGTCTTCTCCTACCTCAGGGCTTTCAGACATGTTATCCCTTCTCAGAAAGCTTGTTCCCCCAGATATCCATAAATCTTAATTCCTAGCTTTCTTTGGGTCTTTATTCAAAAGTCCACTTTCCTTGAGGCCTTTCGTAATTATCCTATATAATAAAAGGGTAACATGCAAATCAACCGAACGGCGGAATGACCCGTCACTATGACACGCACTGACCACCAGGGGGCAGACACTCAACGCATGAGCTGCCCCCTGATGGTCAGTGTGCTTTCACAGGGGGAGCGCCACTCAGCCACAAAGCCGGCTGACAGCTGGTGAGTGCAGCAGTGGTGGCAGGAGCCTCTCCCACCTCTGTAGCAGTGCTACATCAGTCAGATATCTCCTGAGGCCTTCCAGACTGCTAAAGGGTACTGGCTGGGCTGAGGGACCCACTGTCCCCCCTCCAGTGCATGAATGTTGTACACTGAGCCTTTAGTCCTTTATAAAATAGCACCAACAGGTCCTCCTACAAAAACCTCCCATGCCCCTTCAGATGGTAACCCCTTCTATCACACTATGTATATAACTTTTTTGTTTGCTTGTACATTGTTCAGAACGTAAGTTCCATGAAGTGCATGAAGGCAGAGCTTTGAATCATTTTTGCTCCCTACTGTGCCTAGTACATAATAGATGCTCAATAAAAAATTGTTATATGAGTAAACTTTAATAAACTGAAAGCCACTGTATACCTATGAACCCCCCCCCCAAATTTTTTTATTATCTTGAAGTACTTCAGGGCCAGATTAAGCAGACATTCTGAAAATCACCTTCAAGAATAACTAAAGAAATTTTTATTGGCAGCAGCTATGTATTTGGTCTTCATTCAACAAACATTTATTGAGCACATAATATGTGCCAGGCGCTAGGGATACAACAGTGACCAAGGAAAATGTACCCTCTGACCTTTTAAAAAATACACTCTAGCAGAATTAGATCTTAACTTCAAGTAGTGACGCATCTCTGGGTATTAATTATGTTGTCTATAAAATATAGATGATGAAACTTTACCTACCCAAGATCAGACGACTCAACCAGATGGTTTTTTGATATCTCTTTTCTCACTATGAATCTTACCTGCCACGCCCATGGTTATCCCATCTCTGGCATCTTCCTGTTCTCCCCAACAACATTTCTCTCTGGTTCATCTAGTCCCCCCGTCTCACATGTCCACATAATTACAGATACACAGTCGATTCATAGTGGGTTCATGTGTAACATTCAAGGCATCCCTGCAAAGTAAATGTCACGCAGGGCCTCAGTGTCTGCAGCTTTGGACCCGGAGCAAGGCAGAGGGAAACGACATATCAAGTTCGGAGCCTGACAAAAAGGAGTTGCCACGCAGTTCCAAAAAGCTTTTTCTCCCACAATGAAAACACATTCCCTCCGTTCTGGGCTCACCCAGCTAACTGTGGACAAAGCAGCAGTCACCGCGATGACATGAAAGCCCTAATGGCACTTCCAAAGGAGTCATTGTGCTAACGGCGTATCACTCTGTCACTGTCACAACGTTGTACCCCTTAAAATACCCAGAGTCATTTGGGCGCTTTTGTAATGGAGAGGTGTGGGAGGCAATCTTTCCTTGGGAGAACATGGGAAAGGAGGGGCCTTCGGCAGCGTGGCAGAGAACATGGTATCCACTTAAGCCTGCAGCACCTCTCGCTGCTATAATTGGGCATGATGGGCGAGTGGGAGAAGGGAAGCAGAAGTCCTTGATAAAGAGGATTAGCATGAAAGAGATAAGCATAAAAGCTGCTAAATCATAGTCAGAGAAGCAACCAATCAGAATCAAGGTACCCAAGAAAGTTGCACCATTTCACTTATGGCTGGACGAACTCAGATCCCAGACTCTCTGTGTCCCAATCTCCTGCTAATTTACTCATGCATTCTGTATTTTCTAGTGGAACATAACTCACCAGAATGAACAAAACAGGCACTCAAGACATCGATTAGGAGACACGAATTGTTTATAAAAAACATACCTTAGATATAAAGACGCACAGAACAGAAGAACACATTAAACCCCACCCAGTTAGACGGAAATACTAAAGAACAGAAATAAATATAAAAAATTTACATACAGAAAATCAACAGAACCAAGAATTATTTTTTGAGAAGACTAAATCAAATTGATAAACTTCTAGCAAGATAGATTAAAAGATAAATAAAATAGAAGAAGCACAGATTATCAATATAGGAAATGAAACAAAAAAAACAGGACATCCCTACAAATCCGATAGATATTGAAGAAGATAATAACAGATGATTAACAACTTCATGTAACTGCATTTGCAAATTAAGATTCAATGGATATATTATTTTAAGGCACAACTTAAAAGACGGACACAAGAGAGGTAGGAAAGCTCAACAGTCTGATGTCTAGCAAATCAAAAACCCCAAACTTTATTAAATTCTTTATATTGATTTTTGCATTGATCATGATTTTTTCTCCTTCCTTCTTTTAATATAGTGAATTATATTGATTAATTTTCCACTATTAAACAAACTTGGAACTTGGATAAAGTCAAAATAAAATGGGGGGCAGGTGGGGGGAAAGCAACCCCGTGGAACCTAGATGGCTTCATGAATAAATTATAAGGAAATGACCTCAATATCTCAATTTACAAATTTTTCCGAAGAATAGGAAAAAAAGAGTAACTATGCCTTGTTTTGCGAGGGAAACCTACCCTTGGTATCAAAACCTGCCCAGGACATTTCAAGAAAAGAATAGTAACAGGTCAATCCCTGTTTTGAAAATAGATAATGTAATCCTAAACCAGAATACAGCACCAAACCCAGTGATATAGAAAAGCCACAGCACAACAAAGTTGGTGTTAGTCTAGGATTGAAAGTTTAACACTGGAAAATCAGTGTAATTCACTATATTAAAAGAATATACAGAAAATTTGTGATCAATGCAACAAATAGAGAAAAATAATTTAATGAAGTTTAACCTCTCTCTGTGTTCGTGACTTTAAAAAACAACAAACACAACTAGCAATTTAGGAATAGCAGAAAACTGTCTTGGCCTGAAAAATGTTATATATGAAAACCTACAGCAAACATCATATTTAATGAGAAAATACTGAAAGGTTTCCCACTGGGACTGTGAATAAGAAAAGAACATCCATTTTACCATTTCCATTTAATTTGTACAGGAGATCCCAGCCAGTGCAATAAGAAAGAGAAATAAATGGTATGAAGAATGGAAAAGAAGAACTAAAACTCTCATTATTTGCCGATGGCATGATTATGTATGCAGAAAATTCAAAAGGTTCTTCAGATATAATATTAAAATAAATAAGTGAATTTAGCAAGACAGCTGAATACAAGTTCAATATACAAAATTCATTTTATGTTGATATACTGGCAAAAAGTATTAGAAAACAAACTTTAAAAATAATACCAATGACAAGAGCATTAAAAACCATTGTTTAATAAAAGATGCATCTATATCAGACCTCTGCATAGAATCCTATAAAACATTACGAAGAAAAATTAAGGGAGATCCAATAAGCGGAGGAATGTACGAAGTTCATGAATAGGATGGCTCAGTATTGTAAAGAAGTCAATTAGTCCCAATAACTACAGAGTCAATGCAGTTCCAGTCCTAACTCCAGCAGGATTTTTTTTTCCAACCAAAATTGACAATTCTAAAATATATGTGAAAGTGCTAAGAGGGAAAAAAGTAGTCAAGACAAACCTAAAAAAGACAATAAATTTGGAGGAATTCTATTACTTCGTATCAACATTTATTATGAAGCTACGATTATTAAGAAACTGTGGTATTTGGTGCAAACAGAGACACAATGTGATGTGTAAAGAGACCAGAAATGGACTCATACACACATGGCCAGTTGATTTAGGATAAAGGTGACTGAGAGAGTCATGAAGAATAGTCTTTTCAATAAATAGTGCTATTGGACATCCATATGGGAAAGAAAATGGATCTTAACTCCCACTTACACCATACATAAAAATCAATTCTGGGTGGATTGAAAACTAAATGTGAAAAATAAACCAATAAAACTTGTAGAAAATAAGACAGAATATCTCCATGACCTTGAGGTGGGAAAAGTTCCTGCACTAACCTGACAGTTTTGTGGATTCAAAAGGTGAATGAGGGGTTTCTTGCTGGTTATTGTTGATTATCGTAGCTATTCAAGAAAGCAGTTATAAGTGTGGTGTGTATGTATGTGTGCATGTGTGTGTGTGAATCTTGACTCCATAGGAGTGTCCCAACCATCTGCTACTGAATATGACCCAGAAGACGGTGGCATCAAATCAGAAAAGGGGTAACACCAAAGGCTATTGCCTGGAGGTCAGACAGAATTCTAGGAGGCCCCAGAGATTCCTGTCCCTCCAAAATCTGGCCCCAAGCACGGGTCGCCCACACACCTGTTTCTCAGCCCCAAGAACTGACTTGCTTCTCTGACCAAGCTTTCCAATGACAAGTAAAACCATGCAAGAACCAGGGCCCGCATGTGCTCACATTAACCCTCACCCTCCCACAGGCAAAATGCCTGTAAGGCCAACTGTAATTTCAGTGTTTCCCAGAGCAAAAAAGAGCGAGTCATGTGAATGGAAAGGTCCGTGGCTTTAACCATCCCTCCAGGAGGGCAGCAGTCCAGGCAACCTGAAGTCCAGCCCGGACCAGAGCACCTCCTAGCCTACAGGTGGGATGGCTCCTTCCCACACTTTCCTCTGGGGTTCTTCCTTCCCTTGCTGGTGGCCGGCACCCCCTCTGAGGGTCACCTTCAGTTCACATATGCTAATGTCCCAACAGTATTTATTGTGATTTGTCCTGGGAGAGAGAAACTAGAGGTGATCTAACAATCTCTGCTCTTAGCTTTGTGCAAAAGGTTAAGAGGATCAGGAAGATGCATTCAACAGGCCCAACTGATGGGCGTTTCTCAGCCTTTCTGGACCATCTCTGGACCAGCGCCCGCCCAGCACGTGGGAGGTGGATACGGTAGGGGTGGGGGTGTGCTCTGCGCTGGCAATTCTCCAAAGGCACCCGGTCAGTTAGGAGTTCTCGCTATGGAGCTACACGGAGATCCCTCAGCTATCCTGGTTTCACCCGCCTGCACGTGAGGTTCACCTGTGCCGCTTACCAGCTGCACGATCTTAAAGCAAAATACACCGATAAAACTTGAAAGTAAGACAGGAGAATATTTGTATTGTTTGACTCACTCTCAGCCTGTTTTGTCATCTGCAAACTGAAGCTAATAAATAGTTCTCTCTCACAGAACTGTTGTGAACATTAAATAAGATAATGCAGGGAGGAACTAAACAGTGCTTGATGCCACAATGGCTGAATGGCTGTGATGATTTGCACGGGCTCATTAGTAATTTTCTTACAGCTTGCACACAAGCACCCAAAGCCCTTCCCACCCCATCCCGTACAGCCCCAGAGCCCCTTCCTCCGCACGGAATCCGGGGTCCCCGCCCGCCTGCCCACGGCGTCTCTCTATTTTTATTCTGCCACACTGGGGACTATCACCCCTCAACACTTCCTCATCAGACCCAGCTGTTTTCTGTTTCAAATCCCCTGTCAACCATCATCCTTTCCACACATCTTGCCTCCATTCCCTCACCACTGACAAACCACAACCACCACCAAGGAAATAAAAACAAACAAACAAACATCTCTCAAGCAAAATAAGAGGTTTCAAATGAAAGGGAGCATGGAAGAGGCGGACAGCCAGTAAGTAAGGCAGCCCTGCTGCAAGGCTCTCTGCCAGGGCCCTCACCTGCTGGGGCCGGGCTTTATTTTCCCATTTGTCTGATTTCAGGCCTAAGCCTGAAGGCAGTCCCGGTATTTCCTTTTGTTTCCCAGGAGCCCTGATGCACCTTTGGTGCCTGGCGGGTGATAAGAATTGGCATTACAATAAAGGCATGGCACCAGATAGATGGGCAGGAGGTGGCCCTGCTGGGCAAAGCCAGGAAAAGAGCCAGGGAAGAAGAGTGCTCCGTCTTCATTTCCTTTTCCCAAGCTCAATACTCTGCAGACCCGAGAGGCTCCCCTCTGGCTGCGGTTGCCCTGAGTGTAAAGCTGCCTGCCTGCTCCAGGCTGCAGAGGGCTTAGGTCACACTGCCCCAGCCCCGCAGGCTCAGAGCTCTCCGACGGTCATTCCCGAGTCCTACAGTAACATCTGCACGCAGTAAGAAATGTGCAAGAGGCCTCCAGACCCCAGGGAGCAGGCAGCTACAGCAGAGATGCGCCAGGGCAGAGCACCAGCACCAAGGACTAGAAAGGGGGGAGGGAGGGCAAGCAAAGGAGGTCCTGCCCAGAAATGCCAGCGTTGGGGCTCTCTGAACACACTCACTGAATGACAGCTGCATAACCAAGCTCCGTCCATGTCCAATGGTCCTCGTGTTCATCCAGCATTTTCCTTTCTCACTTGGCTGTTACTTACCCCAGGCCCTTGTCCCCTCCCATCAGGCCCCATTACAACAGCCTTCCAGTCAGACCTGGCTTCCCTCAACCCACATACCTCTGCCTAAAACACTCCTCCAAACAGAGTTTTCGTAATGGGTCTTCTCTGTGGAAACACCTTCTTTAACGTCCCTTGTCAGCAGGACAAAACCCAAGGGTCCAGGCCTGGCAACCACAGCCTGTGAGCTCGGTCGGCGACCCCTCCTTCTTAAATCCTATTTCCCACTGATTTCAGCTGCTCCCTAAATCCATTCCAGCCACTCTCCTTTTGCTCGCACATTAACCTCACCTGGGCATCCTCGTGGCTCAGGCCTGTGCTTCTTACTCTCCACCCGTCTCGCCTCCCCTACTGATTCTCGGCCTTTCTCTGTGCCCTAGCCCTGCAGCTTGTCCAGGGCGCACCAGCAGCAGGAGAAAGCTGGACGCAAGTCTTTCCCAACTGCCTTCAGCTTCAGTGTGGCAATTCTGGGTGCGCCAGGTCCCTCTGTGATCACTGTCCAGGAGCCCCTCGCCCCTTCCCTGCTGGCCGCTTTCACAGGACTCATCACCCTTGCCCAAGGAGTAGGGGGTGGGGGGAAATGGCAGCCCCCGGTACCTGGTCCCTGAGGTCCCCACATGGCTTGTTGGCCCTGACCACATCTCTCCATACTCGCGTCATGGAATCCTCCGTGAACCCAGCTGAAGTGCCTGCTGTTTCCTGCCAGGATCCAGCTGGAAACACCACCTTCCCAGCCTCATCCCAAACCCCACCTCCTCCAAGAACTTTCCTTCCCACTGTAGCCGAGACATGGCTCATCTCGCGTCATTCCCCAACATCCTTTCTTCATTTCAACCCTCGATGGAGCTTTGCTGTTTTCAAAGTGTGTGACATAAACGAACCCATCTGTTCCTCACGACAACCCTGCAAGATAAACAAGGTGCTCTTATCGTTAATAATCTCGCTCGCATTTTGCAGAGAGCTGAAGCTTCCAGCGAGCAAGCGTCGTGGCCAAGAACACACAACTGTTAGGTCGTCATAACACAGGTGGTTTGGGCCACTGGATGTCGGGGTGCCAGAGATACACCAAAAAAACAGGGCCAGGTAAGAAGGAGCCTTCAGGCCCAGACTCTTCCCTACACCTTTCTCAATGCTCTGCCCCGCCCCCGCCCAGTACTTGAATCAATGCCCTGACACTGGGGTGGTCAAGATGTTCATTCACTTGTTCCGTCTCTACAATGGGCCGGCAGGGTGTGCCACCCCCAGCGGTGCCATGGTGAGCAAGGCTGGCACTGCTCTGCTCTTGTGGGGTCCATGTCAACAGCAGGCACGCATTACATAAGACATTACACAAACCGCTGCAATAGTACCATGGTGCTGCGTGCTGCTCCGAAGGAAAACAGAGAGTCTGGGCGTGCCTTGGTTTAGGGTGGATGCTCAGGGAAGATGTTCCTGAGGGTTCCTTCCTTCAGACGGGGATCTAAGGGACGAGTAGGAGTTAATGAGAAAGGAGAGGGCTCCCGAGGGTAGAAATGCCCATGCATACAGGAGAGTAGGTCCAAAGGTTCTGAGGCTGGTGTCGGGGGAAGGGGGTGAGGGGCGCCTCATTCTGACAGAGGCTAGCATGGCCACCGTACAAACCCGAGGGCCTCCGAGGCCAGAGGCTGGCAGAGACCACGTGCCTTGAGGGCCGTGTTAAAGATTTCTGTCTATATTTCAAGTGCAGCAGGAATCCAATAAAGGTTTTGCGGAGGACGGTGGCCTGGGAGATGTGCATAGTTTAGAAATCATTCGGGCTGCAGAGGAGAGGAGGGACTGAAGACGCACAAGCAGGAAGCCTGGGAAGACAATCAGGAGGTGGCGCCGTCGCCGGGGAAAGGAGATGGTGGCTGATCGGCCTAGTCATAGTGGGTCGAGGCCTGGGGGTGGGATGGGATATACTTCGGAGGTGGCTTCCTAAGACTTGGTGTTTGATGGGGACAGAAGGAGAAGGAGTGGGGGGATGATATGGAGGCTTGTGGCTCATGCATCCAAATAGATGGGGTGGGGAGACCGGGAAAAGGGGCCGGCAGGAGGGTCCAGACATCAGGTTATGGCTCGTTAATGCGAGGTATTTAGGAATGGTGCTCACAGGAAGCAATTAGCCATATTAGCCTGGAGCTCAGAAGAGAGTTCTGAGCTAGACATATAAACATTAGTCATCAGCATATGGTCAAGGGACTTCCAACTATATCCCCAGAGAGAATGTGTGAAAGGAAGGAGAAAAAGTAACCAGAGAGAGGCGGGAGGACAAAGGACCTTGCGTGCCACGAAAGCTGTGGCTTCAGGAGGAGGCGCGGAGCAACTGCTGCAGGTCAGCGAGAGACAAAGCATCACCTACGAGTCCATGGCTGTGGACCCCAGGTCACATGACTGAGTTTCACGAGCTCCAAGGACCTCAAGTTCACATCCAGCCCACGGGCATGAAAGTCTGCACTAAAACCGCCATCTGCACGGATACCTGTGAGGTGCAGCCCGAACCCTCTGCTGAAGCTTCCCAAGACAGGACCCCCTCTCCCAACCACATCAGAACCCAGGGCAGGGACGCCCAGGTCCACCTTTCAGACTCTGGGCAGTGGCGAGAGCTGCTCGAGGGCCCCTGGGAGGCGACAGAAATAGCCGCAGAGACAGACAATGCGATCTGTGCTGCAGCCCGAACTGCTAGGAACACTGGGTGCTGATTAAATTTTCATGCCTCCTTGACAGACTTTCCCCCTGCCTCTTTTTCCCCGTGTTTCCTCCCCCCCCCATTATCACTCCTGTTTCAAATGCATAAAGAAGAGAAAACAATAAAAGGGATTCTCTTCCTGCATGTGTTTTGGCTTGAGGTGTTAGTTCTGGCTTGGGCATCCCTCTGGCTTCCAGGATAAGTGGTGCCATAGCACCTGGAAAATGGAGTGTGTGCACATGCATGAACCACACACACACACAAACACATGCATACATAGACACAAACATGTGCATGTACCACACGTGCACACAATGTACAAATGTGCACACAGATGCACGCACTCACATATATGTGCACACTCACACATTTGCACACATGCACACACCACTCATGTTCGCACGCATGGATACAAACATGCACACACATGCACGCACATACACTCACAGGACTCTGGCCCCCCTGCTTTCTGCCCCTGTGCCTCACTCCCTCCCCTGCTTCTCTCTCTTCTTCAGGCAGCTCTGTCCTTCCTTCTGTCCGTGTTCTGCCTCCCTCACCCCAGCTGCGTTTTCTTCCTCATTGTTCTAATTTCTCTCCCTGGTTAAGTGCATGAATGCCTGGGCATGCACACCCACTCAGCATTACTTTCTTTTCTCTCCTTCCTCCCTCGCTCACTCATTCTCTGGACAGTTCTTATTTCCATCTCAGAGAAGAGCTACCCACTGGCGAGCGGGGCTCTGTGCAAAGACGAAGGCTAACGGCCCGGCCAGGTCCCCACGCTCAGAATGTCAGTGGCCCCTCTTGTCTCTCCCACACATGAGGGGTTCAGGGCCACTGTCCCCCCTTGTTCTAAATCAGACAGAGAAAGGATCCAAGATCCCCTCTGACCCCCGTTAGAAACGTCCTCCTGGGCTAAGGGGCGCAGCTCGGGGCCGAGTCCCCACCTAGGGAGAGTGGATTGGCCCAGAGAGGCCCCCGTCCTCCCTCCAGCTGGAATCTGGGCTCAGACCCAGGGCAAGGTGTGTAGTAAGCACAGTTCTACCTCAGTCCCCCAGGAAGCGTGACAGGCGACCCACTTTTGTAGCAAGTGACTTGGCAGCCACTCGCCCTTGTCATTAGTGTGTGGCACTGGGAGCCTAATTACAGCGTGAGGCCCAGCCCTGAGAAACACACACGCCACTGGCCCCGATGTAATGCTGCTTCCAGGGGCCAATTCCAACCACTCCACCTCTTCAGCTCCCGAACTTCCCCCGAGGACAGTGCAGCCACTGGGCTGCTTTTCCCCCACGCCTCCACAGCCCCGCGCACTGTCAGGGCGCCGTGCTCTGTGCTGGACCCAGATCCATCTGGGGAAGGTAATGGGGTCTGAGGGTCCTTATTATGCCCCAAAAGGAAGGCCGGCAGAGGTGCAGCGGGTTCCCCAAAGGCCCACACTCTGGCAGTGGCTGGCACCCTGAGGCAGGGCCAGGGTAAAACCATTCACCTGCTTCAGGCTGCAGGTGGCGCAGGGGCTTGATGCTGGACATATGGGCACCACTCCTGGGCCGCAAGGAGGACCTTCCTTTCCAATCAGGACGAGTCCAGCCAACACTAGAAGCCCAGCCCCGCTCTTAAAATCTAAGGGTTGTGCGTCTTCTACCACCACTCTCTGCCTGGGCTGCCTTCGGAAGTCGTCAAAGCGGCTGCTGCCGACCTGATCGCCCTGCCCTGGGCACCTGGTGGTGATCCGACACATCACCAGAGATGGGAAGGCAGGCAATGGGCTCCTCCAATGACTACAGAACCCTCCCAGGGCCGTTAAGAATTCCTCAGGACAGAGGACCAAAGGTGAAGAATGCTGAACAGCATCTGACTAGTCTTCAAGTGTCCCGAACCCTCCAGGACGTTCCTCAAAAGGTCAGCCCTACTTTCACATTCGCTCTTATGAAAATTCCAAAAAATAAAAAAAGTATCGTGAGCAAAGCCTCCAACGAGGAGCCGTGGGAGTGGCAGGGAGGCCGGTTCTCACGTGGAAATGCTAATTGCAGTGTTCACACGCATGCCTCGTCAAGCAGTCAGTTTTCACACATAGCTACCCCCTACAACAAGATCACAAATCAAAACACAGCACGGAAGCATATCAAACCACTGCTCCCAATGGCCCTGTAGGGATACCCATTTTGAGGCCATTGTAACACACGGTTAAAAAAGCACAGACTCCTGGGACAGACCACAGTGGTTTTCTCGGTTGTAAAACAGGGATAGAACAGTCCTATCTCAAAGGGTTGTTGGGAAAATCAGTGCATTTCTATCTATAAAAGGGCTTAGAACACTCTGATTCCCCACCGTGGTCCTTTCACAACCCTGTAGAGCCCCAAGGATATAAATAAGAGGTCTGCCAATTCTTAAGGCCAGTAGGTTCTCTTACCTCCAATTCATTCACAGATTCAAACTCTGCCCAGCGATGTTTGAGGTGTGCTGTGGCTCCAGCTCGGAACCTGGATGAAGGCATCATGAGGACCCCTTGGGAATTCTGATCTCCTCCCTGTCCCTCAAGATCCCGTATTATCTTCATGCATAAATATGGGTCCTTAGCACCCTCCAATGAATGACTGGTTTGTTAACAGGACTCAAACTGACTTGGGATGGTCAGTTTACTAAGGACACCGGACACCCAGATGAATGGCTCAAACACAGTGGGGGCCAGCTGGCTCCGCGCATGGCGCTGCTGTTCTAACAGCAAAGATTAGGTCCCTGATGGCAGCCACCCAGCTCACAAAGGCACTGGCCACTGGAGAACCGGAGAACCGGGGGAGTATCAGTAACAGTAAGAGAAACAGTGCACTGACCTCCACCTGACCCCATGAACCCGGACCATCGGCAAACATTTCTTAAAAACATACCTTGTGCCAAGTATTGACCTGAGCAGCAACTATTCATAGCAGCGAGTGAGGCAAATTCCTGCCCTCTTGAGTTTTATACTCTAGTGGGCTAAGTTAGCCTTCGGGTAAAATAAATAGGTAAAATATACACTGTGGGAAACAGGTATCAATAACGACGTACAGGTGAATGTATAACAAATGTACACAAATCAAGGTCAGATGGGAGGGAGGAAGCAACAGAAAGCAGCAAAGGGATTATAAAAGGAGCATCCCAGCCCTTAGCACAGTGTCTGGTTTATAGTCGGCCATTAATAAATTTTGCCGAATGAAAAGAAGTACAGTTATAGAAATAAAAACACAGCTTTATGAACAACATCGTCCTGGGGGAAAATGTAACTTTTATAGGAAAGGAGGAGCAGACCAAAGGAAAATATACCAGACCAGACCAGATTCAGACCAAAGAGCGCCCCCCACACCTGGCAGTCTATCTGTCCTAATCAAGCTCACGGGTTGGTATAGGAATTTCTATTTTCCATCCCCATGGTGAAGTAGTCCCTGTCATAATCAAGAAACTAGCCCTAGAGCAATGGTTCTCAACCTTCCGAATGCCACGACCCTTTAATACAGTTCCTCATGTTGTGGTGACCCACAACCATAAAATTATTTTCGTTGCTACATTATAACTGTAATGTTGCTACTGTTATGAATCATAATGTAAACGTCTATTATGCAGGATGACTTAGGCGACCTCTAAGAAAGGGTCATTCGATCCCCAAAGGGATCGAGACCCACAGGTTGAGAACCGCTGCCCTAGAGTATGTTATTATCCTGGTAACTTCCTAAGAGAAGTGATAATGCTAAATTTGGGCTAAATTCCCTGAAGAAATAGCTGTGAGAGAAAACCCAAGACGTCACTGCCTTAGTGACAGCCCTACTTCTGTGCAAATGACTTAGGAAGACGTAGGTTCTCAGGGCTCAGTCCTTGTTCTCTTCTCCATCTATTCCTTCTTCCTATGGGACCTCAGCTAGTCAACCCTATGACTCTAGAACCATTAATACATTGGTGCTTCTCAAACAGCCATTTCCTGCCCTGCTCTCTCCTCTGTGCTCCAGATTCACCAGACTCTAGTTCCTCACGACATCTCTAGCGTGGATAAATAATAGGCATCAAATAGGCATCTCCAAGTGAACCGCTGACCATGCCCAACCAACCTATCCCTTCTCTAGGCCCCTGTCTTGGTAAACAGCGCTGCTGTTAACACATAAATGTAACCAAGGAGCCATCCTTGGTCCCTGCCTCTGTCTCTTATGCAACATTAAATCCATGAACAAGTCCTGCCAGTTCTACCTTCAACGCACATCCCAATCTGACCACTGTTCACCGCCACCGGCATGACCATCCCAGCCTCACTACCATTGCCTTCTAACCACATCCACTCCTGCTCCACTGGGGCTGCTCTCCCCAGTAGCCAGAATAATCTGTCAACGTAGATGGTGTCACTCATCTGCTCAAAATACTTCAAAGATTCCCCATCAAACGCAAAACGAAACCCGATGGGACTCACTGTACTCTGGCCCTGACTCTCTCTCTCTGATGCCTTCCCTCTCCACACCCCCCTTGGAATGCTTTCTGTTCCTTGAACCCACCAAGCAACCACTTTGCCAAATATGCCCCTGGGAGGGTCTCTAAGAAGCCTGGACTGAGTCCACTGCCACAACCCGTTATCACGGCATCCAATGAACACAGTCTGTCTGCTCTCCTCGAGGGTGGGAACATCTCTTTCACCATCAGCACCGAGCACGGGTCCCGGCAGTTGGGAGGCACTCGACAGTTTGGGGGTAAATGGAGTCTTACTGTGGTGCCCACTCACCTACCAACTCCCATGCTGCTCTAACCGATGGCAGCAGGGAGCAATGGAAGAGCCTGGGCTTTGCTAGCTAGGTTCCCACCCAGGCTTCCCACCTTAATCGCTGTACAACCTTGAGCCGGTCACTTCACTTCCCTGTGCCTCAACCGTCTCATTTGTCAAACAAGGAACCATCAGAGCCAACCACAGGATTCCTGGAGAATTAGAGCTCACACATGTAAAGGGCCAAACAGTGCCGGCACACAGGAGGGGTAAGAGAAATAAATGGCAGCTAGTATTATTACTCATGTGCTCCTTGCCTTTCATCTCTCTTTCAGGCATTACTTAATCTTCAAAGAGGTCCCAACAAAATGTGTTTTGTTCCGAGAGAGGAGAAGGGACACAATGAAAACGACATCAAGATGTGGGAATGGGAGGAGTGACAGACTGAAGCCATGGGAAGCAAGATGATTGACAGCAGCAAGGGACGCCCTTTCTCCTCCCGAGCCAACCTCCACTCAGCACTCAGTAATTTCATACAAATTACTCGGGGATGGTGGCTCTAATTACTCAAGGAAATGGCTCAAAAAAGGTCATGGCATTACGATGCTCTGCGCACAGTGGAAAGAGAAAGATGCCAACAATGTTTTGAGTATGTATTCCACTTCTCTTCCAAGGGACCCAGTTGGTTATATCTGCCCATGGCTGCAGATGCCACAGAGGCGCCAAGTCCCCACAGAGGGCACAGCTGCTTTGAGTGCCAGGGTGGGTCTCATAGAAGAGATGGGTCACCACAGCAGAAAAGGACATGCAAGCGCCTCCAAATTAGAACAGGAATTTAATTAAACCGGGAGAGAAATGAGAGATGGGGAGATGATTAAAGCCCACGATATTTCCTTCCTTGGAGGCGAGGGGAGGAGGCAGGGCAGAGCTAGAATTCACCCCTTCTCATGCCCTGCCCCTTTCCTCCCTGCCCCTCTCACCCTCTCCTCCACACCCCTCCTTCTCCCTCCCCTTTGGACACCTAGACCCCCAACCCCCAAACCAGCCTGTGCCAAGTTCCCCCTCAAGACATATGTGCCGCTGACTCATGCTCCCAGCTTGTGACAAAGCTTAAACCTCTGAATGCCTCCGTTATTACCTTTTCTCGCTCTTTCTACTTCATCTTGCTTCACGTTATGAATTATGTACAGTACTTCTGGTGCTCAAGAAAGACCCTTTATCAAATCTGTACAAGAGAGAATTTGTGAGCGATTCTGACCCACCGAGAGCTGCTGGAGAAGACAGAGAGCTGCCCAGACCTGCGGGGAGCTGAGCTTGAACGTGCACGCACAGGCGCAGCCTGGGAGGATGAGACCCCTGAACCCACGTCTGGGCCCAGAGACCACGGTACGCCCTGAGGACGCTCCCTTGCCTGGCTGCCTCTGTTAGGGAGCACAGGCCCGGCATGTTTGTGATCATGCCAGGCACCTCACTGCAGACTCTGAAAACTGCAGTGCTAGGCCAGGCCTTCATTGATTTACCTACAAATTGTAAATCCAGATACATCCCCAGGTGGCTACTTCCCAAGTGCCAGAGACAGAGAAAGCTCTAGAAGATCCGTTAGCCCAGGAGCTCCAGGTATGCAAGCCCCACAGCACACCTGTGCCAGACCCTCCGGACGGGAGGCCTCCACATTGTTTCCCTGGGCCCCTTCCTCTGAGTGTCCTCACTTTTCTCCCTCTTTACCGTGCATTCGTCCACTCCGCCCCCCCTTGCTGAAGACGCCCGCGATCCAGTTTAAATAACCTACTTTGCAATTTATTTAGCCCTAATGCAATAAATAACTTGGTATAAAAGAGAGGCACGCGCCCTCGCTTTCGCTGTCACACACGCACACACAGACGAAACACTGGCAATTACTCTGTGGTAACCTCTCCCGGGCCCCATGTGCTGACAGTCACAGCTGCTTCTGGTAGCTCGGGATAGCAGGTAAGGTTCCCACTCCTGGGTAGACTGAGGTCCTGAGGGAAGACCAAGGCTGCTGGCTCAGGGAGGCAATGGACTCTGTAGTTCCAGGAGGTGCCTTGGACGCCCGCCTCTCAAAATATATATTTTTATTGATTTCAGAGAAGGAAGGAGGAAGAGAGAGATAGAAACATCAGTGATGAGAGAGGGAATCATTGATCGGCTGCCTCCTGCAAGGCCCCGACGGGGATTGAGCCCGCAACCCGGGCCTGTGCCCTGACTGGGAATTGAACTGGAGACCTCCTGGTTCATGGGTCGATGCTCCACCACCCAGCCACACTGGCTGGGCCTGCTGTTTTTATACAAATTACTCGGGGATAGTGGCTCTAATTACTCAAGGAAATGGCTCAAAAAAGGTCATGGCATTACAATGCTCTGCACACAGAGGAAAGAGAAAGATGCCAACAATGTTTTGAGTATGTATTCCACTTCTCTTCCAAGGGACCCAGCTGGTTCTATCTGTCAAAACACATTGAGGGACGATATGTAGAAAATCTGCCTTGTGGGCTCAATAGTAGAAACCCTAACATAACTGTTCAAAAGCTTCAAGTATTTAAAAAATCCCTTAAATTTCTAGAGTATATCTCAGTGCACAAAACACTTTCACATCAGCATGCTTACTTAATTCTTACAGCCGTGATATGAACTTAGTACTGAGTGGTGCTCTGATGTCACAGAAGAGGAAAAAGCATCTCACTGAGGTCACGTGACTTGCCCAAGATCATAGTGTGGGGGTAGGGGGGAGTTAGTAAAAAAAAAAAGCCTGGACTCGAACCCAGTCTTATGAGCACAGTTCAATGTCTAACACTGCCTAGTCCTATGGTACTCACCGTACCAGCCTAATGGGTCTGCCAAGATATTCACTCTTCGGTGACACGTCACATAAGCAACTAGTAATCCCTGTTAAAATTCATGTAAAAAGTTCAACGTCACCAGAATGAAAAAAGAAAACTCAAGCACCAAGCTGACGGCCAAACTATGCGTCCACAAGTAAGTTGTTTATATCCATATAATTACATTAATGGATTAACCTATTAGCTAAATAAAATCCACATTACCACACACTGTCTCAGCTTTCACAGATCAGAGACTTTTCGCAAAAACGAAAATGAAAGAATCCAGGCTGGCAATAGGCCTGTTCACTTTGTATTTTGCCAAGAAAGGCCATTATCTTTTTTTTTTTTTTAATTCACCTTCAAGTTGAACAAGTTTAGTTTCGTGAAAAACTATAGTGTCATTATTTTCTCATTATGCCAACCCGGTGAAAACTTTATCCCGGCCATTCGGGAACACGCTGCAGAGAAGTGTCAGGCCCGCCCTGACGTGTGCGAAGGCAGTGCCGAGCCCACCTCGGAATTCGGCCATGGCTGCAGCACCAGCACTGCCCCGGCCAGTCCCAGGCTGTGCACGTTAGTAAGAGCTTAACGGTATGCAATAGCCATGTTCATGCCAAATACAGGTATGTTTTTCCACATGTACATAACAGAAATAACACTATTTCTAAGCCAAAGCACATGACGTGAGAACACCCAGGACACGGAACAGGAAACATGATGGGAGAATTTGCCTTCTGTGTGCGTGAAGGAACCGGCCACTCTCTTTGAAAAGGAAAAAAACAACAACAACAACAAAACCTGCTCACTTAGCAGAACCAAGTCTATACCTGCACAGCTCACGGAAGGAAAAAGGCATAAAAAGATCACTCGCATGGGAGGGCTGAGTGTGTTTTGCAAAGCGCTTTCGTATGTTTTAGCTCATGTAATTGCTACAAGACTCTAGCGGCAGGAACAGCAGGCGGTGTGACCTCTGTTACTAATGGCTACACCAATGCATGTTTATTTACTCAGCTGGTGGACACTTAGGAAGAGAGGCGTGTTGCCTGCTGTCGCGGGGCTGGTGGCAGAAGGGGATCTAGTGGCCGTGTCCTGATCCTCACTGTAGGTACTGGATCCCAAGCTGATATTCACCAAGGTAAAAAGAGGAGCTTGTCGATTCAGCAAGAGGGTGATTCAAGAAACAAACGTGTGTGTGTGTGTGTGTGTGTGTGTGTGTGTGTGTGTGTGTGTGGCGGGTGGGGGAACTTGAGAGTCTTCGATTTGGGTGCTGTTTTGGTTATGTTTCATCACAGAGACAAGGCATTGCTTTTCCTTCCTTCGGCCCCAGATCCCTAACCATCTCTCAGATCCCTGAGGGATGGGTCTCTTTAAGAGTATTCCAGAGCCAGGTTCCAAGCCAGAGAGGCCAACTGTGTCACAGAAGCAAACTGCTAATTACACACCGACCCTCCGTAAACACTCGAATAAATCACCATTCTCTGCCGCTGCTGGTTGGTTTCCTCCTTCTACCTGTCACAGGAGGCAGGGAGGTGGGCAGGAGTGGAGTGGAGGAAGAAGAGCAGCCAGCAGTGATGGGGGTGACAGCCAGGGTCCAGCGTGAGCTATGCCCCCTGCTGACAGCAGCTCACTCATCTGAACACAGAGCCCTGCTGCCCATGCCGAGGCCCCTCTGCAGGGTCCTAAGGGCACTCGGTGCAGCCAGAGCATCGGTGGACACTCACCGCACACTCACCCAGCTCTGGGGAAATGTGCCTGATGCGGGAGGCAGAATGGCATCTCCATAGGGAGGAGGACAGAGGAAGCTAACCGACAACAACTAGGAGGGGACTCTGGGAAAAGCCAGATGAGCGCTACTCGCATGTGATCTGGGGGAGAGGGCTCAGAGGAAAGGTCTCCTCTCCTTTGAATTTCTCAGGGACAGTCAGGGAAGACTTGGTGGGGGAGGAGAAGCCAAAGTTTTAGAGGAAACACTGAGCTCAGGTAATTCAACGAGCGTGAATGCAAGACTGGCAACGATGCAGATGAATGGTACGAAGAAGTGGCCAGGCCGAGAGGCGGTCTTATCTGTACCGCGGGCAGCGCAAGAGGACGCTGCGCCTGTCTGCAGCAGGTGAGTGGTTGTCACAAGATGGTCTGAGTGATAACGTGACACCACAGGGCTTCCTATGCGCCATCTCATCTCAGTTCTCACAACTCGACGAGGTGGGTGCCATAATCACCCTCACTTTACAGGGAGAGAAACGAAGGTTTCGAGGCGAAGTAAATCACCCATGTCACACAGGGAGGAGAGGTGGGACCCGGGTCCTTAACCCCTGGTATCCCACCTCTAGCACAGAAATCCTCTTTTTCAAACACGATCTTCATCAGAACCACTCACCAAATGCGTGCCACTTACAAACATGGACAACTCTGGCATAAAAGCATTTAACATGAATATGTTAAGGATGATAACAGAAAACATTTATTTGATGAAGCATCAATCACTCCAAAAATGAGGATGCTTTTAGGAGGGGAGAACATGTGAAGCCGGGGTGGGAGGTGACTGTTTCGAGTCCCAGGTCAGCTTTGGCATCGGGTTTACTTCTGTACTTCGTGTTAGCTTCACGGTGCTCAGGAAACCCTGAGAGAGCCGCACAGAAGAGCTAGAATGTGCTCGCTTGTTTCACTTGACGTGAGCCAACAAGCTTAGGCCCGACTTTTTTAAAAGACTAACACAGACCACACATTGTCTAATCAATAGCACATTGACACCGAGTTCAAATGAAGGCGGAGATAACACAGAAGCTTTACAACAAGGTCTGCGCAGAGCATAATGAAGCGGGCATGGCCATGGGTGGTCTCCAGGGGCGAGAATTTGGTCTCTCCACATGGATTACATGGGACTTTTTTAATGAGGGCGGCTTTCTTTTTGCCATGTTTTACTTCCTGATTTCTAAGGTATACCTTTCTTCACAGCTGAAGGTTTCAGAGCTCAAAGGCAGGCGTGTGTAACATGCAGAATGTAGTAAGGTTTTTTGTGCTGTTATTAGATTTATAGTAGGTCTTATCAGTGCTTTATATCTTGGATTCAAGGAAATGTGGCAGTAAAAAGATCTATTTTGGAAAAAAGAATTTGAGACAAACGTCGTAGAAGCCACAAAGCCATCTATAGATCTCAGCTGGCAAGTCCCCTGCTCAGGGCACAGGGCAGTGACCTGGGGATGGGGGATGGGAGAAAGAGAGACGCAGAGAGCAAGGGAGGATGCAGCGCCAGTGGGCCTTGGCCCTCGTCCCTGAGATACCCCTGCGCACCCGTCCCTTTATATTAGACAAATACTGAATCAAGTTTGACCTCATGGAAACCTGTCCAGTTGGGCAGGGGGCAGGGCAAAAGCTTTTTCTTCAGTATTTTCTCCACTTTGCTACCCGACTTACCCTGCCCAAGCCTGGTAATGAAGGGCACATGGAACCGTGGCTCTCAAACGTCAGCGGCCTCAGAACTGCAGGAGAGCTTCTTACAAACACAGGGTCCTTCTTCCTCCTCTGGGGCTGCTGGTTCCTCAGATCCGGGCAGAGCCCAGGAATCTGCAATTACACTGATTGCCCCCAAGCGATTCTCAGATGCGCCACACGGAAAGGGCTCAATAAATACTCTTCCAGAGAACGATAAATCGAAGGGAACATGAACAGAGACCTCTAGGCTTGCCCAGCGCCATCCCTGTCTGGCTGAGACTCTGTAAGGATTTGGGTTCCAGAGTGGTCCAGTGGGAAGTGTCCGAAACAGCCACTGAGTCAACCAAGGCACCCCTTCAGTCCATTTCTGCCCTTTAATCCTAAGGCCTGGTGTCGACTCAAAACAGAGAGCTTGTGGCTGAGACCGCAGGACATGTGAGGCACCGGAGGCCTCTGGTCGTGGACCGGAAGTTAAACTGCGTATTAGAATGAGCTAAAGAAAGGAGCCCTGAGCCAGCCCGATGGCTCTGCTCAGACCTGACTTGGAGGCTTGTGGTGTGAAATTCAGGCACCTGATCGGGAGGCAAACTTAGCATATTTGGAATGAGCCCCAAACACAACAACCTCTCTGGTTTGAGGAATTATTAAGAAACCAAGATGGATAGAAAAGTGTAGGAATAATTCCAGAGTGGAGGCAGCTATCCATGGAAAAACATGTATGAAGGATAAGGTGACCAGATGTCCCGCTTTTGGCAGGACAGTCCCGATTTTTAACAATTTGTCCCGCATCTCACGGCGTTTTAAAAAAGTCCCGATTTTTGGAAAGAGACATACGTACTACTCTTTGTAATATTTTAAGTAATAATAAAGAATAAAAAAAAGAACCCCGTTGGTCAATGGTGTCCTGCTTTACCAATATCAGAATCTGGTCACCTTAGTGAAGGAGAAAAAGAAAACTACAGTTTCTTCCCACGTGGAGGACTGTGGTCCAGGCTCCCCGCCCTGGGGTCGAGAGAGAAGACAAGTTATTAACACGGAGAACAGGCTGCCAGAGGCAGCAGCAGAAGCTGCAAACGTAAATGTGTTTTAATAAAGATGCAGACAGACACTCTGAGGAGGAAAACAAGAGGACAGAGGACAATGCCTGTAAGGAACGTGGTGGGCCTAGTGGGGGTCAGTCCCCAAATGTTCCCCAAGTTAGTGTTCTGAACTGGGCTGGAGCCAGGCAGCCAGGAGTGCAACCTCAGAGGGCTCAGGAGGTGTGCGGACTGTGCTGGGCGCAGCTCACTCTGCACCTGGGCACACACTCACTTCGTTCATTCACTTACACACTCATTCCCCTTCTGCGGGAGGCAGTCTGAGCAGATTAGAAATCAGAACATTTGATTTCAGAACTCACTTCCTACTTCCTCTGTGCGGTAAGACAGGCTTCTCAACTTACTCCACAGACGGAATTTGTCCAGGAGATGCAAGAATAATATTTCCAAAAAGCCCTGTAATCCAATTTATTCTACTCCCTTTCCATAGTCTCCACCCCAAGCCCACTGCCATGCTAAGAGCCCAGCCTGGACCCTCTGTCACATTGTTGCACTCCGCTGGCAAGAGCATTCCGGTTAAAGCCAACTGTCCATCTACGTCCTGCCTGAACCTCAATGGCAAATGTGGCCACAGGCAAACACATCGCAATCCCCGGTCTCACTGTAACCTCATCACGACTAACCCCCAATGGGCCCTGAATCCTGGACGGCAATCATATCCCCCCTCCACGTACCCCCTCACCCTCCTAGAAAACGATTTCACACCTTGTCCTCAAACTTCCAACATCCTCCTCCTCTCATCCTCCCCTAAGGTCCTTACTTCCTATTTCATTGAGAAAATAGAAGCACTAGGAGGATTTCCACAAGCTACCTTCACCACGTCTGCATGCCAACGCCGCAACCCTGCAGCCTTCCCTCTGGGCTGTGATGAAGTGCGGAGCTCCGAGCAAGCCCAGCCCTCCACATGGGCTCTGATGGCTCAAGCCCGTCCCTTGTCATCTGCTTTAGGAGGTGGCTCCGCCAGCTGTCTATCCTCTCCTTCATCATCAATGATCTTTGATCTTGAAGGATTCATTCTCATCAGCAAATGAATGGCATTCCCACCTGCCCCATTTTCTCTGCTTCCCTTCCATTCAAAATTCAACGCAAAGGTCTGTATTCGCTGACTCCAACCCTTTTTAAAACCTTCTCCAATCAGGTATCCAGCCTTCAACTCCAAAGTGCTCCTGATCCCTGAAGGTGGTTCCTCAGCTGTCATCGTATATGACCCATTGGCAGCATTTGACTCCGGTATCGCCTCTGTCTCCTCTTTCCTAAAGCCCTCTTTGCATTTGGCCTCCAGGTCGGCAAACTCCCCGAATTTTGCATCTCCTCCCTACTGTTCCCTCTCCCTCTCCTCCCTGTTAACTCCTCAACTCGCCAACATATTAACCTTGAATTTCACTTCTGGAACCTCTTCTCTCCCAATAGTTACAGATTCACTTCCTCTCTGTCTTATCCAGTCTTGTGACTTGCAATACCATCTACACACTGAAAACTCCCGCCTAGACTTCTACCCTCGTCTCATTTATCCAATTCCCTCCTGACACCGGTGTATCAAACGAGCATCGCCAATTCTTCATTCGTGTCCAAACTCAAGTCTTAATCTTCCTCCCAACCTACAGCGCTTCTCAGTCTTCATGGGGAAGGGGACAGACGAACTTCCAGGATCCACCTGTCAGCTCCTCTGTGAATAAGGCAAAACACAGATGAACAGACACTAGTATCAGATTCCAAGGATCACCTGCATGGCAGGGTCCCAGACTCCTGCAAGGACGCAGGAACAGGGCAGTGCAGACAGGGACGTGGGGAAAAAAAAGCCTATTATAGAGCCTGGCTGATCCCGGACACAGGCATCTATGCATCTTACGAACCTTATTCCTGATCAGACGTCAGCTTATGCCCTTACTGCTCTAGCACCATAAATGACGGGAGGCTCCGGCCCCCTATTTATCCAATGAGTTTTACATAAGTTCTGTTCCTGGAGCCTGTGGAGGAGGTGGGAGAGGGGGACTGAACAGAGATGTGCAAACACACTCCCTGGTCTCATGGACCCCAGAACCAGTGGCGTTCTCTGTAGATGCCATAAAACCAGAGAAGTTTCCGAAGTTGGAGATGGCGTTTTCTTCATCAGTCTCGGATATGGTATCTCTCTGAGGCGTGCCACACAAAGCAAAATGTCAACAAGGCAAGAGAGAGTCGCTGTCCACCATTTAACAAATACTCACTGTGTGCAGCTGGGAGAAGGCAACGTGAAGGAGAGCCATAGGCACGTTACAGACCAAAGGACTCCTGAGGACCCAGGAAGGCTCTCAGAAAGCATCCAGACGACAGTTGCCTCTTCTTGCCAAAAGCCAGTAAAAGCTCTAAAAATCTCTTCCACCCCAGCGGCATGGAGCATCCCGGGCGGTCCTAACAGATGCAGCTGGCGTACCTGCATCGCTGGAGAAACAGCAGGTCTCCAGGAAATGTCCGTATCTGCCTAAGTTTATCAACACCAAGTGAGGAGAGAAATAGCTCGAGCTACAGAAATACAGGTGAAACATACGGGACTTTAAGAGACCAGATGACAGGAAATGGGAACAGAGACTGGAACCCTTTGCAACCTGTACGTGTCCTCATAACACAAACAGCAGATGACACACACCCAGGATGACAACAGAGAAATACGACCAGGACCAAGAGGAAGCCAGTTCTCGGAGTCCCCTCTGGCCCAGGGGATGAGGGTTAGAAGCTAATTCCTGAGCAAGAGGCGCATCTGCAGAGGGAACAGCATTGATCGGAGAGAACATGTCGTATTGACGAAGGAACCCCTACCCAGGTTAGGAGAAATACCTGAATTAAACTAGTAAGAAGAGGGGAGACTTTGCGAGTTGAAAAAACTTTTGTTTGGAGAGACAGTCAAAACAGGGAGAAGCAGCCAGTGGAAACACACACACTGCTTTGCATTCTTTCTACTACAAGAGGAGAGGGAAGCCAAGAATACAGTTGGAGTTTGACCAAGCGGAGTGGAAGTTTTGGTAGAGACTAGCTGGAGCATGGAGGACTCGGGTTGCCATGACAATGAGAACCTTCCTGCCCCCTTACAATACTGCATTATAAGGAGAAGGCTGCATGCAAATGAAGTTAAGGGTAATCAGGGGCAGGGCACCGCAAGGTCACGGGAGGCATTTAGGAAGAGGCTGTGCAGCAGATAAGCAAACACAGAAAAGCGCTTACGTTGTACATGAAAAGGTTAGGCTGAGTCCACACGCTTGCGAGAGCTTCTATGTACAGAGTAAACTGGAAGGCTCTCCTACTGGTCTGGGCATAACCGGCGCCAATGAATCTCCCATATTTGTTGCTGCCAGTGAATAGGAGACGTGCTGGACTGGGAAATGGGGGCTCCCCTTTTCCCTGTGGCCGGTGTGAGGAAACGGCCGCTGGATGGATTGAGCTTCCCAGAATGGGCGGCAGAGAAGAGACACCGAGCTACATTTGTACCTCGTGGTGGTGGCGGTGGTGATAATGGCACAGGGAGCGATTTCTGTATCTGTAGCAACATGCATAGATGGACACGTATTTACGATACTACGCTGACGAGTTGTTCGCTGTTCACTCCAGGCTGTGCGACCAGTTCTAATATATGTGCAAAATGGCGTCGTTACAGAGCTCCGAGTTGATATTAAAAGGAGAAAACTACGCAGGTAGTGCTGACATGAACTACCAGAAACTGAGATTTCTCAGCCAAGATCCCAGGCATTCTCATCTCACACTTTCTTTCAATGGGCAAGAGCTCCCTGAAAGGACTGGTAGGTAAATCAGTCTGTACTATTTCAGTCGCTTTTCTCCCACTCCCTGACCCTCTTTCCTGTCCAAACTGAATAGATGAATTTGGGGACATTAAAAGCTTGCACGATGTAAATTAAAAGCCCTGTGCCCACCACTAGGAAGGGTCCGGTACGCTGAAGCTGCTGCCCCAGAAGTAGACAGCCCTAACTCCGGAGTGTGTGTGTCCTGCTCCTAGCAGAGAGCACCGCCTGGGACTGTTTCCCACCCCAATTCCCTGCTCAGATGAAGCCCAGCCTCTGCTGGCCCTCTCTGCCCAGGGAGCCGGGCTTGGTCCTTGTGCCACTGGCTGAAAATGGGTGCCCTTTCCATCCAATTTCTCCTGAATCGAGGTGTAGTCATCCACCTCACTATGTCCATCGCCTCTGCTGTGGACTCCTTGCTCCGTGCCTTGCTCCTAGAGCCAGTGCTTTGGAAAGTGATGTCATCTCCAAGTGCACATGAGGTCTTTCTGCTCATGAGCATCCAGCTGCTTTCTGGAAACCAGCCCTACAGCTCAACTAGCTCCCCTGACCCTGGATCTGGTCACGGGCAGATCCAGGGGTAGCAGGAGGTATTCAGTACAATGAAGTTCAATGGCTGATGGGCTGGCTGGAAGCCCAGAAGTGACAGGTTTCAGAGCATCTGCAGCTTAACCTCCTTCCTCCCACTTCCTCAGTGGCATAAAACTATAGACAAGAGCTGGGTTACTGTCCGTCTGTGTGACCTCCATACGTATGTTGGGTAGATAACGGGGAAGAAATGGGAATGTGAAGAGAGCTCCATGAGAGCAGGCATCATGGCACTCTTTTTCTCCCTGTTGTCCTAATCCTTCGCACGGTGTTTGAAATGTAGTAGATGCTCACTTCATATGTGTTTCATGAATGAACAAGGAAACTAATAGCAGTGATGAGTGCCTCTTCACCCGTGATCCTGCCTGTCTCCATATCCTCTGAGCCTTGGCTGTGGAGGACCAACAGGTCCCGCCTGTATCTCCAAAAGCAACACTTCTCCTTTCAGCTGTTCCATGCATTTATCACATCACTTAGGTGAGTCTGCACATATAATTGAATTACATCACTCCCAACGCCCCACAAATGACACCTGCCACTGTGGGGCCAGGGCTGTCATTCCCAGGAGCACCTGGTTGATCTGAGTGACATGGCCTCAAGACATCCTTCACATCTCAGATGAGGAGTGACAGCACTCACCCATCTTGCCTTCCTCCCCTCCTTCCTGCCACCCCACCACAGCTGGCGAGAATCCCGGAGCGTCCCTCAAGGTCTTTCTAGGTCACAAGTAACCCCTGGGCTTGCTGGGCAGAAGCTGGTCCCTGGGACTTCTTCGCTGCCCTTTCGACCTCTAGCTCAACAGCCTGTGACTCCTTTTCTGCAAGCCCCACCCTGCCTTGCTCAGCCTGTATGGGGCTGGATCCAGGTGAGTAACGGACATTCACTAAGCACCGACTTTACAGGCTTTATGCAAACCCCGGCTCCTCGGGCACTACAATCTGGTGGAGTCCCTCCTGAGATGGAACATTTCCTTTCCCTCCAGGGCAGATGATGCCCAGAGCGCCTTCTGAAGGGGCTTTGCACAGGCCACGCTCTGCCCCACCTACGACATTCTGTGCAATGAAACTAGAGGGCACCTAAGGGTAAAGGCAGCTGTGGGGATGCGGGTGAGAGGAATAAGCGTTCCAGAGGCCTCTGCCTGCGGGTGGGCTGGCTGTCTGCATATGAGGGTAGAGACCTTTGGAAGCAACTCTTACCAAGGCAACCTGCCCAAATGACTTTGCCCACCCAGGCTCCTTAGGCATCAACTCGCACCCACCCCACACCCTGTCTTACTTGAGAGCTCAGACCTGCACCACACCTTACAGTGGTCACCTGCCTAACTTCTGGCCCCATGGAGGAATCCTAACATCCCCGACAGCCAGTCCGTTGTCTTGTGTGTCCACTCAGAACCTTCCCAACATGTCTGATCATGTGAATCATGAGGGGCACCTGTAAACAGCTCACTGACTATTAATTCCCTGCATAGAAAGGGCCTGCGCATCTGAATGTCTCACCAGCAACCCTAGCGAGTCCTACAAGTAAGCATGTTTCTCATGTGCCTACACTGCAGCGGTTCTTGACAGAGGCTGAATGTTAGAACCAGCTAGGAGGCTTTAGGGGAAAAAAATCAATGACAGGCCTTTACCCCTAGCTATTCTTATTTAATTTGTCTGGAGTGGAGCCCAGGGGGTGTAAATTTTTAAAGCTCCCCACTGATTCCGAAGTGCAGCCAGTGTTAAGAGCTACGGCAATATCTTCCCAGACCAATGGTAAGTTCTTGGAAGACAGTAACCAAGAAATATGTACCCCTTGGTACCCTTTACTGAACCCCGCCACCACATCAAACCTGTTACAGAACATACTGTCTAACTGCTGAGTTGATCTGATTTAACTAGCTGTGCATCCATCCAATACGCATTGTAATTTCCTGTATTAAGAAGCTGTGTACTTCCACTTAGCAAGGGGCCAGAAAATGGAGGCTAAGATTTCCCATGATTGAGCACACACACACACACGCACAGGCACACACGCTTACACACATGCAGGCACATCCCCAGCCATCCCTTCCCCAGACCAACCAGCCCAAACAATGCAGAAGCCTCATGCCCCAGTTCTGTCCTCTGCCCCCGCGCCAGCTCTACTCACATTGTACAGCACAGTGGTCCACCCTTCCATGGTGATGCACTGGAAGACAGTCAGCACGGCGAAGAGGATGTTATCGAACTGGGTGATCCCATCGTTGGGGCCGATCCAGTCCCGGCATTCATAACCAGCTGGGCAGCCCTGCACGCCGCATGGGTGAGGGGGGTCAAATCCTTCTAGAATACCTGCATGCACATTTGGAGGGTGGGGAATATACCACATGGTGATTAGCGTGAGCTGGAAATGACCCCCGGAAGCCACGAGCAAGCAACTCCACTTCCCACAGGAGGGTGTGTCCCTCATTGTCTCAGGCTCCCTCCCACCTCTGGCCTCTCTACACCTCACGCTCCTCATACCACATGTTCAACCCAGTGTCTCACAACCTCCTCTGAAAATGGAGTCATTCCTGCACATGCCCCCCTCCCCTACTCTCCGTGGGCCACAGCCTCTACCGTCACCTGCGTACCGGAAATACACACGACTGGGTCACACAGAAAGGTCCAGGGTGAAGGCAGAATCTCACTGCCTTTCTAACCCTTAGACTCTAGGATAGATCCTGAGTTCTTTCTGGGCCTCTTGGGGACAATCATAAGCTACAGTCCCCTTCGTGAGTCTTAACTCTTTTTTTTTTTTTCTGGCCTAAATTCCTGGTCTTGAATAAAAGACAAAAATCAGAAATCAAAATCCAAGGTGTAAGGTGTCCTTTAAAGATTCTGATCATAAAAACAAAACAAAACACGGTACCTAATTGGGCTCCTTCAACTGCTCCCCATCCCCTTTCCTCCTAGGGCACGCTACTCAACTTGTCAAGAACAATGAGATACAAAGAGATAAGAATTTGGACTCCGGGCACCCCACCAGTCCCCAAGCCCCTTCCAAGCCAAGCTCAGACCTGCCTCCGTCCCTCCACACTGTGTGTGGGTCACAGCAGAGAGGGAGGAAGTTCATGAGATGGACCACACAGAAAACACGTCTCCATGAACTCCTACGTCTCCCTGGCCTGTGGGTTGAAGAGGCCACTGTACTCAGGGTCTTTCTTCAGACAGACAGTTCCTGACAGCCTCCTGATAGCCTTCTACCATGCACGGGGGAGCGGAGACCTCCTGTGTGACATCCTCCAACTGTAAACCTAGGAGCTTATTAGCTTTGCAATCTCAGCAGGGATGTTTAGTCTGGGCTGGTTGGGCCTCAAAAGGCTGCTATCTAGGAAGTTTCTGGTTCTCTTTGTAGGGTAGGAATAGAACATACGTTCCCAAGCTGTCTGTCATTAAGGTCCTGAAATGACCCAGTGACACGAAGGGAGAAGAAGGGAAGAAGCAGGAGACAGTCTAGGAGCGTGCGCACCTGAATTGTTCATGAAGCATGCGCGGTGCAGCTTCCCGCTGTAGAACTCCAAGCCGATGATAGCGAACATCAGGATGGCGAAGAAGAGCAGGAGGCCGATCTGCAGTAGGGGCACCATGGCCTTCATGATGGACTTCAACACGATCTGCAGGCCTGGAAGGAAGGGATGAGGATGACAAACAGAGCCTCGCTTGGCGCCCCTGCCAGCGCGGGCTCAGTCTCCCCTCTCCCAGGAGGAGGAGGGAAAGCGGTGCAGGGCAAAGAACCATTGGTCCTGAAATGACAAAGACAGTCTGCAAAGGGATAACCAGGACAAGTCAAGCCAAACTGCTATCCCGACTTCCCTGGTGGATCAGTCTCTTCCTCCTCCTCACCCTGACCTTGGACATGACTACTGCCCTTCATTTGTTTCACCCGGGTTGTTTTCCAGGCTCCTCTTGTAGGTTACACTCATTACAATGTGCCTGTGGGTCCTCGCCCTGCTGAGCTGTGAGTTTTGTGAGAGCAAGGGTCAGAGTTCATCTTCCCCATCCTCCTATCTCAGCCCCGGCCATCCCAGTCGCTGCTGTGAGAGCAGACTTGGTGTAACCAGTATTCATAAAACATCTCTGATCCAGAAATTGCGCTTCTAGGATTCTAGTCTAAGAAAATAACCGGAGATGTGAATAAGATCGAAGCAAAAAGATGTTTGCCCCAGCACTATTCCCAGTTGGGAGGAAAAACTGGAAATAGCCTAAATATTCAGCAACACAGCAAGGGCTAAACAAGGCATGACCCCTATGACAGACTATAACACAGGTTTAAAAATTATATTTTGGAAGAATTTGTAATGTCAGGAAAATCAAATACTATGGCAGGATCTAAAACTATATGTACAGGATGATCACAATTATATTTAAAATGTACAGGAAAAAATATACAGAAATGTTCAAAGTCCTTTCTGGCCCTGGATGGTTGCTCAGTGGTTAGAACATCGGCCCTCACACCCAAGGGTCTGGGATTTGATT
Source organism: Murina feae (assembly GCA_004026665.1). Lineage (NCBI taxonomy): Eukaryota > Metazoa > Chordata > Mammalia > Chiroptera > Vespertilionidae > Murina > Murina feae. The sequence goes on from PVJC01000022.1 coordinate 87,489, forward strand.
CCCAGTTAAGGGCATGTACCTGGGTTGAGGTTGAATTCCCAGCCCCAGTCAGGGCGTGTGTGGGAGGCAACCAATGGATGTTTCTCTCTCCCTCCCTCCCTTCCTCTCTCTCTCTTTCTCTCCCTTGCCGTTTACTCTCTCTAAAAAAAATAAATCAGTGGGAAAAGTATCCTCAGGAGAGGATTAACAAGAAAGAAAAGGTTATTTCTGATAAGATAACGGGTGTTTCTCATTTTCATGTGACATCACTTCATGCATTTTCCCAAGTTTCTATAAAGATCTTTCATTATGTTTAAATCTGAAGAGAAAACAAAACAAAACAAAACAAAAACAAAACGCTGCTAAGTTTCAAAAAGAAATGTTATATCAGGTTGTTGCATCCACACTGTTTATTACCACGGGGGCTACATCCAACACAAACATTAAAGAAACTGTCTCTTATTTATCCCACATTCTCTTATCCCACTCGGATCCAGAGGAGGACATGTCAGGGAGTCTATTCGCAGAATAGTAAGAAGAAAGATGGTGCTTACTGGGTATCCCTGACACAAGCTTCAGGGGCCTCAAGACACGCACGGCCCGGAGGGTCCTCAGGTCCACATGTGTGTTGAAGTGGGTCCCCGCAGTGGCCAGGATGCTGCAGACGGAGACACAGAGGGTCAAGGTTAGCAGGGTCTGGCTCTCTTCCCTGCCCCAGGGGGGAAGCTGGGTTAAAGAAGGATCAGGCAGGAAAGCACACCGCGCTGACGCCAGCTGTGTGTGGGCGCACCTGTGCTGGGGTGAATCACCAGTGGTTCCAAGTGAAATTAAATTTAGCCCCAGGGATTTCACTTTGCAGAGAAGGTAAACTTATCATCAGGTCAGAATCCTAGCTCCAAATCATGATCTCCAAATCCAGGTCTCCAGCACCTGTCCCCTGCCTGTTCCCTGCACTGCTCCCTGCTCCCTGCAAACCTCCTTCCCCTCTTTCCAACCCACCAAAGCCCTCACATTTTTTATTTCAAACATTTCTTAGACTCCCCTGTCTCCTATCTCCTTTAGAAAATTCCTCTGGATTAAGTACAATAAAGGAGTAACTCACCCTTTTCCACCTTGACACTTAAATTTAACTAGACAAATCAGTCACAGGGATGCTTATAATTAAGGAATCACTCTACTGGCCCCCATATGTCATATTTATACTTGTCCAGAATCACTGTGTGACCTGGGTTTGGTTTCTTTGCTTCCATTTTTCCACATTCCACAGCCATAGCCAGAAAGAAACACACACACACACACACACACACACACACACACACACACTCCACATCTATAAAAATCCTATGAAATTGTGGACACCAAGTTCCTTGTCTGGAGGAGACAATTTATTTCATAAAACCTCATGACACTGCAGATACTTTGGAGAGACGGAGATACTTAAGTATTAATGGAAGACTCAGCAAAAGGCCAAGAGTCAAGAGAACTGGGTGTTAGTCCTAAACTGGGCAACATCACTCAACCTCGCGGAGCCTCACTAGCCTCTTCTACGGAACGGGGGAGTATCAAGGCCTTTGTATAAAAGTAAAACATGGTATTGCGTATCAAGAGAGGCCTGTACACTATAATATGCAAAACAGACATTGCATCCAACACGAACATTAATGAAATCGGTTTTGCAGCTCTAATTTTAGGCGTCTCTCTGTGGCATAGTCCCTTGACCTCCCTCAGAACCACTCTAGGACAATTTCAGCTATCTGGAACCGTTGGGGGATGAGTCATTTAGAAAAATGAATTATCAATATAGTCAAAGGGTGCCAAGAATACTTCATTCCACTTAATTATTTTTGGTAGAATCCTCTGAAACAGTTCAAGTATTGAACGAGATACTTGAAGTGCCTTCAGTACTTGAAAGAGAATGTGAATGAAAGGCTTATGCTATACAGTATCTCTAAGAAGCAGATAGAGAGTCCACAGGAACAAAACACAGAGATCCAGGACATCAGAACCCTGAACAATAACTTTGAAACAGGGAGAGCTGCCCAGCCCCAAAGCAGTCTGCTTCCTAACATTAAAAGTACTCAACTATCTGTTAGGAAGTTAAGACGGTTTCCACTTGGGTTGAAGAATATTTTAAAGGACCAATGGAGATGTCTTTGAACTTTAAGATTCTGTAACTCTATACTAATCCAACCTCAAAATAAGAACTAGAAAGAAATCTTACTCGCATTAAGGATCTCGGGAGGAAGGCAAGGCTCCCAAGCCTTCTCCATGTCTCCCAAACTTCCACGCCCTCATCTGAGAAGGAGGGACTCAGGGAGCAGAGTCTCTGACTGCTTTTGACTCTGTCTTCCAAGGCCAAAGGGGGGGGATGAAGGGGAAGGGGGGTGTGATATAATTTCTAATAAGTAAGGAAATTCTGAAGAGATGAGAGATCAGAGAGAAACATGGAAAACAGGACAGAATTTTTTTAAAAAAATAAAGGAAAGAGGTAAAGAGAAACTTCAAAGATAAGTAGAGATAGGAAACTGGAGAGGCGGAAACGGGATTATTTTTCAGCTGATTCTGCTAACAGGGGAAGGAGCTTTGAACTTGGAGTCTCTGAGGTGCACACGGAGCCTCTCCTTCACTCTAGTTTGCTCTGTCTTACAAAAGGCGGGTGGAATCCGTCCAGGTCAGGATCCAGAGTTCTGATTCCTGGAACACCCAGACACACAGGAAATGCTCGTTCACGGAGTAAAAAGGGCTGCGGCACAGGAGAATGTCCTCCCCAGCCTTTGAGTTGAACAAGAAACATTTCAGAACACGGAGGTAGGGGCAGAAAGACGGGGAAATGAGAGAGGGGGAGAGGAAAGTGAGCAGTGAAAGAAAACATGGAGATGAAAACAAAATGGAAAATATGAAGAAATCAAAGCTGGTGGAGAAGCAAATGTCAGAGATAAGACAGCTCACATGGGAAAGAGAACAAGAGTCAATAAAGCTAACCTACAGAGAGAAGGGGGAGTATGGCATCTGTTTAGAGGCCTCGGGGAGCCAGGCAGGAGATAAGTTCTTTTCATTAAGTGCAGCCCTCGGCTGAACTACCTGCTCCCCAAGTCCTCCGAGTCCCACTTCAGCCAGGGCCATGTAGCCTATGGCCTATCTCTCCTGGCCCTTACACTTCATTTTCTTCCAGTGCAGGAGGGCTGTCTGCTAGGCTGAGGCAGTCTGACCACTCGCTGCTCCCTACCTCCCAGTGTTCAAATCGTCCTTGAGGGTCAGAACTACGATTTGGTTCCCCCGTCCATCTGTGAGAAGAAGCAGGAGCAATGGGATTCTCAGGGGGAGAAGATAACTGAGGGAAAGGCCCCTGATTCTGTGGATCCATAAATCTCTGTGCCCGCTGCCATCGCGTTCCCAACCGACTGGGAGAGAAATTCTGTTTCCACATCTGTCTCCCCCATGAGAACGGGAGCACCTCAAGCAAAGACTGTCTTCCTCATCTTGACGTCCCCCACACCCAGCCCAGAGTGTGGCAAGTAAGAGGCTCAAAGGATGACCGAGCAATTGATCTGCACCGATGAAAGTAACAAAGGCACCAATTACCACAGAAACCCTGGAACTCGCCAATAGAAGGAGCGGGTAGCACAGCTGGGATGCTATTCGAACAGAGATCTGTCTGTCATGCAGGAGTGGACTGGAAATCTGTCGTGGTGCATTTTAGGGCCTAATGAGGATGGCCCAACAGATGCACAGGATGGATGGGCTCTGCCCTTCATCAGTGTAGAGTTAGAGAAAGAGAGAAATTGCTCATAAACACCAAGACCAGGGGAGAGCAGAAGGAAGATGCAAGATGTAAAGGCTTGTCATCTCCAGGTAAAACCCAAGTCCTGAAGTGCATGCCTTGGAAGTAGCAGGCCCTAGGCATGCAGCGAAGGGAATGTGGACGGCAGGAAATGGCCCTGGCCCCGTCTAGTGGAAGTAGGCAGGCACAGAAATGAAATAATTATAATTCACCATGAAGAGTATCATAACAGAGGACTTTTCAAGGTCCTGTGAGCATGGGAAACGCTGTAGTGACAGACACGTGCTATCTGCTAGCACTCTCAAATATTTTATCCCATGAAATCCTCAAAAATATCCTCATATTACGATCGCCTCCATTTCACAGAAGAGGAAACTGAAGCTCAGAAAAAGTGACATTGTTTATAAACAGCAAGGCCAAGTGTTAAAGTCAGTTCTCTCTTGATATCAAAGCCCATCCTTCGGGCTGTGCCATGATGCCTTGCGAGGTCTTCTCAGCACTGGACAGTTCCCCTGATTCCTCGTCCAGCGTGTTTCCCAAACAATACCAAGGGCACTGTGTTTGGCCCCCAAATAAGCCATGAACTTGGTTCCCTTCACTGCAAGGCCGCAAGCCAGGACTCCCCTTTCCCCACAGACTTGCCACGCATCACTCTCAAGACAGGAGGGTGGGAGGCTCATGCTCCTCAGGTGACAACTGTGGCAATAGCTACACACACACCCAGGAAGAGACATGCGCCACAAAATCAGAGTGAGGCCACGGAGGATAACTCCACTTCTGAGTTAATAAAAGCCTAAGCTCTCTGCTGTCCCAACAGGCACACGTGAGGCTGCGTTTCCATTTATTTTGTTACCATGGGCGCAGAGCCTGGTGGAGAGCTCTGTACACAGGAGTGGGTGCTTAATTACTACTTTACCCCCCAAAGCAGAGGATAGACGAAGAACAAACATGAACCTCTAACCACCAGCAGCATAGACACAGTGTTCTGCACATGGTAAATGTTCAAAAGCAGATTCCTGAAGGATGTGGTGGCTCAGCCCTACCTCCAAGGATTTTGCTTTTAGTCGTCAGCAGGTAAGAAGAGAATCCTGGCTGCTATGATCCTGAGGGTGTGGCATGACCATCACTGTTGTGGCTGGCAGGGCGGATGCTGGAAGTGAGGCTCTGGGCAATTATAATCAAATGGTCTCTCCCCAAGACCGTCACCCAAAGAATTCTTCAACCCTGCGAACCTTATGACCTTGGGTTCTGTCCTAGCCACCTTGTCAATCCAGGTCTAACAGTCTTTTTCCCACAGGCATATTTCACTATACAAGTCCGTGGCCAAAAAATACCCTGAAGCATTATACAAACATTACACTACAATTATCCATTGTTTATCTGAAATTCAAATATAACTAGGCACCCATATTTTTATTTAAATCTGGCAACTCTATTTAAGGGATGAGCAGGAACAACCAGGTAAAGAGCTTTCCCCTCAGTTGTTACCCCAACCCTAAATACATGGGCAAGTCTCTGAGCAGAGACACAATGACAGGCCTGCTAACGTTAGATCCAAGATTCCCTCCTGAGCCCCACAACAACTCGTTTTGTCTCTGTCCATATAGACTGCAAGGGAGAAAGAATCTCATTAGCATTCAAAAGGCAAGGTGCTGGCATCTGTGGAAAAGGGTTGATTAACGCTAGCAAATTTCGAACATAGAGTTGAGTCATTTTCATGGGTCAACATAAGGGAGCTGCTGTGTCCACTTAAAAGTACCCCACAGCCCTAACGGGTTTGGCTCAGTGGATAGAGCATCAGCCTGCAGACTCAAGGGTCTCAGGTTCCATTCTGGTCAAGGGCATGTGCCTTGGTTGCGGGCACATCTCCAGCAGGGGGTGTGCAGGAGGCAGCTGATCGATGTTTCTCTCTCATCGATGTTTCTAACTCTCTATCCCTCTCCCTTCCTCTCTGTAAAAAATCAATAAAATATATATTTTTAAAAAGTGCCCCACAAATGGTTGGTTCCTTCGAGTCTTCTACTATTTTGTTTTACCTTCAGTGAGGCACCAAAGTCTATCATCTCCTTCCTTTAACACATGTCTTGGATTCACCTCTGACTCGCCTGAGCCTCCCTCTTGCCTGAGATGCCCCTCCCTCGCTTTCTCTCCCAGCCTACATAACATGACCCGACTCCAGAAACCAGAGGACAACCTACCTGTCCCTGGAAAAGATCTATAATCAAAAGAAACTTGTCTGGGATTCTCAGAAAGTAGGCAAACACACCCTCTCACTGGCTGGTTTCAAATCCCAGTTCCATCAGTCACACTAGCTGTCTGACCTTACGCAGTGGCCTCTCCGAGCAATAGTGCTTTCACCTGTAAAATGGGAACAGTGCCTTCCGAAGAGGGTTGATACAAGAAATGATTTTCACATATTTTGGGGCCATACCCAACAGTAGGAAGTATATTTTACATCACAAGCCAGGGTGTATTTACATATATAATTACATGATGATTTATAAAATAACTAGAGACCTGGTGCACAAACTTCATGCACAGGTAGGGTTCCTAGGCCTGGCTGGCCATCAGGGCCAGACGGGGCCTTCTTTCGTTGTTCTGCACCACCCCTTGATGGTCAGTGCACATTATAATGGGTGGTCATACTCGAGTGGGTCTAACTTTTGAGGGGACAATTTACATATTAAGCCTTTTATTATATAGGATACTTTTTCTATGTGTGATAATACTCATATTTTCTCTTCAATTCTTTTTCTATCTTTTTTTTTTAATGCTGGTTGCAACCAACTCAATGGTTTTCAACTCAATGGGGCTCACCCACAGTTTGAAAACCCCAGACACAAAGACCAGACAATGTACTGCTCATGCTCTCTAGGGAGACCATTCTAAAGAAGACAGAGTGGACCAACATAAACTGCTGCCTTAATAGCATCGTGCACCTCTTGGTGCTTTCTCGGAACGAGACAGTTTGTCTTGAAAGAAATTTGCACTTTTCCAAGAACTGCAGACATATTCTAGGAGGGAGCCTGATCCAGTGATACCTGAGGTAGCAGCAGCATCTTGCCCTCCCCAGAATGGTCCTTCTTAAAGAGATCTCACACACTCCCACCAACTTCAAAACCATCATGAGACTGTGCGTGTGTGTGTGCGTGTGTGTGTGTGTGACAGCGATATATGAGCTAATATATGGTCAAAGTAGAGCACAGTTAGTCTTCTAAGCCCACAAGCAATGCATACAATATTTTTCTGACTATAGCAAATCATGTTTGATTTGGTTTAAGTTATTATTTAATAGGGGTTTTTTATTACCTATTTTTCCTCTTTCTTTTTGTCCTTCCCCTATTTTTTATTCTCAGCCTTCTCCCCTTTGGCAACCATGTACACACACACACACACACACACACACACATGATGTGGTCAGGAAGCCCTAATACTTCTTAAGGAGGATGGGAAGCAGGGTAGATCAAGTTGTCCTTTTCCAACAAAGGAGATCTGTGTCCTTTCCAGGAGGGAATAAGTGGTTCTGTATTTAACAAATGTGAGGCAACCCTTTCTGGAATTTTAAGTGGGGTTCCTAATTAAGTTTCATGAGACTCTTCGTGCATATGCAGTGGTCTCAAAATATGCCTTTTGAGGAAAAGAAAAATCATAGCCTAAAAATCCCCTTTCCTGTCTCACAAAAAAAAAAAAAAAAAGTTCAGCAATCGGACCATGTCACGCGAAGGAGAGGAGGTTGTATTGGCATTTGAGACCAGATCTTTGTTGGGGGGCAGGCGGGGGAGCTGTCCTGCGTACTGTAGGATGTTAGCAGCATCCTTGGTCTCCACCCACTAGATGCCAGTGGTAACCCCTCTTTCAATCCCCCCTCCCCCAGTTAAGGCAATGAAAAATGTCTCTAGAAATTATCACACGTCCTCTGGGCGGCACCCCTGGCTAAGAACCACTGCCATGGCAGAACCTTTCCAATAGCAATTCCTCCACACATTAAACGCCATGCACCTGTTTCACACCTAGTCCCTACCCACTCCAGGAGAAAGACACACAGCGCCTTTCTCGGGAAGAAATGAGGAGGTTGCTGAATGACCACCCCCCCGCCCCCGGCCATAAGTCATGGTTTTGAGGGACTGCCAGCCATGATGAAAATGCCCTTCTGTCTTCTTCTTTAAACATCATTTGGGGCTGCATGAACCCAAGCGTATCTCCGAAGGGAGCCTTGTTCCAAAAGAAAAGTTTCCCAGATGATGGGATGTCAAGAACAAGGAAACATATAGAGGGTGGTAGTTGCTTCACCTCAGTCTAATGGAAACACATATCGAGTTCCTACCCATGGTTCTGCGTTGCTTTCTCTTTTTTTATGAGAAAGTCTTGGTTATTCCCTCACACACAGCAAAGGGAGATGCTAGGTGATGGGCAGACACTCTATCATTGCCATTCAGGTCCAGGAGGTGATGACAACAATGATGATAAAAATAAAACTACCTCATTGCTGTTTTGGTTTCCATAGTTCCGTCCCATACAGATACCATTACCCATCGTCTTACAAGTTTGAGAATTCAACCTCACAAAGAGAAATTGGCTAGCCCAAGGTCACTGACATAGAAAATGGTTAAGCTGAAGACTCAAACCCAGAAATAAAGTTTCCAAATTTGGAGCACTTTCAGTAGCTTCAAAAGATAATGGCTAGAGATATATCCCAAAGGCACACGTACTTGACAAATGCCTTTCTGAGAAGACCACAGAACTGCCTCTCTGCAGAGTGTTCCGGGGCCCTGTGACTGCAGCATCAGTTGGGTGTTACCAAAACTGTGCTTCGGAGAGTCCGCAAAGATGGCGAATTGCTGGAGAGGGAAATCCCACGTTATAAGAACTCACCCACATAAATACATGTTCTTTGAGTTGCTTTGTTAGTAGTGGTGTGGGATTATCTGTTAATCTACCACCCACACGCTTTCTCTCCCCAGGTCTCCCTCAGGACTAATAATAAGCATTTGTGAGATGGCAAGTCAGGGGTGGAGACCAGCTGAGGCAAGAACCCATCTCCCTGTTCACCCAGGCCCCTAAATACTGGCCTCTTCGAAGAATGCACCAGCGAACTCCAGTATCAGATCAGAGACCCACTGTAGAACCCAACACTGTCCACACACAGCATCACCGACTGCCAGTTCGCCCTCTTCCTCTGATAACCACACTCCATCCCACTGTCCTTTGCATAAACTGCAATGGTCTTAACACATTTTTTTTGCGGAAAATGAGTAAAATCGGATCCACCAGGGAGACTGTCAATGGACATGAGGATACATACATTGGAACCTCTAGTTGGAACCGGCAAAAATAAAAATGTTTTACGTCGTCGTCGTCGTGTGTGTGCCGCTCATAAACTACGCAGTGAAACGCGGTACATGTGCAAGTTTTGTAATGTACCCCTGCACAAAGGAAAGTGTTTCAAACGCTACCACACAGTGAAGCACTATTAGGTTATAGTTTTTTTTATAAGATCTGTTGAAAATTTCGAAAAAATATTGTAATTCTGTATATTGTAATTTTGATTGTGAAAGAGTGTTTTTTTATGTTTACCTAGAATGTAGTAATTTGTGTACATAAAAAATACAATAACACATATTTTGCAAAGTAAATAAATAGAGACCTCTTTTTAAACCAAAACACTGAAAGTTTCATAGAAAAATATCAACTAGATCGAAAGATATATTTTACGGAAAGTCTAATTTTGGCGAGAAAATGTCAAAAAAGCCCTGCGTTACGACGCGATAGCTGGCCCATTCACAGGGGCAGGGGCAGGGAGCTCCTCCCCTAGATGTTTGCACAGTTTGGTTGATCTCTTCGGAAGCAGCTAAGCCCATAACACAAAAGGCATCAGGGGCTGACATGGGTCATGTTCCTCTTAAAGAATAAAGCTGGCTACAGTGAGAGAGGAGAAGAAAACTGACCCTGCGCAGGGAAGAGGAATGAAAGAAGGAATTCCGAGGGAGCCAGCACCCTGATCCTGCAGTTCCTGAAGCCTGACTACTTCCTGACATTTCTGCAACTTGGTTCTGGGAGACACCCCTTCCTTGAAAAGCCTCTCTTCCCTAACACTATACAAGCTCAGTTTCGGCTACTCACAATGACCCACTACTCACCCATCCTGTCCAGACAATACCACCTGGATAAAGAAACCGAAGTGAAAGCTGAGAGAACTGGCAAGGCCAGACAAGAGCTAAATAAAAGACATGAAAAACAAGGAAAAGCTCAGAACCATGGCCCTGGCATGGAGCCAATATACCAATTAGAGAATGTGCAAGCTTTAAAAATGATGTCACCTCAGCAAGTGGCTAAGACACTGAAACACTGGGCTCTCTGGTCAGCGTCAGAAAGACCTTAAAATTATACGCATCCCTGATCCTGGAGAGAGCCAGAGTCCCCTCCTCAAAACTTCAAAAACTGATGCCAGCAGGTTAACACAAGTGGAGAGTTCCAAGGGGGGTGGGGGTGGGGGTGGGGGTGGGGGTTGGATCCTTCAAAGTAAGAGAAAAAAAAAAAACCTAAGTAATAAAACTCTGCCTTCTCACAGTATGGGTAGGGGCGGTGGGGGGCTTTAAAAAATAACTGGGAAATATCTGGCTGAAAGAATATGAGTTTATCAAACCTTCTTAAATCAATGACTTCCGAACAAATCGTGGGCCATACATTTTAGAAAAAGTACATTCGCCCATCGTTCCACTTCCCTGCCTGCCATGTCCAAGAGATTGATTTGTGTGGTGAACCTATGCCATCTGTCTGCTAAGATGTCAGGTATTTTTAAAAATACCCAGATTATTTCCCATACAATAACTCCAGCTTCAGTGGATGACAAAGAAGCGGCCATAAACCTGCTCTAAAATGCCCACTGTCTACAGAGCAGCCAAATGGACCAGAGCCATTGGTCAGAGAAAACAAAACGCTTTTAACATTTTAGAGTCATGGAACCAAAATTCATTCTCGTGCATCGGAGTCATTTCGCATCCCATGCCACTTATTTGGAACACAATAAAATACATGCATCTTAATAATTAAAAAGAATGGTGTCTATATACTGAACTCTTTAACTATTACCCAAATCTATTTGACAAAGATAGGGAAACACGAGCAAAGTCGATGGTTTTCTTTGTTTTGTTCTAATATATTTTCATTGATGTCAGAGTGAGAGGGACAGAGAGATAGAAACATGGAAGGTGAGAGACAATCATTGACTGGCTGCCTCCTTCACGCCCCACACAGGGGCATTGGCCTGGCATGTGCCCTGACCGGGAATTGAACCATGACCTCCTGGTTCCTAGGTCAACGCTCAACCACTGAGCCACCATGCGGGCTGGGCCAAAGCAAGTGGTTTTAATTCTACTCTCGTTGTGAATAAATACGATGCTGAGCTGCTGGAGGAACCCAGAGGTTGCTCTCCCAGCAGAGGAGCTGAGTGGCACGGCCATTTTCCCTGAAAGGAATTTGAAAGAGCGCCTTTTCTATTTATAAGGAACAATGGAGCGCGTTTATTAATAAAGGAGTCCAGACGAAGGGACCGCTGTCCTTGTGGAAGGGCTGGCGCCCAGGGTCCGGTTTAACTTGACGGCAGTGATCTTTCTTTCCAGCTCTGAAGTTATTTTTACCTTGCCAGCTATGCAAATGAGATCATGGCCTCTGAGCATGAAAGAAACCAGGCCGAGACCAGGTTAATATTTCATGAAAATATTGTAAACCACTGTTCCTGGCACTGAGCTTCGCATCCTCTGTAACTGACCCTGTAGAGGCACAGCACACGGCTAATGTCTGTGCCAATCTGGCATCAAAAAGAACAAGGTTATCGACAATTCGCGAAAGAAGAAACACGAGCTGTTTAATGACTGTATGAAAAGGGTCAACGGCAAGAAATTCAAATGAAAACAACACAATCGCCTTTCCTGCTTATGGAATCACTACCACTAGAAAGACAGTGAATTGGTATAACCATTTTGGAAAAGCTATTGGACGATGTATACATAGGACAATGCAGATGCTTACTCTCCTGGATGCCGTCGCTTTCAGAATTATTTTAAGAACTCACTCACTGAGTCCTCACATGGCAGAAGGGATAAGGGAGCTCTCTGGGCCTCTTCTTTAAACGGCACTAACACCATGAGCTAATCACCTCCACATACCGTCACACATCGGGGATCAGGTTTCAACCTATCAATTTGGGGGGCACAAGCATCCCCGTGTATGGCAAGGCACTAGTAAGGGCTCAATAAATGTACGTTGCAGGAAAGAGCGAGTAGATCGACTTCAGGTTGGAAATGACCTTGGGAAATAGCAAGCCCCAACTCCCAGCCCCTAGTTAGTTTTCGGGGCTCACATTCTCCCACCCTATTGAACCCTTACAGGAATGAGCATCTCTCAGCCGCCTGACGCATCCCCTCCGCGAGCCTGGAGTTATGCAGTCAGTGCCTTTTAAGGTAGCTACAGGACTGCCCCTCCCTGTTCAAAGATAAGCATCATGGGCTCCTGGAATTATTCTCATCTTCCAGGATTTCCCCTAGTTTCTTCTCTCATTTCCCTGTAATGTTTCTTTAAGCCAATCTCTAGTTATTCTGGACAATTTTATATCTGGAACCACCCCATTCTGTCTCTTTAAAGGCAATGGCTGTTTCAAAAACCAGGACTGAGTTTAAAAGTAGAATGGAGTCTGAATCTCGTTCAGGACCCTACACGCTGGTTACAACAGGCCCGATGGTATATCCCTTTCAGCAGCATTTCCCTCTCTTAACGGACCCCGCCCCACCTCCTCACGCCCACCCCACCCCCCACCATGTCCTCTACGGAAAAGAAAGGCTGCTAAGCCAGCCCTGCCCCCTCCTCTCTTGAGTATGGGGAGCCATGCAAGGCTCTTGATGGGGACAACGTGAGCGGAGCTATGCCTTATCAGGTCGTCCAGCAGTGCTTGACAGAGTGGTCAGGGCAGTCCTGCTGGGGTGCACTGAGGTTCTGAACTTGGTGACGGAAAAAGAAGTTGATGATCTCCGTCTTCGCAGAACACGCCAGCCTGCTCCTCGTGGTTGTCAGCAGGACCAATAAAACACCTGAAGTTGCCAAAAAGAATTGAAGTGGCCGCTGTGTGGCAAAGGATGACCTACCGCAGTAAGGTTAGGGTTGCTGGTGCACCATTTTCCAGAGGGGAAAACAAAGGCTCTAAGGAAAAAACCAGAGGTGCTCCCAGGCACCACACAGACCTTTCGGCCCACCCTGTCTGCGGATCCCACCACCTCTGCTATTAGCGTCTCATAACGGGGGACCCTTAGGACCCTGCCAGAAAAGCCCTGCTGAAGGCGACCAGGCCACAGGGAGGAAAGCGATGGAAATGCAGACACCTCACCCTCCTGGGCCCCATCCCCCTACCCCTCACGCCCGCTGATCTCCTGGTCTCCGACAAGTTCATGTGGGGAGACTAAAGATTCTGTGTGAACTGTGAGAAAGGCTGTGAACTCACAAATTATCTCTGGTTCTGCCTCCAACTCTTTGCAGCAGCCGGGGGCAGCCCAAATGCTGGTCTCCATTCTAGTGACTAGGGATCTGAGCCCCTCAGACCTGGATGTGTTAGCATGCCCTTCCCTCTGTATGACCACAGGGTCTGCTCATAGCTGCCCGCCCCCTAGACTTCTTCCCATCAGCCCCAAACGTGGCCTGAGGTCATGCACCCTCCCAACCATTGCAGTATTGGAGGTGGAGCTGCAGTTCAGGGTGACCCCTCCTGGGGGGGAAGGTCCTGGTTCGACCATTATGAAAAGGAGCGCACTGGAAAGAGCAGGGTCCACAGGGATTCTCCGAGGGCAGCTGTCCAGGGGGACGGGCCGGCTGCTCCCCCTCCTGCCTCTGCAGTTAAGGAAGTTAAGGTCTGTTGTTCTGCTGTGACCTTGCAGGGAGCCTGACTTTCTGCTTCTTCGGGATATCCTTGCTTTCGAGGTGGCTACTGTGGGGACATGAGGAGTCAGGGGGGGTCTCTCAGGGGTATCGTGGAATAAAAATGTATGGGAATTTACTGCCCAGCGAACCCTGCAAGAAGGTGTACCATACTCCTTCCCCCCATACCTCACTGCAGGGCATCCAGTGAGAAGATGCCCTGGACCACTCTAGTCCATAACCAGGGAGGAGGCGGAAACCCATCCTGCATCCTTACACCTGCAGCGCCCTTCACTGGTGACAGTTCTACTGCTGTATGGGACTAACATACAGCACAACCCAAATCATTCGTGAGTCTAGGCCATGTTCCACCAGTCTCAGAACATTCCCATTCTTGCTGACAGATGTAAAGAAGAAAGATTAGTGGAGCTTCCGATGAACTCTTTCTGGGAGTCCTCCTCACAATGCTTAAGGGCTGCATATTACCCAGATGGGGAGGGGCCACAGTTTCCTTGCAAAAGAATCCCACCACCACCACCACCCCCGTTCATTCCTTCATTCCCGCATGTGTATCACTTACACTTCACATGCACCAGGTGCCAGACAATGTGAGGAAACAGGTAGGATGCAATGGCAACAAGATGGCCATGGTCTGGCCCTCCCAGACCTTACAATTCAATCGACCACAACTTTGAAGGGATGGAACAGGGCAGCTCCTGGCTCTGCCCGTGTCGTGGCACCATGACCGTCCTTGCCCATCCTTCTGTGCCTTCGTTTGCCCGGTGAGGGAATAAGGCTGCTGGTGCCACAGAAGTAAAAAGCTAGTGGCTCCCTCCCACAGAAGAAACCTCAGTGGGCACCAGACCATCCCGCTGACACACCGAGGGAAGGAGGGAGGAAAGAGAAGGAAGTGAAAATCAATGCCTATGGCCCCGCCTTCCGGGGTCGATGTGGCTTGCTTCTTGGAGGACTTCTGCTGAGGAGAGCAGCAGGGAAGCTGTATGCTGGTCCGGAGAACTCTAACAAGATACCCTCTCCCGCCGTGAGTGTGCAACTCCCGTCCTTCCACCTCAAGCACACACCAGTGGGGAAGGTGGCCGGTGGGTACCCTTCTCTGGGTCTGATACTCAACACTCAGCCATACTTCTGTGTGTCTTGTAAGTACATAAAATAACCTAAAAAGGGTAGGACATAGGTCACATTCTGTGCAAAGTGAAACCCAGATATGACATTCTATGAGAGAGAATACCTAACCATGTTAAATAATAACAATGGCCCAAACAGGTCTGGAACTTTAAAGTCTGGAGGCATTTTTATATAAACATTCTCCCACAAGAGCACCTCCATATCCCTAGACATACTCAGTGAAGGGATGACTGTCCCCATTTGAAAGGGGAGGAGGAGACCATAGCTCAAGAAGGTTGAGAGCTCTGCTGCTACTATCATACAGCAGAACTGGATTGGAAGCCAGTCTCCATTTCCCAAGTTCAATGCTCATTTAGACTCAGCACTGAAAGGACATCCAGTCAGGCAGCTTTTAAGAAGTGAGAGATAAAATCAAAAACCTTAAAAACCTGAGCAAATATCTTGATTTCCAAAAAAGAAAAGAAAAGAAAAGAAAAGGATGATTCTAGATTCATAACCAGTGAGCTCACTGACAACGCCAAAAGAACTCGGTAATACTTTGGTAAATAGTTTGTGAGCAATGAGAAAGCAAGATGATCGAATCACGCACGGGAAGAGCTCAGCTCAGTGCCTGGAACAGGTGAGGGCTCAGTAAACGTGAAGACTGTGACCATCACTATCAGCATTGTTTCGTATTTTTAGGAATCAGCATGGATTGCTTGGAACAAACCCATCTGAGCTAATTTTGTTTCTTTTTTTAAACAAAGTTATTAGGAGAACCGATCAGGAGAATGCTAAGGATGTGGGATCCCTGTATTTCAGCAAGCCCTTTGACGATCACTTATATGATCAAAATGGTGCGGGGTACCACTGGGAGAGTTTCTGACATTCGAAAAATCCTGCCTAAATTATAGTGATCAGCGAATCAAAGATGTAGTTCAAATACTCACATAGCTATTTAGAGCCTGTGAAATCTTGGGCAACTTATTTAACCCCTCTGTGGTTCTACTATCCCATTAGAAAAATAATTACAATAGGAAACATCTCAGAAGACCAGTGAGTAATGATCAGATAGGCAGGTAGACAGGTAGATAGAATGTAATGATGTTACTAATTTCAACCTATAGGGTGGTCTCTAGACGTGTGTCATGGAATTCTATCATCATTTCTGTCCATTCTGTCCATTTCAACACATTTATCAACAGCTTAGATGACAACAGAAAAAGAAAACAAAACTAGAGGACAATGACAATTGTTCATATGTAAAAGATCTGGGCTTGGCCAGCATGAGCCTCCTGTCTGCCAGCAGTGTGATGAGGGGGCTAATCAACAAGCTCAGACTGTCTACAGACACGTGGTATCATCTGAAAGCATCTCCATGAGGCAGACCAGTTGGCACACTATGTGCCATATTTCTCTACTAAAAAACTTGGGGAAAAGGGGCAGCGCAGGAGGTCTTGATATGATGTCAGTTGAAAAGTACAAATGTTTTGTATGCTAGTCCGTGGCTGTCACTTGAAGACTTGCACTGTTTTCCTGGCATAACTTGAGCTAGTGGATCACATTAAAAGGGGCCAGATTTTGTCCAGAAAGACAGACAGGGAAGGAGGAGAGAAAGGTGGGAAGGTGAGGAAAGAAGGATGGAAAGAAAAGGACCTACGAGCTACCCAACAATAGAATGGTGTGCCTTGCCCAGTGGTGAGCTCTCCATTGTCATACAAGTCCAAGCTGCTTGGCTACCAGCTGCCAGGGATGTTGTTGAAGAAACTGATGAACCAGATGACCTTAAGTCCCCTTTCAGTTCCCAGACGCTATCATCCCACCCTCTCTGCCCGGCACAGAGCTCTCCTCCACACACACTTTCCCCAGCACGGTCACTGTGAAGCTCCTAATCTGAACACCGGTCCAAATGCGGCCTGTGAGATGCGTAGTCAACAATGGAGGACTCAGCTGGCTGAACTGGCCAGGGTGTCTGAAGGTTTCAACCAGGCAGCCAGTGACCTTCTAGAATCCTAAACAGTCCACAGCACCAGGAGCCTGGGCTTCAAGCATCCTGCATGGGGGACCTCAGCCACACCAGCCAAATGCTGCATCACCACCTCCCCCCACCCACCTACCATCACCATAGCAACCACTGGGCTGACTACCTCACAAGGCATTTCAATTCAGGCAGAGGGAGGCCCAGATTTTCCAGCAATTTCCCAAAGTAGTGAGCCCTAAGGGTGTGTGGGTAAGAAGGAGTGATTCTCCCACCCTTCCCAACAGGCCTCCCTGAGGCCACTGAGACAAAGCCTGTCTCCCATAACTTGACCTTGGCATCGTCTCACTCTAACCAAAAAAGAAAAAACAAAAAACAAAACAGGAGAAGGAAAGAGAACCACTGGGAAATTTCATTATTTTTAGAAGCACAATCACTTAGCAACCTAAATGTCCCATTCCTCCCCACCCCTCCAAAAGCCCAGGGAAATAAATACAGTATCGAGGACTTCAGTGTTTGGCTCTGAAACAGTGTGAGGATGTAATAATAATAATACTTGCTATTTACGTAGAAACAAAGCTTGCCTTCCGAGGAGCTCAGATTGTCTGGCTAAGATTAAGGCACAGATCCCTCCCACCGGGTCCCTCTGCCTCTTGCTACAAACTGCCCCCAGGTTGATGGTTCTCTGCTCTTGACAGAAGCCTAAAACTGGATGAACTTTAGGCCGGAAATCTAAGACAGAAGCAAAAACACTTGCGTGCAGCAGGGCAGGGCCCTGTACATCACCGCCTGCTGCACAGAACAGGCACTGATTTCTGGCAAGAGAGCAGGAAAGGTCAGTTCCTCAAGCAAATGCCACCATCTGACCCCGTGAACCATTTTCCTCTGGAAACTCTTACTTCATTTCCCTGCTAATGGTCTCCATTCCTCTGCCTACTCATCTGCCTGTTGCCTCGCAGCCTGGCTCCCAGGTCGCCCGTGCCTTCCCTACCTGTGTAATGAAGTGTCCCCGAATCTCTGCTGGGCCTCTTCTCTCTGCCCCTCTCGTGGGGCAGTGTAACCCGGTCTGACCCAGGTCTATGATTTCAACCACCAACCGCACCACAGATGTCCACACCAACCCCGTGCTGGGCTCCACACCCACTGGTCTGACAATCATATCCCACTCCATGAAAACAGGATCCCCCTCGCACCCCTCTCCAGACTGCTCCCTATCCTGTGAGTCCTCTCCCAGTTTGGTGGATCACCAAACTGAGATTCATCTTTGATTCTTCCTTCTGCTTCATCCCCCGATTTAAAGATCCCTAAATGGTACCTATCACCTCCTCCCTGGTCCCACTGACATAAGCCACGTCCACACCTCCATCTTTTCCTAGACAGTAGGACATGTAAAGGATAGGCCCTAACTGGCCCTTGAGCTCCAATCTCCCCGATTCATCTCTAATCATCATCCCACCCACAGATGCACCACAATATGAATCTAAGCCTCTGAGAGTCGGGAGGTCTCTCTATCCAGGGAGTCTATCACTCTACTGCTTTTTTTTTTTAATCATTTTATTTATTTATTTATTTATTTATTTATTTATTTATTTATTTTTGAGAGAGAGAGAGAGAGGAAGGGAAAGGGAGAGAGATAGAAAGGTCAATGAGAGAGAATATCGACTGGCTGCCTCCCCCAAATCCAGGCATGTGCCCTGACCGGGAATTGAACCAGCGACCTCTTGGTTCATGGGTTGATGCTCCACCACTGAGCCACACTGGTTGGGCAAGCACTCTCTTACTTTAAACTCTCTATTGCTTTGTAATAAAATCCAAATATGTTTCCATGGTGCACAAGATTCTGATGTTCCCCCTGATGTTCAGCTACCTCTGGAACCACCCTCTCTCATAGGCTCCCTACACCCAGCCCTGCATGCAACACACACGCCATTCTCCAAATGCAGCGCCTCTGCTCTGGCCTCTGTGCTTTGTTTGTGTTCCTTCTCTGTGGCTTTCATTTCCCGCCAGCACACACTCAGGAAAGCCCTTCTGAACAAGTCTCTGCTCAGGCAGCAGGGAAAGTGGCCTCTTCCCAGACTCCTCTGTGGGACCCACGCTCCCCGAGCACCTTGTGCTGTCCTCCTTACAGTCTTTTCACCCTGGCTGCAATGGCTGGATTCTTGTCTCGTTTCCCTAGACCCTGCATCCTACAGGAAGAGGCTGTGTTTTCCATCTTTGTCCCTTGAACTTTTCACAGGGGACTTTTTGCTATCTATATATATAAAAGCCTAAACGATCAAACAACCAAATGGTGGGTCAACCGGTCGCTATGACATGCACTGACCACCAGTGCTCAGATGTTCAGATGCTCAATGCAGGAGCTGGCCCCTGGTGGTCAGTGTGCTCTCATAGCGGGAGCACCGCTCAGCTGACCAATAGGTGCCAGACACCAGGCTCACAGCTGGCAAGCGCAGCTGCAGTGGCACAAGCCTCTCCTGCCTCCGGGGCAATACTCACAAGCAGAGGGAGCAGGGCTGGGATCCCTGCACCGAAACCAGCAATCTGAGGGGTCCTGATTGCAAGAGGGCACAGGCCAGGCTGAGGGACCCCACGGGCCTCTAGTTTATTAATAAGCACTTAAAAACTCCTGTTCACAGAGCTCTGCACTGTTACCTCTCCCCTGAGGGCATTCCAGATGGTCAGGATCCTCATACAGCCTGGCACCGTCAATGAGCTGAGTACATCACTTACGTGGGGCGTGAAGTCAAGGCAGCATGTGTACCATTACTGCCTTTCCACTGGACTCCATCCTTCTACCATTGTGAGTAACTGCAGTTAAACCATGAAAACACCAGTCCTTCCATCCGCATTGCTGGGAAGGCATAGCTCTGCCACCTGGCTCTTGAGTTATTCAAGTACGAAGTCCTCAGTCAGGACTTCACAACCTTTCATTTAATCTTTTAAGCATGGCTGCTCTTTCCCTTCCCCGACCAAAAGACACATGTCCAGCCCCTCAAGGTTCCAGCTACTATGATGGGAACCCAAGGGTCGTTCCCCTTTTTTCTTCCTCCCCCTTTGGAGAGTTCACTCCCAAAAATTTCCAGAAAGTTGTGAAACTGAGGCAATACCATTTTAAGGAAAAGAGATAAGTGAATCTGGAAACATCCTGGAGGTGAGCTGCTGTATCTACACTTCCCCACCCTGACCTGACTCCTGACCCCTGACCCCGATGACCTGTGGCTTGATCCTGTCCGTCTCTTATTCTTACTTGTTCCTCTGTCCAGAGAGGAGAAGCTTCCTGAAGCAGAAGCAAATACCCCGACTCCCCTCCCTCAGCCCTTCTTCCCCCTTTCTCTCTGGCCCCTCGCTGATCCCGACATTTCTATTTGTATCTGTTGACTTGGTCCTTTCTCGGTCCCTCCACAGCTCGGCCTGACAATCCAGTTGGGATATTTCTCCTAACGACCTGGCGGAGCTGCGGTGGGAAGGAAAGCCATGCCAGACAGTCAGAGCGGTGGCTTCGCTCTCGGATCTCCTTCTGCTGCCCCTCACCCCCACCCCACCCCTTCGCCTCTTGAGACTGGCTTTAGGCTGCCCTACAGTGTACGCGGCCTTCCTTTCTTTGGACCTCCATTTCTTCATTCATAAAACGAGCCTGGACCTTCCCTCTCTTACGAGTTGGAATCCCCTTTCTGCCTGCTTCCTCCAAAACACACCTCTTCTTCCCAGCCCATTTCAGCTTGGGAGCCTGGGAAAATGCTGCCTGCACCCAGTTACCTGGGAACGTGCCTCATCCTCTGCGCCACAGAGCAAACAATTAAAATGTCCTCTTTTCTATCTGGGCTGATGGAGGGACAAAGAGACCTAGCCAACTAACCACGGTGGGTAAAACCAAAGTAATTTATTGTCTGTTTGACTTTGAGAGGCAGTTACACATTCAGGGACGTACAACTGTCTCTGCCCATCTGGAAACCATCCAAACCTCCCACCCTGGCCTTCATCCCAGCCTGGGGTTTGGCCCTGGGCTGTGCAGATAAACCACATGCGGATACGACGGTGTGAATCGTGTCATTATTTATAACATTCAATTCGACGACCATATATGGAGCACAAGCCCATGCAAGAACCCGTGTGGCCAAAGAAACCCAGGGGCCATACAGAGAAAGACTATTGTCCCCAGAAGCTCAGAATCCAGGAGGAAGCAGGCTCTATTCATAATGAGCCACGCGATCGAAGCAGCAATTAAGGCACTAATAAAGGGCCGTGAGAACAGAGGGGGCATCTCATTCTAACCGCGAGGCTCTGAGATCTAGAACCGAGGCAAATCCAGCACTAGTGTGGGTGGGCAAGTCCCCTCGCAACAAATAGCTCAGAGGTAAGCCTTGCCTGCACTGTCCTTGAAACTCGGGGACTCAACAAACGAATAGTGAGCTCTGCTCCAGGCCTGGAACTGTGCAAGACGCTATGGCTATAAAAGATACTTAAGACAGTTTTGACTTCCATGCATAAAGTGTTATATTCTGCTATAATAAAGGGCTCAGTGGTTGGAAGTGACAATAAGAATGAGATCAGACCATGATAAAGCACTAATTGCGTGGCAAAGGCGATAAATAAAAAACCCTCCACGAACACTGTTGTTTACTTCCACTGTATTTCCACTGCTGCAGACAACCGCACCCCAGCTTGCTGTGGGTGAGAACACTTCCCCGTCTTTAGGCACCTGTGACGGAAGGGGCGCTGGACAGGAATGAGAGGCCCGGTCCAGGAGTTACTTGGTGTGTATCACAGGCAGGTGACGTCCCTCTCCAGGCCTCTGGAGAGAAGCTGGACTCAAGGATCTCCAAGGCCCCTTCCAGTTCGAGCGGAGTGTGGTTCTGATGCAGAAGCACCGGCTGGCGTCTGGAAGAAGGCTGAGAGTAGAGAAAGGGAGGCTGCACAGGGGAGGTGGCGAGCAGGGGTGTGAGTCAGTCATGAAGGTGTGTTTCAGAGAACAGAGGTGAGCGGGTGGGGACAGCATCCCCCCCTGAGGAAGGCAGAAAAGGTCAGACCTGAGACCACAAGACATGCCACATCCCAGGGCTGTGTCTTGCTGTTTAGGGAGATTCTCATGACAGTCAACAAACTGAAACTGGGGAGGAAATGAAGCCAAAGAAGCCACAAAATGAGCCATTAAGTCACCCAGGTGATTGAGATGATGAGGTTGTGGGCCGGTGGCCGGGAGGATGACACTGAAGGGAAGAACCGTCGCTTATTTTCAAAGGACAAGTTGAGAAACTTAGTATGAGGAACGCAGGAAACTGAAGAGGCTGACACCTAACACCTCGCCACTT
Organism: Murina feae; assembly: GCA_004026665.1. Taxonomy (NCBI): domain Eukaryota; kingdom Metazoa; phylum Chordata; class Mammalia; order Chiroptera; family Vespertilionidae; genus Murina; species Murina feae. The sequence continues at coordinate 109,561 of PVJC01000022.1, forward strand.
CTGACCCCAGGCTAACACCCGACCCTCAACGCCTGAGTCTGAAATAATAGCCCAACACCTTTCCCCAGCACCTCATGCCCTCAGAGACAGGTGGCTGGCATGAAGAGGCAGAACAGGATTGCTGAGTGCGCTCTGGCCGCCAGACTCCTCTGAGTGGAGAAGAGGCGCCTGGAACAGCGTATCTCCCACAGCAGCTGGCTCAGCGCTTGGCCGTGAACGGATGGAATGATAGTTGTCCATCAGTGCAGAGCCCCTTCTATGCTGAATCCCAAATAATCCCTCAGGGAACTTTAGAAACCTTGAAAGTCATCAACCCCTGCTGTGAGGGGAAGGGGACTGTCTGAGGAAGAAACCAGAGGGCACAGCCCCGCTGGGGGCTGAATTGGAGGGGTGGGAGCAGCAGGAAGTTGGGAGGGAGGGAAGTTGATAGGCTAAACCTGGCGCATCTATAGGGGTGTAATCAGCAGTCTTCCGTGCGCCCTTACTCTCCTCCCGCGGGGAGGTGGACACAGGACACTGCCTGCGTTCAGACAGGAGGGCAGAGGTTCAGGGAGAGCAGGAGTTGGCAAGGGCCCGAGTCCCTTCCTTCCTGGCCAGCGCTCTCGCCAGGCCTCCCTCCCTCGGGCATGGCACTCACTGGCAGGCCTCCCAGTTGGCCCAAGATTGCTTTAAACTTGATGACTTGGCAAACATCCCCTTTCAAACTCAGCTTTGCATCTGCCAGACATGGAGTCTCCATTGACCCAACTGTCAGAGGCCAGCCTGCCGCCTCCGGGCACTCCGTGGCTCACCCCGAGCCCCAGGTCCCTACCGCAGAGGTGGCCAGCCCAGCTCCCCAGCACCCGGCTCAGCCCTCTCCCCACAGGGGAGGTGCTCACAGCTGAGAGCTTTTCACTGGTCCCCACCCCAGCAGGCAGCCACCCTGGAATGTATTTGTGAGCTCATCTGCACATCAGCAAGTGCACAGCCATGTCAGTGGAGACCAAGGAAAACACACCTGAAGAAAACAGCAAAGAAAGAGACCGGATGAGGGGAGGGGGGGTCCCCGAGGTAGCCTTTGGCCAGGAAACAAAAACCCTGCTCTCCTGGACACGGAAGGGCAGGTCTTGAAACTGATGAGGGAAAAGGAAGGAATGAGCTACTAGAGATGTCTCCTGGGACCCAGCAGGCATGCTGTGGTTTGCTTGTGCCTCCTGTTCTGTCAGCAGAAATTCTATCCTGAGGCTCTAGCGTTCCTGCCTCCTGCCCTGTGCAGCACAGCCGGAGTGGAGCCAGGAGCAGCCCCAGGGCACTGTCATGCAGAGGCCGGTGGGAGGCGCACAGAAGTGGGGCCCGGCCCAAGTGGGCCCCCAGCCGAGCGCTGCCAGCACCACAGCCCACAGGAAACACAGAGCCTTCCACGTTTCTGATTGAGAAACTTCAGATATTCAGAAAATCACAGAAGGCACAACGAACACAGGAGTGCACAGTCCCGTTTAATGGGGTGACCATTTCCTGGTATTTGCTTCAAATCAGGTTTTAAAAGATGTGAACATTTCAGGTACAGCTCAGCCTCTGCCCCAACTGTGTTCTCCCCGCCTTCCTAGAGTGAGCAGTGGCCTGGACTTGGCGGTACCAGTCGCATGCAGATTTATTTACTCTCCCAACACAATTAATTGGATGCTATTCGAGCTCAAAGGCTTTCTATGGGGCCCGTGAACCACCTGCATGAGAATTATCCGGGTGCCTGCTTAGCATGCAGATTTCTGACCCTCCCTGGGTTAAGGCCAAAATTCTGCTTTTTCAAGAACTCCCGTGGATTATCATGCAATCTGCAGCCCCTGTTCTGACTTAGGGGACTTTCAGCCTTTTTAAAATGCAAACCAAGAACAACAATGACCAAAACAAACCAATTAACCCTGGGAAGGGTGACCCTTGAAATTGCTATCGGTCACTTACTGCCCTGAGTGAATGACAGCTCCAATGTGAGCTTTGTACTCTCTTCAATGACTATAATGGCCAGGGTCAGCTGCTCCTCTGCCACCACTTCCACACTCCCTCAGAGCCACAATAAAAAAATACACCGATAAAACAATGCATAGCTATTACCTCCCTCCATGGGGGGAAGGAGGGAGAGGAGAGAGTTAAGGGCCCTCTATACCCTCATGTTCTGTTTGCATCAGCCCAACCACGGCACCATGTAGCACGTTTCTAGCACCTGGTAGATCACCATGGATGCTCTGGTTGGATATTTGTATTTTTGTTGCTATCCTCATTTATAAGCTACGCATACTTCTATATACCAGCTTTACTGAGTTTGTCTACGGTCACAAAATGCTCCCATTGAAAGTGTGCCATTCAGTGGTCTTTAGTATATTCACGGAGTTGCCCAGCCATTGCCACTATCTACTTCCGGAATATTGTCTTCACTCCAAAAAGAAACCCCATACCAGTCAGTGCCCACTCAGCCTGCCCCGAGCCTTAGTAACCACTATTCCACTCTGTCTCTATGGATTTGCCGACTCTGAACTTTTGATACAAGTGGATCAAACTCTCACTTATCGTGATGTGTGCACGGTTCACTCATGTAATAGCATGAATCAGCACTTCATTCCTTTTTGTTGTCAAAGAGTATCCCATTGTATAAGAAATCATATTTTGCTTATTAATCACGAATAGACACCTGGTTGGCTTCCTTTTTGTTGCAATTATTAATAATGCTGTTATGGGCATTTGTGAGTTCTTTTTGTATGGATATTTATTTTCATTTCTCTTAACGATATATTTAGACGTGAAATGGCTCGTTTTCATGGTTAACTCTCTGTTTAACAATTGAGGAACTGACAAACTGTTTTCCAAGATGGCGGCTCCATTTGACATTCCCACCAGCAATGTGGAAGGGTGTCCGTTTCTCCAGAACCCCGCCCCCACCTGCCTCTTTTATTATTACCATCCTAGTGGGTGTGAAGGGGCCTCTCGTTGTGCTTTTCATTCGCATTTCTTTAATGGCCAAGGATGTCCAGTACCCCTCTGTGTGCTCATTGGCCATTCAGATACTCACTGTGTAAAGCTGGAACCCTGTTACACAGTGCTTCTCAAAGCGTGGTCCACTCCCCTTACACACAGGCACACACCAGCGCAGCTCCATCCCCCAAGACCTTATCAGAAATGCAAATCCCGGGCTCTACCCCAGCTCACCCGAACCAGAAATTGTGGGAGTGGGCCCCGCAATCTGTGTTTAAGAAGCTCCGCAAGGGACTCTGAGCCAGGCTGAAGTCTGAGAATCGGTGCTAGAGAATAAATAATGTTTCTTACAGGTGCCCACAGTATCTCACCAAGTGCTACTTCACCCAAGAAACGTCATGGTGATATAAGTTGGGGAAACACTGGGATAAGCCAAAATCCTTTCTTCAGGACTTCTCAGATGCCTGACTGTGTCTAAGGCAGTGGTTCCCAACCTTCCTCATGCCGTGACCTTTTAAAACAGTTCCTCATGTGGTGACCCCCAACCATAAAATTATTTTCGTTGCTACTTCATAACTGTAATGTTGCTACTGTTATGAATCGTAATGTGAATATCTGATATGCAGGATGACCTTAGGCAACCCCTGTGAAAGGGTCGTTCGATCCCCAAAGGGGTCGCGACCCACAGGTGGAGAACCGCTGGTCTAAGGGGATTGTGAATCTCCGCAAAGGAGATCCGTGTGCAGCTCTTCCCAAAATGACCTAAGGATCGTACCCCTTTTCTAGAGCATTTTGCAGGACTAGTGTTCCATGGAAGTTACTTTGGGAAACATTCTGTAGCAGAAATTGAAAGGGTATGTGACTATTTCTTTTATCAAATCAAGTCCGTTGTGAACAATAAGCTTTATTTATTTATTTTAGTCCTTACCCAAGGGCATGATTTTTATTGATTTGAGAGAGAGAAAGAAAAAAGAGAGAGAAGAAAAAAACAACAATACTGATAGGAGAGAGAAAACATCAATCGGTTGCCTGCCATACACACACCCAGGGATCAAACCTACAACCTAGGCATGTGCCCTGACCTACAATTGAACCTGCACCCTTTTCGTATATGGGTCGATGCTCCAATCAACTCAGCCCCCCGGCCAGGACTGTGAACAATATCCTTTAAACTAGGTCTTTACAATGTCTTTTGTTCAGTTGTCTATTGCTGCACAGCAAAACTTAGTGGCTTGAAACAGCAATAAGCATTTGTTATCTCACATCTGACAGTGGCTTAGCTGCACAGTTCTTGCTCAGAATCTTGCTGTCAAGATGTCAGCAGGGACTTACTATCTGAAAACTTGACTATTCGGGATTTTCAAGACATCTCGCTCGCCGGCTTTGGCAGGAGTGCCCTGTCCCCCACCATGTGACATTCCCCAGGGTTCACTGCGTGTCCTAATGACATGGCAGCTGGCTCCCCCCAGAGCAAGTGATCCGAGAGAGCAAGGCAGAAGTGGCCACATCTTTTATGACCGTGGCTCAGAAGGCACACACCTGCACCGGCCTGGACACATGTATAGAGGGCTACGCAGGACATGAAGACCAGGAGGTGAGGCTCACTCTGCTAGTACATGGCTGGCCTGCAGCTTGACCCCGGCAGTCCGGCTCCTGAGTGACCTCTCAGGATGCAGTGGCCTCTCTGTTCTTCTTACTAAGTGCACTCTCTGATGTAACTTTAAGGACAGATAACTCAAAAAGACCAGCCATCGTGGGTCAGAACTCAGCATGTGTTCCTCTGCTTGGTGTTAGCCTGTCCACACACTTCTGCAGCTGCTGCCAAGCACTGCAGCTCGCCCAGAGCACAGGATTGGAACTGCTCATTAGCTAATTAGGCTCTTCTTAGCTAATCTGGGAGATGAGCATCCATATACGTCTGTGTGTGCTCTCAACAGTCCTGCCATTGCTACCAGAAGTCCTGCCCCTTTCTCTGTTTCTCTCATTGTCCACCCACCCTATTGGGAGACTCCTAACTCCTAGCACCTCTAGCTCCTAAAACCCAGCTCCTTAGAAGTTTCCTCCAAAGGTGCGGCTTTAACTGCCACTATTACGGCCATAGAACGCTGCATAGACAGCCTCAGCTCCTTTCCAAATGGAAAGCACGAGACTTTGCCCGAAACCGTGCTAAATCTTAGGACGCGTAAGACCTTAAAAACATTCTTGAAATATCTGCCTGCTTCCTAAATTCTTCCCCCTTTCACATCTATTACACATCCGTTGGCCTGTTCACCAGACACTGCGGGATGATCCTGGAGTGCTAGGTACACAGGGCATGGAGCTGCCGACACAAATAAAGTCATACAACGCAGCATTCGCCTTCAAGGATGCGACTGTGGTCATGAACCTAGGAGAAATCAGGGGCAGGGACAGGAAGTTCCTGAGGATGAGGCACTTAATCAAAGACCTCTGTCTTTGTTGTATCATATTCGAGGTGAAGGGAGTAAGAAGTATGAATCGGCAGTTATAAAAATCATCGCCAGGATGTAAAGTACAGCATAGGGAACACAGCCAATAATATTGTATTAACTATATCTGGTGTCAGATGGCTCTAGGCTAACCCAGGTGATGACACTGTAAGTTATATGAAGGGCTAACCACTAAGCTTATACTTGAAACTACTATAATACTGTATGTCAACGGTTATTGAAAAAAATTTTTTTGAAGATTCGACAAAGTATATAGGAAGCGTCGTTGCACTGATGTGGGTTTTGTGAAGACAGATCCTCCTCTCCAATTATCCACAGGCTCAGCTTGTGCTGTGTGCCCCTCCCCACACTGCCAGGTGTCACACCCAAATAGTAGGTGTCCACTGACTATCTGCTGATGGCCATGCTAAGGAGGGTAGAGACCAAACAGGGACTAAGTGGGAAACATTTGTATTCGTTGTGAGAATGAGGACCTGAAATCAGACATCCTGCTTTCCAGTTTCACCTTTGCCCTAGTTTAACATGAGGTCTCAGATGGAATAACACAGCCTCACTGTACACCGCTTCTTACCTGTGGCCATGCAGAGCCAAGTCTAGACTCTGGGTCTCTCCGCTGTGGTGAAAAGAAGTATTAGCAGGAGTTTTATCCTTTAAGTAATGTAATGGCTTTATATCGAATATTCAGAGGTTAAGCCTTCCGAGGGAAGATTTCTATTAACTAGGGGGAAAGCTTATCCGTTTTTTTCAGGTTGCTTTTCCTCTGCTCAAGGGACGTCCTGGTGGGACAGCGACACTGCAGGATGCGTGGGATTGAAGGGCTCATGTGCAGCGCTGGGAATGTTAAAGGGAACGTTTGGGAAAGGAGAAGGTGCCTGGGCGTGATTTACCCTTCCTCCCATGAAGGTGACCCTTGGAGGGAGACTGCCTCAACCTGGCTTTTCTCCACAGGGCTTTATGAATATCCTCGAAGTATTTTGCCGGCTTTCTTACGTTCTTCCCCCTTTCATACCTGCCATTTATCAATGCGTTCATTCACTTGCTCAGTCCTTCATCTGTTTTGCAACAATATTTGCTACCAATGGCCAGGCATATGAGGAGGTCAAATAAGAATAAGATATAACTCCTGTCCTCAAGGCCCCCAGGCAAGCAACCCGTCTAGCAAAGGAGATACTAGCCAACGGTGGCCATGAAGTTGGGAGTGAGCCTGGTCAGGGAGGAAGGAAAGGTGGAGGGAAACGAATTAGCCAAAGGGATGGCAAAGCTAAAAAGCATGTTTGAAAGGACGGAGGCATGAAATAGCACAGAATTAAAAAACCGTCGCCCAGTGCAGTTAGAGAGCAGGCTGACTACGAGTGGTCAAGCAGGAAGGATCTCGAATGGCTCCTGCACTCTGCCGCAGACAACAGCCAACGACAGGAGGGCTTTAAGCAAAGTGTTTTTGCAATCGTGTTGCATTCTGAACATCCGTGGTTACCTCTTCTGCCAGATCTTTTCTCAAAATTCAACAGAAGCCTGTTCAGATTAACATGATATATCACTGGGCACATTTCACTCTGCAGATTCTCAGGATTTTGCAATTCACTTTGTTTATATTGGGTGACATCCTCCCCTTTCCCCAACTGAATGTCCTTTCTCACAGTCTCCATGGCAACCCCTTACCCATCCTCAAGACCCAGCTTAAACAAACACCATTTCCCCTGTGATATTTTCTCCCCCAAACTAGTCCCCCTCTCCTTCCTCCATGCTCCCAGGATACAGACTACAGGACGTCACTGCGGTGCATTCCAGTTACTCCTTACAAGTCTCTGTCTCCCATTAGATTAGGGGTCCCATGAAAGCAAAGACTTGCATTCTAATTTACATATATGTATCTGCTCATTTATTCCGCAGGAGTTTATCCAACGCCTGCTCTGTACCATGCATGGCGCTGGATGCTGGTTTTCAACCCAGCGGCACTGAATGAAGGAACTTTTTCTCATGTAGTCCATGCAGATGTGTCTGCAATGTGTATGTGCATGTATATGTATAAGAAAATTACAGTGTAAGTTCCCTGGAAATCAGTATCTTTTCCAGTCCTCTGAACAGAAAAATTACCAACCACTGATGTTTAAAAATGCATTAACTAAGTTATTTGCAATCATACCACATGACATAGCAGAAAAAGCTAAAATGTTTTCAAGAAAACCAGAAACCCAATACCTAACCATCTGAAATGTCGAGCTGGCAGAGTGGGAACCGAGTGGGTGATGTCCAGAAACCCACAGTTACCGTTATTACGTAAGAAAACCTCCAACGACTTTTGCATGACCTTCTATAAACCAATTGTGTCTTTTCATTCATTCATCACAGACTTATTAGTGCTCGTTACCAGCCAGCCCTATTGTTGGTTCTGAGAAGAATAAAAGCTGCATTTTTGTGTATGTGTGTGTGTTTTAATATGTTTTTATTGATTTTAGAGAGAGAGGAAGAGAGAGGGAGACAGAAATACAGAAATATCCATGAAAGAGAAACATTGATTGGCTGCCTCCTGCATGCCTCCTACAGGGGATAGAGTTAGCAACCCGGGCGTGTGCCCTGACTGTATCGAACTGGCAAGCTCTGGTGCATGGGATGTCACTCAACCAACTGAGCTATACTGGCCGGGCTTTTTGTGGTTTGAATACTTTTCAATCACCCTGTTAACTGTTTTACATATATTAATTCAACAATCCTCAAACTAACTCTTGAAATAGGTTGCCAATTATTTTAGTAATTTTCTTAACTTCTCTGTGCCTCAGTTTCTTCATCTACAAAATGGCAATAACAATAAAAGTCATTGGGCTGTTGAGGAATTAGACAAGTTCACACACATAAAGTGTGAACTTAGAGAACAATGTCTGACTCATACCATACTTTCCAATATTAGCTAAGTATCTCCACCTCCATCACCACCACCACCACCACCATCATCTCATTTTGAACATGAGGAAACTGAGGCTCAGTGAGTTTAGAAGCTGCCCCAACCTCTCTCTCAGATAGGCAGACGTGCTGTGGCCTCCTCTCCTTCAAATGCCTAGAAACCACTTTACAAATACAAACACCATAACCACTCCAGGAAGCTAGAAGGAAACAAACCACAGATAGACTAGAGGTTGTGATGAATGCCGTGGGGACAGAAGGTGGATGTGATCTGATTTTTAGAAGGAAACCCTAGCTCCCAGCCCCCGTGGAGGATGCGACCGCCACGAATGCAGACTGGCCCCCTGAGTGCTCCCATCTGCAGATGAGGGACCTGCGATCCAGAGGGATCCAAGGGTGACCAACAGGGTGACAGCTTGGGTAACAGAAAGATCAAGCAAGCCCTTTACTCTCTCCTCTGTATCTCCTTCCCCTTACCTCCTTGGACCAGGAAGCAATGAAGCACCATCTGCTTAGACAATGGAGCCATGAGTCTGGATATTGGGTAGAAATGTGGGCAACGCCCTTTGTGCCACTCTATGCCTGAGAGGGACAGGCAGCTGCCTGTCAAAATGACCCACCCAGCAGCTGATCTCACCCCTCCTGCACTCTCACTAGACTGTTAAACGCAGAGTCTAATGTCCCTTCAAGCTGTTTGCACAGGCAGCTATGACAGATGACGTTGCAATCAAAAATCGCCAAACCCTGGAGGAAATCCAATACCACAGAGAGGAAATAAACTCAACAAAGAACTTACACTCAAGGAAAATGAATACATGTAATTACTAGCTTAGAGGAGAGTGTGAGAATATTGCAAACATTTAAAAAAATTAGCTGGAGATAGTGCAAATGAAAATTTCAATAACTGAAAATTTTAAAAATGACTGAGTAGGCTGAAGGACGAAATAGCCGGACGAATTAGAGAGCGAGGAAGTGAAACTGAGCAAAGTTCCCAGAAATCAACACAGAGCAATGAAGGTCTTTAAAAAGCAAAGTTAAAATTCACAAAGGATATAGAGAAAAAGTCCCAACATCACGGATAATGAATGCTAGAAATAAAGAATACATAAAATGATGAGAAAGCAGTATTGTTTTAAAAAAAAGGAAGCAATTTGAAGGGAAGGAAAACAATTTAAAAGTACTCCCCCGGATTAAAGATATGAATCTTTGGATTGAAAGGATCTCCCAAATTGGCATGAAAATTTTTAAAAATAAATAAAAATTATTAGTAAAATACTACAACACCAGAAGTTACAGGGAAAAGGCTAATTACCTAGAAAGAAACATTCAGGTTAACATCAGAATTGTCATCAACCACAAAGAATAAAAGACAATAATAGTAGGATGGGTTAAATTTTTTAAAATAATAGTGTGTGTGTGTGTGTGTGTTGAAATGACATTGAACTTTCTTATAAAGAAGAAATCGTGGCTGCATTTTTTAAATAATCTCTTCAGTAGTTATTCTTAAATATTTAAAACATGTATGCTGACATGCCATAAAGAGGGATAACTTTTACATCTTCTTAAATGATTTTTTTTATCAGAATAAAATAGTCATCATTGTTCCCCTTCAATGCTTTCACGTCGATGTTTTTTAAAAAACTGTTGTGTTCACTTTCTTTTGGTTGGCAGTTGTCTAGCACCTTTTACTACTCTTTCTATTTCCAATCTGCCATTATCATTTTTACTTAGCTAAATCTTTTAAACATGAAAATTAAAGGCTAAACAAAATCACAGGTCTCTATTTTTTAAGAAGTAAGCTTAACTATTTCCATGTATCCTGACTGCTATTAAGTTAGGACTCAATTCTACATTCGCATTGTCCATTTGTCTTACTAACGGTTTGTTTTCTCTCCTTTCTTGCTTTTTGATAGACTTTCTGACTTTGTTATCTTCTTTCTTTATTGGTTCAATTTCAACTTATGGAACACCAAACCTTATTGTCTGCGATTAAAAATTGTATGTCCATCATAGCTCCCTAGATTTCCATTGCACAGGATTCTTCATTTAGTAAAAAAAATTATTTATACAGTAGCACCATATTGTGCCAAAATGATATGCATATTATCACTCCAAAAGTAAGTTTATTGTTAATGTCACTTTTAAACTGAATTTTCATTAGCATCCACCATAATTTCAATGCTCAACTTCTACAGAATAAACTTGCAAAGCCTTTGAGTTTAAAAATTAAATTAAAATACTGAGCTATTCATGAAATTTATTCTTTACTTACTTTAGAACAGGTATCTACCATAACACTATAACAAACATCCATTGTAACAGCGAAGCTTTAAAGAAGATTCCTTTTAATATGAGAAATAAAATATGAAAGCTTCTATTACTGCAATTTTTCCTAGAAAATCTAGCTAGTGCAATAAGATAAGTATATATAATGGATAAATTGTAAATAAAGAAATATAATAACATTTATTTGCAGATGACATAATCTTCTACATAGATAACTTAAGAAAATCTATAAATAAATGATTTTAATTAATGAAAGGGTTTCTCACATGATTGCTGGATAAAATATCAACAACAACAAAATAATATCCCTATACACTAGCAGTGTCCAATTAGAAATGCAAAGAAAATTAATTTATTCACAAGAGCAGTAAAATTATCTATATATATAAAAGGCTAATATGCTAAGTGTCCAACCATCTGATCGTTCACTATGATGTGCACTGACCACCAAGGGGCAGGCACTCAACACTGGAGCCACTGAGCTGCAGTGACTTGGCAGCAGTGGTTCTTGGGTGATGTACCCTAAAACCAGTGAGGAGGGAGCCTCATTCCTCGCGGGGTTGTGCGATTCCATCTTTGGCTGTGGGTTATGTTGTTGCTGGGGCACTGTCGGCCCCAAATCTGGTTTACTGCACACTTGCATTTACGTTCCACACCCTGTATGACAGCAACTTTGCAGAGTGCCCTCTTGCACTCTGGGACCCCTTGGGACATGTCAGAGAGCCAGTTTCAGCCTGATCCCTATAGGCCAGGCAGAGAGACCCCACCTGCCAGAGGGACCGCTCACTCTGCAGACACCGGGGAAGAGGGACAGCAGGAGGCTGGCTCCAGGGCATGTCTGGCCCATCTTGCCCAGTCCCACCCTGCTGGCCACCTTCTAATTAATTTCCATTCAATGTGCATGAATCCATGCACCAGGTCACTAATTTCTTATATATAATTTTATTGCTCTTATGAATGAATTAATTTTTACATAGAAATAACTCTAGTAAAAGATATGCATGACCTAAATGGAGAAATCACCATTTCTCCAATTTATAATATCTAAAATGTAACCCAAATTAATGAAGAGATATTGCTAAATTCAACATTGTAAAATGTCAATTCCTCCCAAATTAGTCAACCAATATACCATACCTCCAAACTAAAATTTTGCAAGTTAATTCTAAATTTCACATCCTATATAATAAAAAGGTAATATGCAAATTGACCCTAACAGCAGAACAACTGGTAATGACTGGACACTATGACACACACTGACCACCAGGGGGCAGACACTCAATGCAGGAGCTGCCCCTGGTGGTCAGTGCACTCCCACAGGGGGACCTCTGCTCAGCCATAAGACAGGCTGAAGGCTGCCAGTACAGCGGTGGTGGTGGGAGCCTCTCCTGCCTCCTCAGCAGCACTAACGATGTCCGACTGCAGCTTAGGCCTGCTCCCCACTGGCAAGTGGACATCCTCCAAGGGCTCCCAGGTTGCCAGAGGGATGTCTGACTGCCAGCTTAGGCCCGATCACCTGGGGGGTGGGCCTAAGCCAGCAGGTAGACATCCCCCAAGGGTTCCCAGACTGTGAGAGGGCACAGGGTGGACTGAGGGACCTGCCCAAGTGCACAAATTTTTGTGCACCAGGTCTCTAGTGAAACTATAATGCCCAAGATTAGCCAATTTTAAAGACAAATGGGGAGATGGTTAACACTATCAGTTATAAAAAAATTATAAAAATACAGTCATTAATGGGATAAAGAAATTATAACCAGTGGGATAGAACAGAGAGCCTAAGAGCAAACCATGCAATAGGAGAACCTGGCATATGAAAAGAAGTGACATGACATGTCACCAGCAAAAGATGTGCCATTCACTAAATGTGGTTGGGAACCTATGGGAAAACACATTCATATATTCATACCTCAAATAACACACAAAAATTCAAGAAGGATTAGGACCAAAACATGACAAACATAATTTTAAAACTGTACTAGAAAATACAGGGAAATATCTTTGTAACTTTCAGGAAAAAGAACTGCCTATCACCATCAGTTTTGCATTTTACTCATCCACTGCCTCTGTCTCAACTCCCTATAACAACATGTGGAGTTTGATGGCCTAAAACACAACGGACTCTGTTCAGGTAACAAAACTATTTCTTCTTAGCTGGCCTCCGAAACTCGGGGCATATCAAGGAGGTTTTCCCCTTCCAAAGTGACCAATTTTTTCTTACAAAATGACTCACAGTGAGAAGGTTTGTTCAAGTTCGGTATCAATTCCATTTCACATGCACAAGAGTATTTAATAAGTTTTCAAAGACTGGGAAGAGCTATAAAATGACTAGTAACCAGGTGTGCTCCGTCTCCAGTGAAGGAGATAGACCAGGAAATTAAATTGGTGTAGTATTGGGGAGTGTCTAGATTAAGATCCTAGGTTAAGATTAAAATGTCCCCTGACTAGGAAGGTTTAAAATACTCTCATGCAAAGGAATGTAAATATTTTAAGAATCAAGGTAGCCATCCATCTAGGGGAAGGCCAAGAGCTACTTTAAAGGGGGTAAATTCCAATTCATTGTTTAGTCTGACCAAAAACAGACTCATGGATCCAGAAGGACTGAAATGCAGGCACCCCAAGAGAACCTTGCTTTCCTGGGAGAAGCTTCAACCTTCTCACCTTTGAGGGAACCTGGAGAGAAAGGCCACTTGCCACCTGCTCTGCCCCTCCACCCAGTCAGGGAGAAGCCTCTGACCTTTTGTAGGAGGTGCTGGACACACATACACACACACACACACACACACACACATCCTGTTGGCCCACCATATGGGCTATGAATCATTCACAAAGCTGCTGAATCAATTATTCATCCAAACCAAAGACCAAACACTTTGCTAATTGTCCGGGGAGGAGGGATGCAGGGGGAAGAGCGATTGATTGAAGGAAAAGGGATCCGTGCCAACCTGACAATTGGCAGTATTAATACTTCATTTATTTTAAACAAAACACAACAACAAGGAAGCACAAAGAGAAAGGAAATCGCCTCCTCTAAGTTATTTGGATAATTAATATGGGATATCGGCTGCCTCTGATGCCCAACAAATGAGGAGGAGAAAAGCAAGGGTGTGTGCATGCCTGCTCCTGGAGCCGGAGGAGGGGCAGGGGAGGGTCTGGGACTCAGGGACTCAGCTTAAGTGTGGTATTCCACTTCCATTCCTCCTCTGCCCAGGTGTTCTCTGGTCCTGAGCCCATGTAGCAGGAATAACAATGTAGATCATGACTTGGTCTACAGTGTGTATGTGAGTACTGAGTTCCCAGGGCAGCGGAGACTGGCGAGGTTGAGGGTGGAGAAGAGGTACTGGGAGGGGAGCGCCTCGATGAGGGCTGTTGGGGGCGGGGAGGACAGTGTGTTTCTCCTCCTCTGTCCCCCACATCCCACATTAGTTAGCCAAATAACTCAGAGGAGGCTATTTTCTCTCTCTCTCTCTCTCTGTTCTTCAGGATTAGGAGTAAAATAAGGGCTGACTTGCTGTCCTTGTGCCAAATTCATTCTCAAGTGTCCATCCAGGCCCAGGATTTGCATTCCAGAACTGACGACCTGGTGGAGTTTAACCCCAGTAAAGTCGTAGGATTGAGTTAAGACAAGACCCAACCGGTCCGGGCTGGGGCTGGGGCTGGGGCTGGGGCTGGGGATGCTACTGGGGTGGGGAAAAGAATAGGGAGATGTCCTCCAAGCAGTTTACAGGGAGGCAGGGGAATCCAGGCTTGAATCCAGTTCATAGAAACCAGCTCTGGTCTCTCCAAAGGAAGGCAGCAGCTTTTAAATCCTTTGAATGAAATCACTGACACAGAGAGAAATCTGCTACGGGAACATAAATGCCACGCTGTTTGCATTGGAGAAGTTCCCCTTGCGAGAACGTCTGGTATGAAGGAGACGGATGAAAGTATAGGTACAACCTCGGGCAGGAACATATAAATGACCCCTTGACAGGAACACACAGGGACAGAACATACCATGAGCCTGTGCCCCTCTTCTTCAAGAATTGGAACATTTTTTATTCTTATTTCTTATTCTCTCTCTTCTCTTCCACCTCCCCTGTGCACCCAGCAGCTCCCAGGAGCACTGTGAAACTTTCATGGCGCCTTTTCTGCAGCCCCAGAGCCTGAATGCAGCCAACTTCCTTGCTGTCCCCATGATTCCTTCTCCTGGGAGTGGAAGGCAAGGGGAAGACATGAGGAAAGGTGCCAGCAGTGGGAAGGTACCAGAGACTCACATTCCACTCAGCCTCCTGAACCCCCTGGAAGGCTCCTACTGCTGTCTAGGAAGGTTAGGCAACCAGCCTACATCACGCCGCCAGTAAGGACCAGGCCTGGATCAATTCTGGTCTAGGTGGGCTTGCTTCTACAACACACAATTTCTCAGCGGAAGTGACCGCATTTGACTGTCAGTTATAAAATATGCATGAAAAACCCACTATAAATTCAGCATCAAGTTTAGTGCTTCGTATGTATGCATGTTTACAAGCCTACAAGGTAGGAGTGGAGGGGGTGTGGAAAATAAAACAGAGAAAATGTACTGTCTTGACAGAATTTAATAAGTTAGTTGGCTATTATAAGAATTTTATTTAATAGATTCTAACCAGTACAGAAAAAAAGAAGAAAAATAAACAAAATAGGGTCTAACAAATAGCAAACATTAAGAAATGAAAGCAAAGATCCATTTAATACAATAAATATTAACGTGCTGTGCTCTCTCAAAAGAATAAGATTCAGATGTGTAATTGAAAAGCAACACACAAAACAGAAGTATTGTGGAATTTTGATTATATAAGTATGATTAAAATGGGAAGTAAACAGGAACTAGAGAGGAAATAAAATGGACTGATTTCTTGAAATAGGTAAATTTAAAACCAGAACTGGAGAGACTAAGTTTTTAAAAGGGTAACAAGAGAAAAAGAAGGCCACACACATGCACCTGGCACTTAGTGTTCATAGCCAATTACTGTGTGACTTACTAGGTATAGACCTGCTTATAGATTATCAGGAGATTATGATCATTAGGTGAATATAGTTACTCAGCTATAATCTGAAACCTATATTCTAAGTAAAGCAAGAGCTATGAATATACATCAAATATGAAGTTAATTCCAGGACCCAGAAGCCCATCCAAAATTCAGTACATTCTAGAAACTAGAATGACTCACAGCAAGTAATAACAGATAAAAAATACAGGAACAGCAACTTCATTCCAGTTATACCAAAAATCTCTGTGGAGCTTAGAGTAACTCAGAGAATACATCTGTTCATTCTTTACATTTTATTTTTCAATTACAGTTGACATGCAATATTTTGTCAGTTTAAGATATGCAACATAGTGCTCAGTAATGAAGCATGTATATATATGACTTCTCAACCTTCTCTGCGCAAACTAAGGATAAAACAGACATCTGTAAACCAAAAGGCTGGTTTTCCCTAAGAAACTGGCTCCCAATCCTCTGTTTGGAGTTGGACAGATGTAAACCAGCAGTGATACCCAGGCCAACATGGCTATTTTATAAACAGCAATCACCAAATCAAGGTCACTATTCAAAATGAAAAGGCTTGAGAAAAACGTATCTTTTCTGTTGGGACAACGAGACAGGGTGTATATACACACAGGGTCAACAAAAGAAGTTGCAAGCAACCCCTGGAAGAGAGTTAGCTATCCACGAAGCCATTTCTGGTCCGTGGTGAAGACAAAGACAGCAAAGGCTGACCCTGGCATATCTGACCTTGGACAGAGATCCAGTGTCACTAGTCCAGTTCATGGCCTTCCCTTCCAGCCACTCCTAGAGACCAGAGCACCCACCCCAGAACTAGACTATGTCCTGACCCACTGTGTCCAGCCACCTTCTGTCATGTATACTCCATTCTCCTCCAATCAGACCATTCCCTTCAAGAGTGTATGCACCGCATCTAACTCCTCCTCTCCCACCACACCCACCCAGACCAGATGCCAGAGATTGGTAAGTTAACTAAAATCAGGCTTAGCCACCGGCAGTGGCCTGCCAACCAGGGATGAGTACCAGGCTTACAGTGGCGCTCAAACCCCTAAACCCCTCGCTGGGTCTCAGGCCCTCGTCTATAACAATGGGCCAGCCTGGACCGGCGGTTCTTATCTCTCCAAGCGTGAGGCTCCCTTTTTAATGTCAAAATCCAGGACCCATTCTACTCCCTAAAGGAGTTATTTCATTAACGCAGTCGCATACAACTTGGTTAAATAGTCGTTATTACCACCACTAACCCCTACCCCGCTTTTTATGACAGAAGGATGTTGAGGCTTACAGAGCTGGTCACTTGCCTTGAACCACAGAGCTAGCAGACGGCAGAGCAGAAAAATAAATGTGGGTCTGCTTGTCTACAAAGTTCAAATTATTATTTTAGTCAATATGCTTGACTAAATGAAAAAAGCCACTATTTATTCAATAATGCTTTTAAGCGTATTTATATTTTATAAAACAACATGGCACCCATACGCTTTAGAGAAATGATACTGTGGCACACATGTATGGGAAACATTATTCAGGAAACAGCCAATGCTGGGTGTGGCCATGGGTCTGCACACCCACTGCTCAGGGGGCTCCAGAGTTCCACGGCCCACCACTGCAAACCACTGGAATATGCCGAGGCGACTCTTTCCGTACATTCCTGCGTTCACGTTCTGTGGTCTTAAAATCTGAAAGCCTGGGTGACTTCTTGGTGCTCAGCTTCAGTTTGCTTCCAGATCAGCCTATCAGATTGCCAGCAGGAAGAAGCCAGCCCGCACAGATTTGTTTGTTGAAGACGAGGGGCTGGATGTCAATGTCACTCTAAGAGACGAAGCCTAAGGAAGGGGTGGAGCACGTCTGTAAGGCCCGCAGAATCACTTGGTCTGACTCTGTCCAGGCGTTCAGGGTGAGTCAAGGAAATGTTTGAGCAAATATGGCTAATTTTTAAGTTGGGAATTCCGTATGGCCTGCGACTGGTGTAATTACCCACATGGCCCGTGGCAAAACAAAGGTTCCTCACCCCTGCTCTATGCCCCTCTTGCCAAATGAAGAGGGGGTGGAGGGTGAATTTCAGAGCACTTGGAGCGCTCCTTCGGAGGGGACCCTGAATCACAGAATGGTATATCCATGGTGACTATTAACCAGGGTTCAGTTAGGATCCAGGCTCACCATCACGATGTGCCATGGGCTTCGAGAGCAGAGGAAGAGACACAGCACATAAACAAGCATGTGGGTGGGCTTGATCTTCTATCAGAAAAATAATAACCATAGAGCAGTGTTCTCAGCAAAGCATTTTTAAAATAATTTCTCTGCTGAATATTAAAAAAAAAAAAAAAAAGCCCACGCACTCATCAGTTCTTACCCATTGTGTGACTCAGTAGGAGCTGCTCAGGGTGTGAACCCAGAAGGCAGGACGCTGTCTTGGCTCCGGGCAGAGTTAGCAGATTTTCAGCAAATAATGGGTGAGATTATATGGTCTACAGACTGGGGTCTGGCACAGCTCCAAGTGGTTAAACAAAATTATAGTTGAGGGCCAATATTGGGAGGAAAAGGCAAGAGAGAAAAGATGGAAGCCTTGAGGATATTAACCCTGTGTATCCAATTCTGAGCAGACTCAGAATCGTTCAGGGAAATTGTTCAAGCTTCTGTCGGTACACAGGACCCCATTAATTTTTGCAAATCTGTCCACTTCCCTGTTTCAATGGCCTCCCAGGGACCATCCTGGGTGGTGGTCATGAGGCCACAGTGATGTGGCCCCTCCTCCCTCTCCAAACTCCCCCAGTTACTGCCTTGCGTGTGTTCCCCAGGCCTGCGGGTTCCCTCTCCCATCGCCACCCTTCACATGGACCCTGCCCTCTGCCTCAACTCCCCTCACCCTGTCCCCTTCTCTCTTCTGTTCTTGTTTTTTAAGCAGATGCTACTCAATCACTAGGTCTCAACATCCACATCTTGATCCTCCTTCCTCGGATTAGGTTAAAGCCCAATTTAAAACCCTTTAACACTTCTCCTTCATGGTCCTTTATACACCAGTACATTTAAGTTTCATTTAACATCTGTCTTCTGTGCTGGACAGCAAGTGCCAAGACCACAGAAGCACTACCGCTGTGCAGGGCTGTACCCCTCATCATCAGCAGTAAGTGTGGCGCAAGGGGGGTGGCAGCTGTCATTGGATGCCTCTGTCCTCCCTTCTGCCTGTCCTCTCCTGACTCCCCCTATGTCTTCCCCACCCCATATTCAAAGTTTCACTTATGGGTACTAGGCAGGCTTGGCTCTGAGTGGGCGGGGCTGTGAGCTACATCACTCTGGTCAACCCCACAGCCAGAGTTTTGATTAAGACTCACTAAATAGCAAAGGCACCCCAAACCAGTTCTGATCGAGTTCTGGTCCCCCTTGCCCATTCATTTAGTCCTGCACTAAGGAACGACTCCCCAAGGACCAGCCTGGCCCCAGACGGGTGGTGGCGGGGGGTGGGGGGGGGAGATGCGTGGGACCCCCGCAGTGACCTAGATCACAATTCTTAATTGCAAATGCCATCTAAAGTGGGAAGCAGCCACACCTGTCACTCTGCCTCCCAGTCACTGTCCCAGAGTTTGAGGCCAGGAAGAAAGCCATGACCCTGAGTCCCTCTCCTAACCATTCTGTTATCAAGGCCCAGGCTCCTGACAGAAGAGTGGCAGCCGAGATGGAAGGAAACGACAAGGGCGAGGGCATCAGAGCTCAGTGTCTCCTGTTAGCTCTCCTCAGAGCAACGGCCAGAGAGCTCTGTGCAGGACCTTCTCTCCAGCCTTCCTCTGTAACATCCTCACCCCCCTCACCCGGGGGAAGTGGGATCAGGAGACAAAGATAAAGAAAGGGGAGACCCAAAAAAGGGGGGAGGAACCTTGGAAGCGTATTATTTTCACTGCTGATAAGGTTAACAATGAAGGCCTTCGTTTCAACTTTTTCCTCTTGGAATTTCTTTCTTGTTGTTGATAACTGTAGAAGGATTTGACCAGTTTGGGTCAAAGCAGATACACTACTAAAACTCAATTTGTCGTAAACTTCTGTCTTGAAACAAAATGACAGCAAGTGAACATTTTTAAATTCACCGTAGTTCTGAGATTTGCAAAAGGCTGCAATGCACCTTGTCTTGGAGGTTTGCGGGTTTTATGGAGATAAATGACTCTTCGGAACGAGGTCTACAGAACCTTGCTTTCCATTTTTCTACACCTTTTGTCGAAGGCACTCGTGTGCTCTATGTGTCATTTAACATTTATCTTCATAACATCCCGTCGTGGGGGAAGCTCTGACTGCTCCTGGATCTCGTATTTTACCTCCTCGTCTTTCAAAGCACTTCTGCTGAGGTGGCTGCACGGTGGCTACAGCATGGGCTTCAGAACTGTTGAGGACAGAATTAAAGCGCTGATCCCTCCCCTTAGAGACGGCTTGGCCCTGAGCATGTGGCTGAGCCTCTGAGCTCCGGTTTCCCCCGTGTAAAATGGCGACGCCTTGCTCTTTGTTTCTACATTAAAAACGATGCATGGACGTGCTGAGGAGGCATTGGAAGGCTCCCACCTACGGAAGGAGATGCGGGATCCTGGAAAACTGGGAGCCGGCCTCGGCAGCATCCGCATCGTCATCATTTTGTTCTCTTATCGCAAGGCCCGGTGAGGCAGCGAGCGCAGGTGCTACCTTCATTTTGTAAGTGAGGCTGCGTAAGGGAAACCGAGGCTGAGGTGGTGTAGGTATCACGGAGAGACAGTGTCACAGAGAGAATGTACGGTAGGCTCGGGCTCAGGCCCGGGACCCAGGGCCCCAAGTCCACTCAATCACTAGATGAAGCTGTTTCGTGTAAGCTGTGCATATAGGCTGCAGCCACCTGACCAAAATCAACCTCGTTTCTTTTCTTTTTTTTAAATATATTTTATTGATTTTTTTACAGAGAGGAAGGGAGAGGGATAGAGAGTTAGAAACATCGATGAGAGAGAAACATCGATCAGCTGCCTCCTGCACACTCCCCACTGGGGATGTGCCCGCAACCAAGGTACATGCCCTTGACTGGAATCGAACCCGGGACCCTTCAGTCCGCAGGCCGACGCTCTATCCACTGAGCCAAACCAGTCAGGGCTCCACCTCATTTCTTAACGCCACCAGCTTGTGGCCTGAACTCCATCAAGCAGCAAGTAGTGCCCCAGGTAATGGGATGTAACCACAGCTGAGTCCCGGACTTGGAGCGACACAAACCAGGATCCCAGCCCCTGCCCTCCACCCTAGACAAGTGGCTTAGTCTCCTCCTCTGTGAAAACTAATTAATAAGTAAAAGGTGGACGAGTTCATCAGTCTCTCAGGTCGAAAATTCAGTGATTAAGTCTTAGGAAGCCCAGCCTAAGCCTTCCTTTACCTGCTCTTCTCCCTGCCCACACTGCACTGGCCACCTCCTCCATTTCCTGACTTCAGTGACACGCGCATTCATTACACAGCTGCTGCGTTTCCCACTTCCGTGACACCGTTACGCTGAACTGTGGGCTGTACTCACCACGCAGACAGCACACAAACCTCTCCACGTGAGGAGCTCTATGTCACCCACACCACAGAAATGCAAACACTCCTTTTCATATTCACTTCTACTGGTGAGTCCATGGATGGGTGTGTCTGCTGTGTCCAGCACTGCTTTGCAAGCAGGGCCCCTGAATGTCCAGCTGTCTCCCCATTCCCCACACTCAGCACAATGCTGAGCAGCCTTCAGAGGGGAGCTCTGTCCCAGGACCGTGGCCTGACTCAGCAGCTGGCTGCAGTCTCTTCCGCTATGTGGTCCTGAATGAAAGTAGAGGCAGAAACTAGTCCCAAACCAAACACCTGGGGAGTCCTCCAGCCCTTCTGGCTTTCTTCCCCTTTGGTGGCGCCACGGCCCATTTGGGCCCCACTCGGTTCACTCTGGTTTGAGCTCCTGTCAATCAGTGGGGTGGCAAGAAGCAGCCTCTCAGCAGAGAAACCATCCAACACCAGTGTTTTATACCCAGAAACGAATAGGCACACAAGGTGTATCTGCTGAACATATCAATGGTGAGTTTCAGTATAAAAGAGAGACAGAGCACATACAAGAGAAACCTGTCGATCACCCACGGAGCTATCCCAGCTCAGCCGCCTGTCACCTACCACCGGGGCCTCTCGCAAGGACTCTCCCTGAAGGAGCAGGTGTGTCACTTGCACAGAGCTAACAATGGGAGACCTGTCAGCTCCACATTCTGCCTTTTTGCCCACCTCTTCCCTGAATCAAAATCCCATATTTGAACTGGATCTTTCCCCTCATTCACCCATCTGGAGGGCAAGGCAATGAAAAGAGGAATGTTCTGATGGAAGGAGAGGCTGCAAGCAGCAGCCTGGTCCCCAGGGAGGCGCGGGAAATGGAGGAGGAGCCGGTGAGGAGGCGGAGGTCCACCAGGCGCACAGCCACCAGCTCTTTGGGGAGAGAGAGAACTGGAGGGGCATCCTGGCCGAAGGGCTGGCACAGCACCCAACATCAGCAAGAAGGCATGGGACACCTTCTACTGACATAGCTCCTCTTGAGTAGCTCCAAGCCCCTTACGTCACCTCAGCCTCAGTTTCCCCATCTGCAACAAGCTTTCATACCTTCTCCCTCCACTCCATCCTTGCCTTGCTCCCCACCTCCCCACTTCGCCCACTCAGAGCAAAGAAGACAAGCAGAAAACGGGTCTGCAGAATCTTGCCAGGCTCCCTGCACAGATGCGATATAAATACCAAGTGCCAGCATACTATTACCGCAGAGATTTAAATTGGGCCGGGGGCCCCAGGACTGCGATCGCGACACCTCCCCCACATTCTGAGCACCCCAGGAGACTGTGCTCCGAGAGGAAAAGTGTGCTTTCCTCGATCGTTAGCTGCTCAGGAAACGCGTGTATTAGGGTGGCCTCCTTACAGAAACCCTCCAAAAATACCTACGGGTGTATATTTAGCTCCGGAGAGCGTCCTCCTACCCACAGGCTTTGGGCTGCACGTCTCTGCACGTGCCCCCGGCGACAAAGCGGGCGGCCATGGCAGCTCCCCGCCGGTCTGCAGCATTTCCTCGGGCCTCTCCTCTTCCCCGTTCCCTGGTCTTCCCTCCCTGCCGGGTGATGCATCCTCTCCAAGGGCAGCTGAGGATACGGCCCTGCCTGCCTTCTCCCTCCCCTGCCCTGTCCTTGGAGGTGACTCCAGGTTAAAGAAGCTCGTGCAGCACTAATCGTTCTACGCCTGCTCGAAGCCCACAGCGGCCCCACTGGCCTCGGCTACAGCACGAGCTCCCCGGCAGGGGCCACACTGCCCCTGCTGACCTCTCCAGGCGCACCTCCCCCCACCTCACCAGCCCAGTCCCCAGAAGCATCTTGCTCGCTGGCTCTCACCTTCAAGGATTTGCGCATCGCACTCTTTCTCCCCGAAAAGCTCCTCTCTTTCACTGTCTAGCTCAGCGCTACCTGCCCATCCTGCCATCCCAGTGTAAATGCTGCTTCCTCCAGGATGTTTCCCCAAGTCCCCCAGACTGAGGCTGGTGGGCCTCTGGGTCTTCATGACGCGGCGTCCCAGTGGGCGGCCCTCAGCCCAGCCCACCCACACCCAGCACAGTGAGTACTGGTACGTGGTGGGTGCTCGATCGTGTCCTTTCAAGGACTTGAAGGAAGATAGTGGGAAGGTGATCCCCGGGCCCTGGGGGGATGGCCTCGGAGAGGAAGGAGGACCAGCCCAGGCTCAGACACACCTGCCCTGTCTCCAGCGACCTGCCCACGGACTCACAGTTAAGGGTCCAGCCGAGCTGGGAAGACTGGTGGCAGAGCATGTCCTGAGCTGATTTGGGTGTTTTGGTGGAAAAATAAACAACAAGCCCACACTCAGCTGCAGCTCTGTCACCAACACTTCGACATACAACGGAGAATAACGGGTTCCTAGACGGAAGGGCACAAGGAAGTAAGGGGACAATATTACATCCCTAGGGTAGACGCCACTGAGCTCGGGAGGCAATGCGGCTGAGGGGGGCACCCCAAACTGAAGGCAAACAGGCCTGGGTTCAAATGCTGGCTTTACCATGTCAACCATTTGACTCTGGGCAAGTTATTGAAAGTGTCTGGGTCTCAGCTTCCCCATCTATAAACTGGGCATGGGTGACACGCGGGCCTGGTAACGCTCACCTGGCAGTATGACTTTTAGGGTTAGAGATAACACATATATACGTCCACAGAGAGACATGAAGTGTTGTCTCCAGCAGGCAGCTCCATAAACGGCAGCTGCCAAACGAGGCCAATGCCAGGTGATGTGACAGTGCTTTCTCCTTACCCCGCCCCACCCACAGCCGCCTCTCAGAGGCTGGGTCTTCATATTTAGCCCTGACTCCCTCCCAACCCGTCACCCAGGGGAAAATCCCCCTGAGGAAAATCCCATAAATAGCCCAATTACTGGAAGCGAATATTCTTCCTGGGCTAGAGACTGAGCTCCCAGCTCTCATTCCCTAACAGAGTGACCAGAACGTGAGCAAATGGGGCCGAGTCGCAGGTACGGAAGATGGGTGTAGACACTGCCTGGCTCACCCAGACCAAGGGGACCCACAGCACAGCCCCAGGCTCCCGGCAGCACCCTCCTGTGTATCCCAGAGGTGATAAGAAAATCTGTGATGAAGCAACTAATAATCCCTTAGCATTTATTAAGTAGCTACTAGAACCCAGGCCCTGGGCGACAGAGATGAGCAGGGTTGAAAGGCGCAGCCCTCACCCTCACTCTCCTGTCTTACCCCTGGCTCAGTAGTGCCTCAGAGCTCCTCTATCACTTGCCCATCTATTCCAGGTACTGTGACTTATTATTCAGACTACTATATAATAATGACTTAAAATTACTTCAAATTCTCCAGGTGGCCTCACACACGTTTAGAAATAGCATCTCCTGAACTGTTGCCAATACAAGAAAAGATCGCCAAGTGATGTAAGCTCACAGTTTGTAAAAAGACACGGCAAATTCCACTGTTTTTAAGAAGAAATGAGGATATGTTAACTTTGGTGTGCCTCGGTCCCAGCAGGTGCTTGAGTACTCAACAATACAGGTTTTGTTAAATGGATAAACGGATGGATGGATGGATGGATGGATGGATGGATGGATGGATGGATGAGTGGATGGATGGATGAGTGGATGGATGGATGAACAAGACAATTCATGAAGAAACAAGCTGCAACTTCCAATCCAGTCTTTCTGCATCAAGCCATGCAACTTAACTATAGGCCAGAAAGCTGTTATTCCCAGACCACAGAGAGACAGCTGGGGCTCTGGTTCTCTTCAAGTCACCATGAGCCTCAGCTTCGGGCCAGGAGCAACTGTCTGATTACACACCTCCTAAGCCCACCCCACGTGCTCCAAGGGGAGGAAGGAATATGCATCTAAGGAGCTACAGACCACGAAGCCCACAAAACTGCGAGGAGACTGCCGGTGGGAACGTGAGTGTCGGAGAAGGAGCTTGGGGCCAGAACCAGCACCCACCACCCAGTGGGTCACAGGTCCTCTCTGAACCTCAGTTTCTTCATCTATGAAATAACAAGATCTCATCGGGGGCATTAGGAGGACTGGATGAATAATGTACACAAATTAACTTTCACATCATGAACTCCCCCAACTTCCAGACCTAAGAATACTAAAGGTTAAAAGGTCAGAGGTGAAGGCAGCATGTGGTGGCCCAGGTGCCCGGAGAGGCAGGAACGGAGAAGGAACCTGCCCTGTGCTTGGCATAGTCGAATGGGAGAATTTAGAAGGAGACATGGGCTCAAACCCAGTCAGCCCAGCAGAGCCGCGCGGTGCTCCTGCGTGCTCTGACGGTGCCCCATCTCTTAGCATCTTAGCAAAGGTCCACGACAGAGGCTTTTCACTGAGCCAGCTGAGTGACACTCAGCACCCCCGCCCTCCTGCTCCAGTCACACACTGAGAGCTGAGAAGCCATGCAGCCGGAGCCCCAGGCGCCGTGTCGCACTCCAGCACACGTCACTCCTCTTGTGCACGGGAGGGACACGGGAGGTGACCCTGATGCTGAGGAGGAAAGACAGAGCTGCCAGCGGGGACAGCTATGGGGTGGTGTCAGGCAGCCCGGAGGGGGGCTGCACGAGGCAGGGTGAATGCACCAGCCCTGGGTCACAGGCACAGTTGCAACCCTTGGACCTGCTGTCACGCGGCAGGAGGTCTTTGGCTGCACACTTCACCTCTCTGAGCACCAGGGGACTCATTTCCCAGGGCTGTTCTGCCACCTCCCCGGTCGGTACCACAACACATTTCACGCATCTCAGACCCCAACGGCTGTACGATGCCCCATGATTTCATGTACCATGAAGGAAGGAAGAGCAATGCCGTCAGCTGAACGCCGTCATGCCATCTCTGTGCGACAGGCTGATTTCAGAGACGCTGCAGCATGAGGAATGTGCGCCTGGGAGGCAATGTGGTGGACAGCAGCACCGTGTGCACTAAGACTGGATCCGATCACCTGGCCCCGTGGGATACAACCACGGCCTCAGCGCCATCTCCGGACGCCAAGCCCTTCCCCTGGGGCACGTTCACATGTGAGTTAAGGAGACAGAAGTCAGCAGGTGCAGGAAGAGCGGGGCGAAGTGCCACTGGCTCAGGTGGACAGCAGTGGCCTTTCAGCAACATCTGAAGAGCCACTAAGAATGCGAGACGCGAGGTCTGGGTGGAGAGAGCACAGAGGGGACAAGTGACTTGGCTGAGGGCTCGGCACCTGCGCCCCAGGCGTGCAGGTGAGGACACAGAGGCTCTTCTTGGCCAGGTTAACGGAAGGACCCTGCTAACCACCCCCCAAATCTGCTCCTTCAGCCACACGGCAACCCTTATTCCAAGTCAGTGTTGGGCTGCCACCTCTCTGCCCTCCACCCTGTGTCACACAGCCTAGTCCCAGACCCTGTGCAGAAGACAGGCTCGCCTTTCGAAGCACTGCAACCTGCCACAATGCCTCTTAAAACGTGACATCCAAACCGCGTACGTCGGAGCATCTGGAATAATTATCTGTAATACCAATCTAAGTGTCAAATAACTGCAAAAATGGGAGAAATGCGCTGTGTCTGTTTACTTAACAAAACGCTGATCACTCAGTACAGATTTTAATGAAAATAAGGAGTAATATATAAGACGCTCTTACTATATTGAGAGCAGGCAGCAAAGGTGCAAGCTCTAAAAAGGGAGCTTGCTTAGCATTCAAGGGCTGCAAGGAAATATCACAAAGCAATCAGGAATTTTTCTTCATCAGTGAATTGTTTTTTTTCTTCGTTTGACGTTTCTGTATTTTCTTCAATGAACATATAATCAGTTTAAAATACAAGTAAATAGATGAGATGGGAAATTTCACACGGCACCCGACACATGCTTCCTGGGGAGATCGAGGCTTCACACGATCATAATGCAAAATGCATATACGTCTCAGCACTTTTTTCTGGACAGAATCACTCTTCTTAGTAACTCAGATTCTCACTTAGGCCTTTCACTTCTGTAGCCTATATTATTGGTTTTAGGGACATTTATCACCCAGCTATTACCAAAAAGTTAAAAAAAATAAATAATTAAGTGTTGGTGAGGTTAGCAGGCATCCTCAAACTACGGCCGTGGGCCACATGCGGCCCGCTGAGGACATTTATCCGGCCTGCTGGGTGTTTTTGCCACCGCTGCCTGTCCTGCTTAAAATAAGATATGTGCAGTGTGCGTAGAATTTGTTTATAATTTTTTTTTAAACTATAGTCTGGCCCTCCGATGGTCTGAGGGACAGTGAACTGGCCCCCTGTTTAAAAGTTTGAGGACCCCTGTTATAGAGATATAGACTATATGGATGGAAATGGAAATTAGTCCTACCAGACCGGTGTACGGATTTTTTGGTAATTTCCAAATCTGCTATACCTAATTTTCGGTACTTTGCGGTCTGGTAGGATTAGTGCAGCCACTATGGAAAACAGCGTGGAGGCTCCTCATTGGATAGAACTGCCCTATGACCAGCAACTCTGCTTCTGGGTTACATATCTGAAGGAGATAAAGTCACTGTCTTGAAAAGACCCATGTGCACTCTCATAGTCATTTCAGCATTAAGCACAGTAAGCAAGATGCTGGAATAACCTGGGTGTCTGTGAGCAAAAGAATGGACAAAGAATGTGTGTGTGTGTGTGTGTGTGTGTGTGTACAGTACGCACACAATGGAATATTATTCAGCCCTAAAAAAGTAGGAGGTCCTGCCATTAGTGACAACATGGATAAACCTGGAGGACATTATACTCAGAAATAAGCCAGACACAGAAAGACAAAGTCCATACGATCTCACTTGTATGTGGAGTTGAAAAAAAACATCAAACTTAGAGAACCAGAGAAAAGAATGGAGGTTAGCAGGGGCTGGAGCATGGGGAAAGGGGAGCTACCGATCCAAGGGCGCAAACTTTCATCTATAGATGAATACATTCTGGAGACCTAGTGTACAGCATGGTGACATAGTTAATAATAATAATGTATTTTATACTTGAGATTTGTCAAGAGAGCAATAGCAAGTGTGCTCACCCCACACACAGACACAAAAGATAACAAGGTAAGCCGACGGATATGTTAATTAGTTTGATTGTGGTAATGATTTTACAATGCATTCACATATCAAAACATCACACGGTACATCTTAACTATATACAAATTTTGTTTGTCAATCATTTCCCAACAAGGCTGGAAAAACTAACTAATAAAACATCGCCCAGGTACGCTGCCTTTTCTATGACCATGTACTTCTGAAACACTATGTAGAAATTGTATCTTTATACACCAATGTATCTTAAATGCAGAATTTTCTTTTACAAAAATAACCTTTGGAAAATCCTTCTGTAAGGCAACAGGTTTTCCCAACATAAATAATCATCTCTGTCTATTCAGCTGGCTGCCTATGAGCTTCCATTTGTAAATTCCAGTCCATTGCACCTTCAATCTGATCATTTTATCGCAATTGGTGTGAAGGTTAAAAATAGCAGTATTATGTTTGTTCCGGAGGGGGGATGGATACATGCAAACATTTCCAAGGTCTTACCTCTCTCAGGCTTTCCTCACCCCCATGTCCCTGACGATTCCCTGGGAGAAATTTCTACTCTGCTCCCCTCCCCTTTTGGTTTATCACAATGGGGGCTCATATTTCTCCCCCCCCCACACTTCTACTCCATTTTCTTGTTTCCCTCACAGGTGTGAACTACCAACTGCTAGACCCTGGATAAAAGGACTTCTACGCCCCATCTCCAGCTGCCACACCCACAGAGGACACAGCTCCCCCGAGGCTGGGCGTGCCCCTCCCCTGCAGGCACCAAGAACCACCTGACAGAAAGGCCAACAGGAACCCACAGAAGCCAAATGAGGCACACACACCCCCCCACCCCAAGCCCATCACATAAGCTGCCGACGGGGTTGGATCGGCCCTGTGCAGGCATGCTCTACTCATTTCCCACAGGAAAGATGATCTGTCAGATCCTTAAACAAATGTGCCGCCCATGACTCTGGGTCAGCTGCAATGTGGCAGTGCTATATTAATTTCCAAAGGAATGATTTATCAGACATTAGTGGGACTCAATGGTATGCCTCCTCCTGCTGAAAAATCTGCAAATCATAAAAAACTGTTGTCAGAACATGCATCTCATTGACCAGTTCGGAAGATATGGTTGGGTCTTCTCCAAACTCTGAAAGAAAACTGCATCTGATGCATCTTTGGGCGCATCTTTGGAGGGTGCCCCTCAGGCTGAGACCAGCTGGGACATGTGCTCAGCACGAGCCGAGCACAGGTGGGGAGTCAGAAGCAGCGGCAGCCCGACCTTGGTTCCAGGCCCCCTGCACCTCCGTAGAGGACACGCATTCCCCTGCAGGTGGTCGTCTGTCTTCCAGCCCCATGGGAGAATTTTATCCTCAAACTTCTTCCTTTGCACTTCCTGTCGACCCACCCCCACCCCGGAGTTCACTGCATGAGCCACTTCAGGACACCGTGGCCCCGACACAAAGGAGAGACCGGGAGGACTCACCCGCTGAGAACCACGATGAAGTCCATGACGTTCCAGCCATTGCGGAGGTACGAGCCCTTGTGGAAGATGAACCCCAGGGCCACGATCTTGATCCCGGCTTCAAAGCAAAAGATCCCAATGAAATAGGGTTCCGTCTTCTCCTGTGGGGTGAGGAGCAGAGGTGCCAGTCAGTGGAGGGCTTGCTCTGAGAGGAGAGGGCGGCAGGGGAAGGCAGGCCCCGGCCTCCGCTCTGCTCTGACCTCTCCTCTCTCCTATGGGACACTGCGCAGGTGGGAAGCGAGGGGGCTGAGGACATGGGCTGTGAGCGTCCTTCGACCTCTCCCCTTGACCTCCCTTGCTCATGTCACTTCACAAGTCCCTTCGGAAGGGACTGGACCCTGCTCCTGCCCTTGCTTCTTGTCTGGCCGCCATGGGGTGTGCACACGGCATCTGCAATGCCCTCAGAACTTGCTGGGAGCAGAAGTCTGAGACGTCAGTCATTTTGCACTAATGCATCCCAGTGGGGTTCCTCTTAGCCCTGGAGGTCAAGGCTAGGTGATGGAGGGAAAGGCCAGGTGATGGAGCAGAAGAGAAGGGAACCGGAGAAGAGGAGGGGGAAAGAGAGGCGAGAGGAGGCAGGCACATACCAGTCTGCGGGACATCGGGGTCTTGTCATCCTCAGGAAGATGCTGCTCCAGGGCCAAGACGATGCAGTTGGCAATGATGGTGGCCAGGATCATGTACTCAAACGGCGTGGGAAGGAGGAGTTAAGGAATGGACTCACCAAAGAGCGAGCGACGCAGCCTCCTCGATGGCTGTGCACATGAACACACCAACCTGGTCAACCCCCATCGGTCTGTGCCGTCGCGCTAGCTCACAGGATGGCGGGCCTTAGCCCAGGAAACTAGAACCATTTCTGATCGGGTGCTGAACACAAAGCATCTTCTCCAAGAAAGAAAAAAAAGTGGAGCCAATAAAATAATATAGTTGGACATAAGGTACTCTCCAGCTCCTTAGTGAATTCTAGGACACACCCGGGAATTAACTAGAGCTGAACACGGAAGGAAAGAGGGAGGAAGAGTCACGGACGCCATGCAGACTCCTTTGCTTCCCGCTCTGCAGACCTCTGGCCTGTCTGGTGCCTCAGCGAGGACACAGCTGTGGCTGCTGCTGCCTCCGGGAGTCACAATGGACCCTGTGCGTGCGCCTGAGTAGAAGGGCTCTTGGAAGAGGAGCAACTCCCTCCATGTGAGCTCTCTTGGGTGTGAAGAGCCAATTCAGAAGCACATGTAAAGGGGCCAGGAGAAGCTTGCTTTGCCCCCGCCCTATTCTCCCCACAGAAAACAGACAGATCATCAGTCTGAATCCAGGACAGCAAAGCCAGGGCCTCGAGGAACACAACGACCAATGAATGGATAATGCACTCAGACCTTTTTCCTGCTGCATTTCTCTAAAGAACTTGGTTCCACGGCTCCGCAGGTGAGGGGGCTGCCTGGGCCTTTTAGAAAAAGCAGCACTGAGTCTGGTGCCGGCATCCTGACTCTCGCTGAAAGGTTGTGCCACGAGCCCAAGGGGAGGAGGAGCGGAGACTTGTTAGCAAAGTGAGAGCGAGGGATCAAGGGCTCTGAGGTGAGTCACTCTGCAGGTTGGATTTTATTCTTTAGCTTTTGTTGTGACAAACACAGCCAGCTGTTGCCACAGGTCTTGCCGAGAAACCTATGCTCGGGCGGGTTCTGGAATTCCAGCGGGAGAAAGGAGTCGTCAATCTGGCAAAGTGGAGGGAAGGGGAGGGACTGCTCTCCTTGTACTGTCACGTCCAAGGTGGCTATGTAAGGGGTAGGGCCCAGAGCCCTTTCTGGGAGCCAGAAGGAGGGTCATTCCTAACATGATGCCTCCCTGTCCCTGATATGACCTCAGTGGCAAAGAACATCAACGGCAGTGAGCACTCAGGGTGTTGATAAAACGTGGGGCTCAGCTGGCTGCTCACCACGGCTGGCGGCTGGCGAGGCCCCATGCAAACTCGGAAAGCTGCTCCACACGAGCAAGGAGCCCAGGCCCGGGGCTGGGAAATGGGACGGGGAGCGTGCACGGTTTCACTCAAGCTGCAGAGGTCACGGGCTCTCACTGGTCTGACTAGAGTCCCCTGAAAACCTTAAAGTGACAACCAGAGACTGAAACGTAAATGAGCTCTTCGTTGCTGGCCTGTAGGGTCCTGGCACCTGCCCACCTCCACGGCCTCCGCCCAGCAGTGCCCGCCCGGACTGCTGCGGCTCCTCTGCGGCCTCCGCTCCTCACTCGCACTCACACACCTGCATCTTTCCGGTCAGATGAGGTGAGTGCACAGCTCCCTGCTAGGGCCTTCCAACTCCCCGAGCTGCCAGCCCAAGTGCAGATGCATGAAGCTCGGCAGGAAACATGGGGCTAGACTCAGGAAGGTGTGGCATCACCACGGCAGGTGCTCAGGGCAGGGGGACGGCTCTGGGCCCCGCTGCTCCTGCCGGCGCCCTGTGACGGGCCGGGTGTTGGGATGGCTGAGAATTCAAGAGGTCTCAGCGAATGGCGCTACCTAAGGCTCCAGAGGCTAGAACCTAAGGGTGAGAGTTTGGTAATTCAGAGTTTCTGACAAGACCTCATTTCCGTGTCCCTTCTC
The DNA here is from genome assembly GCA_004026665.1 of Murina feae. Classification (NCBI taxonomy): domain Eukaryota; kingdom Metazoa; phylum Chordata; class Mammalia; order Chiroptera; family Vespertilionidae; genus Murina; species Murina feae. Next base: position 141,818 of record PVJC01000022.1, read on the forward strand.
CCTTCCCACAATCCTCTCTCTCTGTCTATGGTCTGATATCGAAAGACCCATTCAGAGCAGCGATTCTTTGGCTAACAATTTTGAAAACTGTCCAAATACACATACCCTTGAGCCCTCCCTTTAGGCCTCATAGATCATCTGCAGCTCAGGATAAACTCATGTCTGGGGCAATTAAAAGGTGAGATTTGATGCAGAAGGAAAGATCAGGCCCTGGGGGCGGCATGTGTCTGTGGACTAGATGAAAGGGCGGCAAAGGAGAAATCGTAGGTGAGAACGGCAGGAGAGGACATCAGGTTCTGGCTGCCCCACCCCTCTCCCTGACAGCCCTCCCTCCATCCTCCTGTCCACTTCTCTTTCTGAAAAAAGCACAGAGAGAGGGCACTTGGCGCTTTTGCTTCCTCCTACAATGGCTTTTCTCCTCGCCGGTCATATGTCAAGATCAAGCTGAAATATTACCTTATCTGTGAAGGTTTCTCCCTTTGCCCATAGCTTTATGTGCAATTTTATTATTTCTCTTCATATTTATCTCCCTCCCCCCCCCCAAAAAAAAAACAACAAACAAAAAACAAACAACTGTCTCTTGAAAGCAGGACAGTGTTTTGGTCATCTCCCCATTGTCAGTGCTTACAAAACTCCTGGTACACAGTAGGCGCTCACTCAATGTTAAAAGCAGACATAAATGAATGGGAACAGCAAACTCAGTTGAGGAGCCATCACAACAAGTCAGGGCTGTAGTTGCTCATGGCTCAGGCCAGGGTTTCCTGCTCACCCTGCCCCTGGGATTGACTCAGAAGCACCACTCCTCTTTCTGCTGCTGGTAGAACCTCAAGCCCAAACAGAACCTCTATTACATTTCCAAAGGGAAGAGCCTGGACTCAAATGGCCCATAGGTCAAGTGTATGCACCTCCCAGGCCGAAGGTATGACTTGGGAAGATCAAAGGAAGCTCCCAGTTGCTAAGGCCTCAAAGAACAGGCCCTTCCTGGGACAGGTGGATGGAAATCTGTCTGGGACCCTGACTTCTTCTGCCCGGGGAGGGGTTCCGTGATTCTCATTCCATTTTGCGCCTGACACTAAACACATTTTGGACAATCTCTCTCCCTGGTGTCCGCACTGATTTGAGGTTGGAAATCTTGAACAAACGGAGCTAACGAAGCAATGAGGTGTGGAAGCCTTAGGATAGGGCTTTGCCTGTCTTACTCACCTCTGTGCCACTGGGGACCAGCACACAGGGGGCACTCAGCAACAGCACAGGAAAACCAGAGCCTGAGGTATCTTCACAAAAGGTACCCTGTACATTCTCCACACTTTTACCCACTTGTGCGCATGCACACACACACACATCTAAGTTTTAAAAAATTTTTAAAGACAAAGGAAAAAGATCTGTCTTGCTAGAAGGAGAATGAGTTTTCTTGGGGTAGTGGAGTTATCCTCACTTTCTTCTTTACTCCTTCATGCATTGTCTGAGTGCTAAAACGAGCATGCGTTAATTTCTGATTATAAAATCAATTAGAGTGGCATGTATTCTGAAAAAGAAAACAATGAATACAAAACGCACCCGACTCTGAGGGTCATGGAAATCAGTATAGGATTCCTCAGAGAATCAGACACCGTACAACAAAGGGACCAAAGGGACCAGGCCAGTGAAGACATGGCCATGGAAGTGCTTTGAAACTTGCGAAAATACCTCCTCTCCCTTGTCTGCCTCTGTCTGCTGCTCCCGCCTTATTTCAGAAACTTTCCTGGCAACCTCCCCCAACACCCCTTAACTCCCCTCTCCCCCTGAGCCTGCTAATGAGGACCTGTGTTGCTCCAACTTTCTTTCCTGTCTAGCAGCCCTAAGACAATCATTAGGGAAATGATAAAAATAGGTTCACTTATTGATTTATCTCCTTTACCCAAAGCTCCTTCCTTCCAATGGTTGACTTGTTTCCTTAGCAACACAGCTAATTTGAGCAGCCCTACTTGGCCTGCACACCTGCCATTTGTTCATTTCCTTCCTGAAGCACAGAAAGCTGGGGAGAGGGGAGGGCTGCCCCTCAGACTACAGTGGTGGTGATGGTCCTGCTTGTCAACAGAGCTGAGCCCACTCTCTGCCTGGCCCAGCAGAGCCTTCCTATCCCCACCTCTCAGGGACAGGACCGGGAAGAACTTAGCCGCAAGCAGCAAACCTGGGTGCCCCAGGGGGGACAGTGAACATGCAGCCCTAAACCCCCTGGGTCCCCTGTGCTCCCAGCTGCCAGCTCTCAGACTGTGGCATCAGAACACCACGGAGAATGAATGTGCTCGGAGGGGCTGAGGGCCACCAGGGACGGCAGGCAGACAGAACGCTGTGCTCTCTCCCAGATGCCAGGCCTAATGGAGATGGCACTTTTGTGGGGAGCAGCCCTGGCCACTCAGGCATTGCCTGCCAACTCTTGGGGAGTCTAGAGTGGCCCACAGTCTCAGGGGAAGCATGCCTCAGCCTCCTGTACCCACATCTGCCCTTCAAAGGATGCCTGTCTCTGTCCATTCCCTTCCATCCCAGCCCCCTGCGTCTGGATGTCTAATGCTAAGAGCCTAAGAGTCTCAGAAGGCGGCCCAGGTGTTTCTGTGCATATCTCTCTGCCTTTCCCTCACCTGCACATAAACATTATCCTAACAAGTGGGATGCGGACTGGAAGACGGTTACAGGGAAGGGCCCTGCCTAGTGTACTACTCCCACCAGCACTCCTAAGAGAACATCTTAAATATGAGGTAGTGAAAGGCAGCTATCCAAGGCTGGCCTGCTACTGTTCTCCTGTGAGAAGACTCGGCCTTTCCCTGAGACCTGCCATGCGGTAGGGAGAATGAGGCTTGGCAATGGAACACCGAGCTAGGGTTCTCACTGCAAAACCTGCCCAGCGTGGTACTTGGGTCACGGAAAGCCCCCGGGCCACTCCCACAGAACCAAACAAGAAAAACAAACAGATCCGATGAGGAAAGCTCTGTGAAAACTCTAAGGTGCTACACAAATGCACGTTTTGTATTATCCGACTAAATCGATCTTGAAGCGTCTGCTATGGCTGCAAGCTTTGGGGGACGCATCTGTGCGTGGTCACGGCCTCTGGGAGCGGCCTGGCTGACTGCAGCCGGGCAGACGCTGAAGAGACCCACCGCAATGAGGGATTTAAAAGAAAATTATGGTAATGGGCCTCCGGGAAGAGCGCAAAGACATTTGGCCCAGAACCTCCCGGGACTATGGAAAGCACATCCAAACACCAGTCCCGGAGGAGGATTTATGAAGCTGATGGCTCTGATGCAATTTCTCCTGGTGATTAGAGGGGACATTAATCACACCGAGGCCAGGGCTAAGCACTGGAGGGTTAAGCCACCACAGAAGTCCGGCTCCAGCTCCTGCGGACCCTGATGGGAGCACAGTGAGATCATGCTGGTGAGATCATACTCCCCTCGCGTGGGCTGCGAGAGCCACACGTTTGTCCTGGAAGGTCCGCCGGGCCGGCAGCATCCAAGAGACAGGACCTTGTGCCTAAAATGCAGACACAGCACGAGCCACCACCAGCATCTCCAGAGTGTGTCTGCTCCCTCCTGGTCATCCTCGCCATCCTTAGAGGCTGGTGTGCCTGGCCTGTCCGCACAGGCCGTGAATGAGGTCCTCAACCCTCCACAGACTGCAAAGGAAGTTAAAGCCAGCCCTGTTCAAACGGGCCTGAGCCAGCGGTGCTTCCAGAAGGCTGGCTGTGTCCCTCTGTTCCAGACCCCACTATGAAGCAGGAGTGAGTATACGATTCCAACAGGGTCTCCCTCGAGCCTTCTCTTCCCCGCCCCGCCCCGGCCCCGCAGGTGAGACACCAGGTAAAGGTAAGCAGAGGTCCAAGGAACCTCAGCCCAGAGGCTAATGTGCATCCGGGTGGGCTTCTTCTGGACTTCCTCCTGGACTCACGCCTGGGACTGACCTAACAGGACACTGGGGCCCAAAGGGGACTGACCCAGGAGAGGGAATAAGCATGGGAACTGCATTCCAGGAGGTTCTGAGGGGCCACTGATGAATTTTTTTAATCATCTGAACTTATCGATGTGTGGCCACCCTCCTATCTAGAGCAAGTCGCACCCTTGACTCCATGTCTTTTCTCAGTCCTTAATTTCAGGTCACCAAACAGCAAGGGTGAAACCCACACCTGGAAATCCACACTGCATTCCCCGCTGTGACCACATCCGAAAAATGAGGTGCAAACCCTGCCTACTTGCTGTTGGCCCATTTCCTGATCTCATCACTTTCCTCATTGCAATTTTTGTCACCACCCAACCTTGCCTTAAAAAACAAAAAAACAAAAACAAAACCAGACTGAAAAGCAAAAACCCTTTAAAAAAAAAAAAAAAAGAAAACAAAACAAAAATGTATCATGTGACTTCCTGGCTTAACATCAGTTTTTTAACTTTGGTTTCCATGGTGGTGGGATGCAACCTGCCATCACCATGACAACAGCTGCCTCTGTTCAAATTTCACCATCTGACAGGCAGTCCTGAACAAACACACACTCACATCTCTCCTCTCTCTCTCTCTTTCTCTCTCTGTAGCTGTCAAGAAGATGGTGATGCCATTACACCTACTCCTAAAGACTTAAATCCTAATGAATGAAAGACAAAGAAAGCAATGATGACACAGCAAAGGGGCAGGGGCCCAAGGGCTTTCTGTTGGCCAGCACCGTCCACTGCTCTCAGGGAGGTCAGTGGATTCAGTGATTCAAAACACAAGATGGTGAGCATTATTACTCTTTGAATATTGAGGTAAAGACGCATTTAAACTTTACGTCATGCTTTTATGAATGCTTTCAGACCAGAGAATTCCCATCTGACTCCCATGTCTCTGCCCTCTGTATAGAACGACTGAAATTCACATTATTGCTTCTTTGCTTAACCAACTGAGGTCAATTCCAGATTCATCTGACCCCCACTGCAAAGGCAGGGCGACAGTACCCGCTTGTCTCGTCTTCTGCCCCGGTTACCGTCAGCCAGATGAATCTTAACAAATTCACCTTTTACGTGTCTGACTGAATCCTGGACTCAAAACGCTGTCATGCGATGATGCACGGTTTCGGAGAGCAGGAGACAGATGATTGAACTGTGCAGAAAAGGGAAGAAAGCAAAGGGGAATATCAAAGGCCTCTGCAAGGAAACAAAACAGCGGTGGGAAAATTACCTGTTTTAGAAACCACGCTGTGCTCTGATGACACTCTGAGGAGTCGGAGCCCATCACAAGTTCTGGCAGCAACGCGGGAAGAGTGTGGGCTGCAATCAGCAACCACACCCAGGACTACACCCTAGTTCCTACTGACACTCACTTCATGGGGCGTCAGACTATACAAAGAAAATGAAAAGCCTTTTGTAAGCATCCACAGGTCGACTAGAGAATTTTGTCTGCCTTTGAAAGCCTTGCAATGGACCCCAGTGTTCAAGGGTATCTACTGAGCCCCCAGGTCACATGGGAAAACACAGAAGGCATGAAGGATGCTCAGCTTGGAAAGGGAAGACTTGAGAGGGACCCCAATAGGTGTCTGCAAATACCTGCAGGACTAGCTTGTAATAGGGGGTCAGATGTTGCCTAAGTTATTCTGGAGGGTAGGACTCAGATCAAAGGGTGGGATACCCACCCAAAGGCAGACTGGGGCAATGCATAGAAGTCTCATTATTCCACAGGTGAATGGGATTTCGTTAAGTAAACTAAGTGTCATACTAACAAGTGTTTACGGATGAGACGAAAGCCCTGATGTGTGACACTTGGCAGTTTCTGGAGTGTAAATGGTTCTCCATGGCCACTTTGAAGCTACCACCTTGACATCAATGTGCATGGAATTGGGAAGAGACACACATGATGGATACCCAGGAGCTAGGGTGAGCCAGTTTTGGAACACCACTTACTGTAAGTTCTGTGTCTCTGCCTGTGCCCTTTAGGGATACTGAGGAAGAAATCACTGTATCTGATAGCTGTCGAGCTGGATCAACCTTCAGATGTAAACAAGTCAGTTAACAAATGGATAGGAAGCAAGGCCAGGGAGTCTTCAGGCACTTGCTCAAGGGCCTTTGGGTAGCATGGCTCCCTCTGGCTCTGTCCCTTAGCCTCAAGCTGTCCCCTTAGCTAGGCCTGAGCTCACGATCTCTGCAGCATCACCCTTATCATAGAAGGCTGGTACCTGTGGAGCTGGGTGTATGCCAGAAGCAGCCATAGGTGAAACACAAGAATGAACCACCCCATTCTCTTGGACTGAATTCGTGAATACTCAGGGGGCTCCTACTAGTTCACCATAGCCTGCAAGGGAACTGAGACAAATCAGGCAGGACACGTGATGAAAAGCACAGCCGAAGAAGCAAACCAGGTAAAACGCTCACACCTCCATCAGCGGATCTCAGGCCCAGCTGCACAGCCTATTGACCAGACTGTCCTTACCCCCGCTGTTATGTTCTTGCCAACTTTATCAAATATTAATTGACCATAAAGGCATGGGTTTATTTCTGGGCCCTCCATTCTGTTCCACTGATCTATGTCTGTTTTTATGCCAAGACTATGCTGTCTTGATTTCCATGGCCTTGTAGTATAGGTTGATATCAGAATTCCTCCAACTTTGTTCTTTCTCAAGATGGCTGTGGCTATTCCTGGTCTTACTTGGTTCTGCATAAGCATTTGGATATTTGGTTGGTTTTTTATAGGAACTGCACGGAATCTATAGGTTGCTTTGGGTGGTATGGACACTTTAATGATGTCAATTCTTTAATTCTTTCTATCCCAGAACACAAGACATGCTTCCACTTATTTGTATCTTCCTCTATTTCTTTCTTCAGTATCCTATAATTTTCTGAATACAGGTCCTTTATCTCCTTGGTTAAATTTATTCCTAGGTATATTTTATGCAATTACAAATAAGACCGTTTTCTCAGTTTCTCTTTTTGATAGTTTATTATTGGTGTATAAAAATGCCACCCAGCCCTAGCTGGTTTGGCTCAGTGGATAGAGCGTCAGCCTGCAGACTCAAGGGTCCCAGGTTCAATTCCGGTCAAGGGCATGTACCTTGGTTGTGGGCACATCCCCAGTAGGGGTTGTGCGGGAGGCAGCTGATAGATGTTTCTCTCTCATCTATGTTTCTGGATCTCTATATCTCTCCTTTCCTCTCTGTAAAAAATCAATAAAATATATTTTTAAAAAATGCCACCCACTTCTAAATATTAATTTTGTATCCTACTTTACTGAATTCATTTATTAATTCTGCTAGTTTTTTGGTGGAATCTTCAGAGTTCTCTATTGTGCAGGATCACGTTGCCTGCATATAATGACAGTTACATTCTTCCTTTCCAATTTGGATGCCTTTTATTTCTTATCATCTGATTTCTGTGGCTAGAATTGTCAGTATTTTGTCGAATAAGAGTGGTAAAAGTGGACATCCCTGTTTTATTCCTGATCTTAAAGGAAACACTTGCCGGTTTTGCCCACTGAGTTGGCTTAGGGTTTGTCATATATGGCCTTTATGACGTTGAAGTTGTTCCCTCTATTCCCACTTTGCTGAGAGCTTTTATCACAAATGGATGCTGGATTTTTATCACATGCTTTTCGCACATCTATTGATATGAACATGTGATTGCTATCCTTCATTTTGTTTTATGCGGCGTACCATGTTTATTGATTTGCAAATACCGTATTTAACTTTCATCCCTAGAATAAATTCTACTTGATAATGGTATATTATCTTTTTAATGTATTGTTGGATCTGGTTTGCTAATATTTTGTTGAGTATTTTAGCATCTATGTTCGTCACGATTATCAGCCTATAATTTTCTTTTCTTGTAATGTCTTTATCTGATTTTGAAATCTGATTGTAAAATGAGCATGGGAGTCTTCCTTCCTCGTTCATTTTTTAGAATCATCTGAGAAAAATAGGTGTCATTTTTTTCTTTGAATGTTTGGTAGAATTCAACTGTGAAGCCATCTGGTCCAGGACTTTTGTTTGTTGGGTATTTTTTAATTACTGCTTTGATTTCATTAGTTGTAATCTGTCTATTCAAATTTTCTGACTCTTCCTGATTCAGTTTTAAAAGATTGTATTTTTCTAGGAATTTATCCATTTCATCCAGATTGTCCAATTTGTAGGCATACAGTTTTTTGTAACATTTTCTTACAGTCCTTTGTATTTCTTTGGTGTCAGTTGTTACTTCTCTTTCATTTCTGATTTTGTTTATTTGGACCCTCTCTTTTTTTCTTGATGAGTCTGATTAAAGTTTGTCAATTTTGTTTATCTTGGTTTCATTGATGTTTTATATTGTTTTTTTCTAGACTTCATTTTGTTTACTTCTTCTCTGATCTTTACTTCCTTTCTTCTACTTATTCTGGGCTTTGTTTATTGTTCTTTTTCTAGTTCCTTTAAAGTGTAAAGTGAAATTGTTTGAGATTTTTCTTGTTCTTGCAAATAGGCCCTGCATTGCTATGAATTTCCCTCTTAGTACCGCTTTTGCTTTGTCCCATAGATTTTTTTGGTTGTTGTGTTCTCATTTTCATTTGTTTTAAGGTATCTCTTGGTTTCTTCCTTGATCTCATTGTCAACCAGGTCAATGTTTAGTAACATGTTATTTAATCATGATCCCTATATCCAGCCTCCTATGCCCCAACCCAAGAGAAACACCAAAAATATATACTTGCTAACTAATAAAAGCATGAGAAAGCCTCAGACAAGGATGAGGGGCTAGAAGAAAGGTTATTGTGCAGAGAAAGAGTACTGAGGAAAGAAAAGAGGAAATATGATCAAAAGTAGCCCTGGACTTAAATTCAGGAGCCCTGGGTTCCAGCCCCTGCTTTGTACTGAAAGACCTGTGGTCAGTCATTTAACCTCTCTGGCTCTTAGCTTTCTTACAGAAAACTGAGCGTTTAATTAGAGTTTCTCTTAGGTCCCTGTAACTCTAATATTCTATTATTCTGTGGTGCTGATAGGTAACATGATGGGAAGGGAAATCAGGGATAAAGAAGGAGCACCCATTATTACAACTGAGAGAAACTATTTCTGGTGAAGTTACTAATGAGAACATCCAAAAATAAAAATAAAAATTGAAATCCTGCCACACTTAGAAATACCTTTAAAATATATAAGTCAATGGCAATATTACTATATTTTCAAGAATAGGAGCTCCATGGCAAGTTGTACTGGTTAGAAACATCTCTAAGAGATGGTTAATGATAGCTTAGAATCCTCAGAATGGTAGCTTGGGATGAATATAGGCTGCTTTTCCATAAACCTATTGCAGGCCTTTTCCATACTCTCTATTTGGATACTAAAGGTTTTTTCTGCAGCCACCTGTGCCCTCAGCACCTATTTCCTTAACAAGCTGCAAAAGAAGAAGCATTCAGTAAAGTGCAAGTTCAAGAAAAAGTCATTAAATTGCCTCCTCCTCACCACACTATGGGTGCCCTGCAAAAGAGAACTGATTAAGAAAATATTCACAAATTTTAATAAAAATCAAGGTCCTCTGCCAAGTGATTAAGGAAGTGTGACAGTGGAGCTTTTGGTGAAGGGAAGACAACACAGCAAAGGGCCCTAATTCCAACTCAAGCTCATGTCCCAGTGACACCCAGCACAATGTCTCAGACCCATTTCATGATGACTATGATGATGGGTAAGAGATCTCTGCTCTTCTCCCATTTATCGATCCTTTACTCCTCCATGGCTTTAGTCTCATAGGCAGTGGCTCCTACAGATGCCGGCAGGCAGTTCACAGTGTCATCCTAAAGAGGGAACAGCACCTGCTAGTCTTCTGGCCTGATCTGAAGCAGTGCTATACAGAGAATGGGAAGAGAATAGCCAATGGAATCTGTCAGACCACATCTACCAGTGGCCTTGGGCTAACCACCAATAAACTGAGAACACAGGACAGTGTTAAATGTGTCTTTAAAGTACACTGTAGAGTGTCAGCCAAACAACAGGCATTCATTATATCCTTTCCAGGAACACACACTGAGGAATGGATGACTCTCCAGGCCTACCATAATCCTAAAAAATATTGGTAAAATATTATGGCAAAAATACATGAAAGTAAGAGAGAGATGAGGAACCACATCATTGTGCAGTGTTGTTCCAAACCCAGCCTTTTTCACAGTGCAAATGTGGGAAGCTGTTGGACAATTCTCATTTCCCCAAATCTATTCCTTCATTTTGCTCTTTGAGTCTGTCTACTGATGTTTGCGACAGAAATGAGCTCAGTCTTTCTGAGCCTGTACGTTCAAGGTGGGCATTTGTCTGTTACTCCCTAGTCATCACCATGGATAGAAGTTACCCAGAGGAGATGTAACATCCTTACCCATGGAACTTTGTGGGAGGAAGGGCAGATGGTGATCTCAAAAATAAATAAATACATACATACAGAAAATCTATGAGAAGGGAGCATTATCTTGCCAAAATGCCCAGATCCTCTGAGTTTCATCGACCCATGTTCTCCAGAACTGCCCCTTCCTCATGTTACCACCCATCCCACCTCCAGACAAGCCCACACCCTTCAACTGCTCCTCAGATTAACAGGCCAGAACACATGCATCCTGAGCATCCACATGGCTGTTATTTCATAAACACAGAATCCCATGCAAATACAATCCAAAGTTAGCAGAAAGAAGAGGCAGCTTCTTTCTTTTTTCCTTCCTTCCTTCTTTCCTACCTTCCTTCCTACTTTCCTTCCTTCCTTTCTTTTTTGAGGTCCACTCCCTAATTTCTTTTGGGTCACCTGCCTGGTCTCCAGAAACCAAGGGGCACACCCTAGAACTCTATTCACATCCACACCACTCTCCAGTTTCCTCGGGTAAAATGTCCTCTAGGCTCCTGGTCAGATGACCTTCAACAGGCTTATTAGGCAAGTGTCCGAGGTCTCCAAGACATGGAGAGTTGATGCCTCCCTATCACATCCCTCCAATCTTTTCAGAATCTTCCTCTGTAGTTCATGGAGTCCCATCCATGGCAGGGACACTAAATACCCACCAACCTGCACAGACAGGGAGTAGTCAGCTAGGAGGCTGGCAAGCCCTGAGCGGAAAACTGCCCAGAGCCAAGGTGTGACTCCAGGAGGGATCCTTTTATACGCCACCAAACAAGCCATCTGAAACTTCTGGTTACCACTTACGCACCAACAAAAACAAAACGGAGTGAGCTTATTTCAGGTTGATGGTTTTGAATATCTGATCCCTTTTTATCAAAAGGTTGCTGGGAAAAAAATCTGTACCATTATTATATGAAGGTATTTTTCCTAGTTATAAATCCAGTGTGCCCTTAGGGATGATATTGGTATAAAATCAGCAGAAGAAACATACACAGAAGGGCAGGTTCTGATTGTAGATGTTCAAAAACTTATCTTACAAAATGTAAACCCGGTAACTTTGAGCAGAGACAGAAAGACTCATGAGAAGACCCCTTAGCTACAGTGGTTGAGAGCTGGGATTCTGACCCAGGCCTCCAGCTCTTACTCACTGAGTAAACAGGCCAATTTGTTAACCTATCCAGGCCTTAATCTCCCAACTGTGAGATATAAGAGAATGCTTATCTCTGTAGGAATAAATGCAATAGCACACGCAGAGCAGTATCTGGATTCACAGTAATGAAATGTTAGATATCTACAATCTTTGTAAACATCAGCATTAGCACTAATATCTAACATGTTCATGAGGGCTTTCATACACATCAGCTGAGGCTACTGCCAACACTCTTGGGAAAGTGACCTCACCAAGGTCACACCTGAAGACTCCGAGGCTCAGAGAGGTGACGAGACCAACGTGAGGTCACGTAAACAGGATCTGGCAGTGCTCGTGTTGGGACCCTGACAAGATTCAGGAGGAAGCAGGTGGAGATTGTCAAAAGGAGAAAACTTCGCTGCACAGGTTTAACACTGACTCATCAAGAACTTACCATATACTAACTATGCACAGCTTACTTCGTGCCAGACGTTGTTCTAACATTTTACATGTGTTATCTCATCTGATCCTTACAAAAATCCTAGGAGAAACACACGATTTCCATTTTGTTTGAGGAGCCGGGGGCAGAGCAAGGTTAAGAAGCTCCCCTAGGCACACAGCTAGGAAGTGGTGGAGATAGTACCAAAATTTGAATCCAGGGGTCATGTTTTGAGCTATGATGCTCTACTGCTCCCAAAGCTGGGATGGTAAATCCTAAATTCTAGGGCAAAGCCTTTATCCACTGGGCCCAGGGCTAGATGATGTCTAACATCCATTAAACTCCTGAGATTCTAGGGTTTGACACTTGTATTGTCGTGTAAAGAAATAAAATATTGTCTCAGTGAGTCTCTGGAAATGACACCTACAGCGGACTTTGGAGAAAGCAAGTTGCTACAGTCCAGCCTAACATAGACATGAAATAGTCGTAAAAGTGTGTATTGATTTCGGCAGAGCATGTGACAAGGCTATCTCCCACAGTATTCTTACAGACAAAAAGAGAAATGTCAGCCACTAAAGCCCAGTTCAGAACATTTGAGAAAAGCTGAACAGTCGGTGACCAATGCACTGATGAGGAGCAGAAGGAAGGCCCCAATTCTAACCATATTCTTGTCAGTTATTTGAATGGAAGCATAAAGCACATGCTGTCTGCTGACGGCACAGAGCTCAGGGTGGAGAGCTCACCCATTAAACAGAAGCAGGTCTACAGTCCATGTGCAACGGAAACCACTTGAACTTTCGACTCAGACCACCTTGGGTGAATGCCTTAATCTTCTTCAGCCTCAGTTTTCCCATCATGAAAATGTGGATAACAATGCTCTCATTCAACTGTCTTGTTAAAATGCAGAGTCTAAAGTGTGGCGGACATTTAATGAATGTTAGTTCCCAGTTCCCACTCGAAAAAGATTTCCACAGGATGGATTGCTGGACCCAAAGCAAGAAGATTAAATGTATTTGAAATAAACAAAGAAACCAGAATTTAGATTCAAAAATTAAATTGAGTGAGAACAGTGAGGGAAAACTAACTCTGTCATCAATGCATATTGAAAGATCCAGGGTTTTTAGCTGACTGCAACCTCAGTCGAGTCAGAAGCAGAATGCTATTTCTTAGAAACAAAAATTAAACTAAAAAAATTATCTGAATTCAAACAAATATGTTAAATGCCAATGTTAATTACTGTTCTACGTCTGGTAATTAAAAACATAAATAGATAGTGCCCTCTCCCTTGCAAGGATTTTAAACCAATACTAAAGCTGCATGGTTAATGTTATAATCAATAATAATATAAGTGTAGTATGCAAATCAACCGAACAACCAAACAGCAGAATGACCATCCAGACGAACTTCCGGATGACCATGCTATGACACTGGCGCCAGGCCAGCAAAAGCAGATGCAATGTGATTGGTCAGGGTTGGGGGGTCGGGGGGGCCCACCATTGCCCCATGATGGCCCTGCAGAAGGAGGCCCAGGCCACCAGCTGGCAGGGCAATTGATCAGGGGGTTGGGAGGGGCCTCTGTGATTATACAGGCCCTGCCGGGTGGGTAGGGCCTCCCTCTGTGGGATGATCCATCACAGAGCCTCATGATCGACTGATCTCCCCTCCCTCCCCGCACCCCATCCCCATAGAGGGAGAGGCCCAGGCTACCTGGCCGGCAGCACTGCAGCGGGTGGGAGGGGCCTCCCTCTGCAGGGTGATCAATTGCAGGGCTCCTGGACTGTGAGAGGGCGCAGGCTGGGCTGAGGGACCTTCAGACCCCTACTCCCAAGTGCATGAATTTCGTGCACCAGGCCTCTAGAAAAGTAATAAACCAAATGCCGTGGGGGAGCCCAGAGGAGGGAGTTGACTTACTTTGCTGAGAGACATCAAGGAAGGCTTTCTGGAGGAAATAATCTCTGAGCTTTAAAGCCCAGAAGTCAGGGTGAGAGAAGACATTCCAGATAGAGGAAGTAGCAAGTGCATAGTCACAGAGGTCTGGGAGAGGATGGTGCTGCAGGCATTGGTGCCCCTGAGATGGCTGGGGAGAAGGTGATTGTGGTGGCTGAGGCAGGCTGTGCCAAGTGCAGAGTGGATCCTGAGGAGCCCTGCAGGCCCGGTTGGGAAACCATGCCCAGTTCCCAAGCAAACAAATGACAGAACCCGGACAGGAACTTTGGTTTTCTGACTCATTAGCTAGCCTCGCTACCTCTGTTGTCCTGTACTACAGCCACTCGCCATGTGTGGCTATTTAAATTATTTAAAATGAAATAAAACTTAAAATTTAGTATTCAGCCACAGTAGCCATATATCAAGTGTTCAAGAGCCACACGTGGCTGGTGGCTACCTCACTGAGCAGCACAGATAAAAACATCACATCCATCGTCACAGAAGCCTCTTGCCAACAGCACTGCTCAGGGCCATAGATGATTAACTGAACAACAAGCAGGTTCGGTCTGTATTGCTTATAGGACAGAAAGATGAAAAAAACAAGCAGGCAGAAACTACATGGAGAATAGCTCAACTTCCTACACCTGAAGTGTTTTAGTAACAGAAGGGCAACCGGTCGCTGGGAGCTTGATGGCCATCTCTCAGGGTGATGTAGGAAGGGTTCCTGCATTGAGTTCATGCTCATTGGCTAGAAGGCTTGTGTTACATTATGACCTTCGGTTGAAGCACGAGCACAACATGTCTCTGTGGAATTCCTGCTGTACTGGTACCTAAAGGATATGATGATACTAGGTTAGGAGTCACTATTCCTGTCATTCCAATATACCAGAATGTGGGAATTTTCTAGCATCCGTTTTTAAACTGTAATCCATGGGCCACACCCCCCAAAAAATGAATGCAGAATTGTATGCGTTATTTTTTCAGGAAAGTGGAGTCGATAGCATCGATCAGATTTCTATAGAATTTGTGCTCCTGATACAGAAAGAAAATAAACATTGTACTGGAGAGACCTAGTAATTTCTACTCCCCAAAGAGATTCATCTAGATGTCATGTAGATAGCCACTCAGGTCATTCCCAACTCTCAAATTCCATTGTCTAACCCAACTCAAGACCATCACCCTGCAACGGAACAGTTTCAAGACAACACATCCCCTGAATTTGATCAAGGAGAAAGGAGATGGGGGTATCAGTGAGCATGGAAATAGCCCAAGGCACAAAAGTTGGGTAATTCAGTCAAGTTGGGGGAGGATGCCAATCTCTAGCTGAGATGCCTATTGGAAGCTCTCAGAAATTTTGATGGTTCATTTTCAACGTCAGCTCACAGGAACACTGCTCACCCAATTAGATGCAATACAGTTAGCAGCTGGAGAACCAGCAAATCGAAGGCCTACTGAGCTATCCATCCACTTAAAAAGAATGGCTTTATTCCAGCCACCACCGGGCAATATGACAACTGCACCAGGATTCATCTCCAAGTCCTATAGTATTACTAGAGTTGAAGAAAGGATTATGTCTACAACAAGGCAGAGATTCCTGAGATTCCTGTTATCTGGTGTAGCTAATGAAGAATGCTTTGGTTAATTTAACAACAACAAAAAAGTGCTAAAGAGCTACTTCATATAATCAATATGGATTATAATTTGCAAAAGCTATGAATACAATAAAGTGCATACACTGCTCAAACAATGTTGAACATAATGCAGTGAATGCTTTATTGGTAGTGTTCAGGAAGCACTAGGCATTTTGTGGTGCCTGGGGGCCATTGGTACACATCTCATTTGTTATTATACTACAGATCTCTGGGTACCAAATAATAAAGAGTTCTGTATAACAAATTGCCAGATAGCAACAAACACTTTGTACTTTTAGCACAGCTTGTGTTGGATAACGCAGAACCTGGACTGATCCTTAGCAAGACTGGGAAGTAGGAAAAGCTTGTCTCCAGATTCCCATAAAATGACCCTGTCATCCTCTACCAGCCAGCTAACGTCCTCACTGCCTTCTAGCCATCTCTTCTCCCCTGACTAGAGCCACACCTGGTCCTACAGGTCCAGGTTAGTGAAACACGAGACACATAATTGGTAAAAGGAAGGAAATAAAAAAGATTAGAGAGAAAATAAAAGACATACTTAAAAAAAAGTACAAAAGATCCATGAAAACAAGAGCTGGTTCTTTGAAGAGATAAATGAGATTGACAAACCTTTAACCAGATTCATCAAGAAAAAAAGAGAGAGGACCCAAATAAATAAAATCAGAAATGAAAAAGGACAAATAACTGACACCAAAGAACTACAAAAGATTGGAAGAAAACATTGTGAACAACTATAAGCTGAAAAATTAAACAAGCTGGGAGAAATGGATAAATTCCTAGAAACATACAATCTTCCAAAACTGAATTGAAGAATCAGAAATCCAAAGGACAGGTTACAACTAATAAAACCAAAGCAGTAAATAAAAAAATCGAAGCAGTAATCTAAATAAATAAATAAATAAATCTCCCAGCAAATAAAAGTCCTGAACCAGATGGCTTCACAGGTGAGTTTTACCAAACATGCAAGAAGAACTGACATCTATTCTTCTCAAACTATTCCAAAAAATTCAAGAGGAAGGAAGACTCCCAAGCTCATTTCACCAGGTCAGCATTATCCTAAGTCAAAAACCAGATAGAGATGCAACAAAGAAAGAAAATTATAGGCTAATATCCCTCATGAATATAAAATGCAGAATCCTCAACAAAATATTAGCAAACTGGATCCTGCAATCATTAAAAATATCCCACACCATGGTCAACTGGGATTTATCCCAGTTGTGCAAGATTGGTACAATATTTGCAAATCAATAAACATGGTACGCCACATAAACAAAATGGGGTAGAAAAATCACATGATCATATCAATAGATGTAGAAAAAGCATTTGGTAAAATCCAGCACCCAATTATGATAAAAAGTCCCAGCAAAGTAGGAATAGAGGGAACATGTCTCAACATAATAAAGGTCATGTATGACAAACCCACAGCCAATATCATACAATGGGATAAAGACAGTTTATTCAATAAATGGTGTTGGAAATATTGGACATATACATGGGGGGGGAGGGAAGGAAACCTTTTAGACCACCTCTTTACACCATATACAAGAATAAATTCAAAATGGATTAAAGACTTAAATGTAAGTCCTGAAATCATAAAAATCCTAGAAGAAAACATAGGCAGTAAAATCTCAGGCATTTCTTGTAGCAATATTTTTTCTACTGTATCTCCTCAGGCAAGGGAAACAACAGAAAAAATAAACAAATTCGGCTAAATCAAACTAAAAAGGTTTTGCACAGCAAAGGAAACCACGGACAACTCACTGAAAGGAGTTGCCAATGATACATCTGATGAGGGGTTAATATCAAAATTTATAGAGAATTTATACAACACAAAGAAAACAAACAATCCAATTTAAAAATGGGCAAAGGACCTGAACAGACACTTCTCTAAGGAAGACATAACAGATGGTTAATAGACATATGAAAAGATGCTCAGTGTCACTAATCATCAGAGATGTGAAGTAAAACCACAATGAGATATCACCTCACACCTGTCAGGATGGCTATTATCAATAAAGTAACAAGCAACAGGTGTTGATGTAGAGAAGGGAACCCTAGTACACTGCTAGTGGGAATGCAGATTGGTGTAGCCACTGTGGAAAACAATATGGTGTTTCCTCAAAAAATCAAAAATGCAACTGCCTTATGACCCAGAGATCACACTTCTGGGAATAAAGTTGAAAAAACTTGAACCATTACTTAAAAAATATATGCACCCCAATGTTTATTGCAGCAGTATTTATAATAGCCAAGATCTGGAAGCAACCCAAGTGCCCATCAAGCAGTAGATGAATGGATTTAAAAAAACTCTGGTATATTTACACAATGGAATACTACTTGGCCATTAAAAAGAAGGAAATCTTACCTTATAGGACAGCATGGATGGATCTAGAGAGTATTATGCTAAGTGAAAAAAGCCAGTTAGAGTAAGACAAATATCACATGATCTCACTTACATGTGAAATCTAATGCACAAAATAAACTAAGAAAACAAAATAGATACAAAGAACAGACTGACAGCTCTCAGGGGGCAGAGGTGTTGGGAAGCTGGTGAAAAAGCTGAAGGGATTAAGCAAAAAGTAAACAAAAAAATCACCAGACACAGACAACAGTATGGTGATTGCCAGAGGGAAAAGGCAGTGGGGGGAGAGGGCATGGAAGGATAAATGGTGGCAGAAAGTGACTTGACTTGGGGTGCTGAGTGCATGATGCAATATGCAAATGATGTGGCAGAGAGCTGGACACTTGAAACCTGTATGATTTTATTAACCAATGTCACCCCAATCAATTCCATAAAAAAAGAAACACCTGTTGTAAAGAGAAGCTGCTGACAGAACAGTGGCAAAAGCGTGCCCAATAGCACACAGCTGGAAATGGCGGGGACATTAGAGAGTGACTGTTGAAAATCCATTTCATGCTTTTTGACTCCGACCAGCCCCATGAGAAAATGGTGTGAAAATCAAGAAAGTTTGAAAAACTTCAAGCCTCCTGCTAAGCTAAAGGCTGGGAGGGACTTGTAATGACTAATTTCCGCCTTGTGCTGGTTTTCAGGGTCTCTTCTCTGGGCCCAAGAGGCGACTGGCAGAACCCTGTGCCTCAGCCACGGAAATGACACCAGTGCTTGATCTAACAGGCCTCATCCAGGTCCCCCACTGGGACTCTAACCTGTTACCCACTGCTCAGCCCAGACCTTTTCAACCGGAAATAACGGAAATAACGACACTCCACCCCATCCCCACCCCCTGTGTTAATGATACACCCTTCCAGAAAGGTAATGAATACAACTGAAGCAGGTTTTCCAAATTCTCCAGAGGCAGGGAACTAAATGCAATGCAGCAGGGCCAAATGCAATAAAAAAAAAAAAAAAAAAAAAAAAAAAAAAAAAAAAAAAAAAAAAAAAAAAAAAAAAAAGCCTCAAAATTATGCAGAGTTGCAATAGCCATGCAAATCAACCACCCACAGGTGCCCGGCAGGGCCTCTCCCTGCAGCCCCTCACGTGGATGGACACTGGAGGTTAGCCTGCAGTTATAATCCCAAACCCTGCCTACCTGCCTCCAGATGAACTACTTTAGAAATGATTCTTTCTTGTTTTATTTTAATAGTCAAGAAGGCTAAGAGTGGAACTGTTTGGTCCTACAAACTTGAAACTCAAAATACAGTAAAAAAAAAAAAAAGAAGCTCCTAAGAAGTGCCTGCTGCTCCACTGGTGCAAGGAGAGGGGAGGAGTGGGGGAGGGGCTGTCTTAGGTAACGCATTTTCAAGGCATTCAGGGCTCTTTTCTTGGATCTGGGCCATTATGGGTCAAGAGCTCATAGCCAGAGACTGGCCAAAGATGCAGGAAATGGAAAATTAGGTAAACATTCTTTGGGCACTCCCCACAGACCTCTCCTTGGAGTAGCTTAAAACCTAAGAGGACAACGGAGCTGGAGGAATCTACAACCTTTGTGCTGCACTGTCTGACTTTAATTAAAAGCAATGCTGGCCCTGGCTGGTGTGCACCGAAGCACTGCAGGTTCGATTCCCAGTCAGGGCACTTATCTAGGTTGAGGGTTCAATCCCCGGCTCCGGTCAGGGCGCATGTGGGAGGCACCCGATCGATGTCTCTCTCACATGGATGTTTCTCTCTCTGAAGGACTGGTGACTGCACACAGCAGGGTTCCGAATGCTTAGGAAGAGAGGCTTTGGCGCGGGGCCCTGGCACCGTTATCCCTCTTCCGAAGGGTCTGTGTTAGAAGCCACGTGGTGCTGCCGCTGGTGGTGGTGGTGGTGGTGGTGGTGGTGGTGGAGGGTTGCTATACACTAATTTCGGTGCCTGCTTCCCCTCCAAATTCCTACGTGAATCGACTGGGATTTGAAAAGAAATGGTTACAGAGCCTGTGTCTTGGCTCACTGGCTCAGCATCCACCAACATGGAAACCCAGGATGACCAGAGAATTCTGAGTGACAAGTACTTGGGGACATAAATATCTTCTCGTTAACCGTGCTCTCTGAATAGAGGAGCAGGAGCAGTTGCATACTGATGGGCACCCACATGTAATGGGACTGGGTAGAGGCCGTCATGATAAAAACCACCAGACACTGCCCCCCTCCCAGCCACCATTCTTGTGCCCCAGTCCCTCTGCACAAAAAGAGACCTTGATCATATCCAAGAGGAAGATGAATAACCTTCCTTTTCTAAAAATCCTAGGAAAAACTCACACATGCGATGAATTATTCACAAAGCCCAACCCTAAAAATGAGAGGGAGAAACACAGAAAGATGAACAGGACGGAGGACCAGGCAGAAGGAGGATAGAAAGGAAAGGGCTGGCCTCTCTCTCCTTGAACAGAAAGGTGTTCATTACAGTCAGAGTCGCTGGAGGGGCTGGAGGGCAAGACTGGGCTCTGGCTGGAGAGCTGTCCTTTCTTCCCCAGGCAGCCCAGCGAATGACAAGGAGAGACTGCTGATCTGCTGAGGGAGCACGGGCATCAGAGGGTCTGCAAGAGTTGTGACAGCTTAGCAAATCTCGACTTTGTTTTATTTTAACGAAGAACATGAAGACGGGAAGAAACCAGCTGTTCCTGTGGAGAGGGGAAAGCAGCAGAGTTTGAGGCGGGGAAACACCTACATTTTGCACAGTGACAGCTAAAAAGAGATAAGCAACTCTGGATGGAGCTAATAATTCTAGAGTCTGGATCTTTCAGAGGAGGAGAAGCAGGCCTGTTCTCAGCATTTCCCTCCTCCTCCTCTAATGCACAGTGCGCCCTGCACCCACTGCAGGGAGAGCACATTGGGAAATGGTGGTAGGCAAGACAACAGATACTTCTGCCACCATCTTCGAGTCATTCATTCCCGTCAACTTCCTTCACACTCCAGGTGAACTGCCAGGTTGCATGACACTTACAGCTGCCCTGCAACAAGTCACAGCCCGGTCTCCAGAGGAAACATGACCCACACTGTGTTTCAATGGCAGAGCCAATGGGCCAGTTGGAGGGTCTCTGGGAGCCTTAAAAAACGAAGGCTTTTGTCCTGCAGCCTCGGGGCCAGTTACACTGGCTATCTGTTCCACTGTCTGCTTCCGTGCCCAGGGACACGGCTGATCGGAAGGCTTTCTGCGTTATCTGACCATAGGATATAAACACAGGCTCTATCCTTGTTAGTTGCCACCCTCTGCCCCAATCAAGGCACTCTGACTCCTGATCCACGAGTTACATCAACCCTGAAATCCCTGCCAGGATTAGTCTACCATCCTGCAAGGTGCTGGATATTTTTAGGCAACCAACGCGAGAGAAAAGCAAATGCCAGAATGGGAGGTGTGGGAACTAAAGTTTTCAGTAATCTTCGCCAAAATCCTCCAAAACAAGTGGACAATTTTCAATGAGAAATTCACCATAACACAGCACATGACTTCTGACCCACAGCCAGGGTTCTTTGGGGCCACAGTGAAATTCTCTGCCATAAGAAATCACGGGTGAACATCCACAGGTTCATGGTCATGAGCTCCATCATCTCAGGGATTGTCCTACTTTAAACCATGTTCACTTCCACAGGAAAATGTGCTCTCCTGCTGAGTGACTCACACCACCGGTTAAAAAAAAAAAAATCCCCCTGCCCATCAATGGCACCGAGTCTCTGAATCAGAAGACCCACCTCTTCCCTCCAACCTCTCACCTGGCAAAGTGCAAATCAGTGTGAGACAGCTCACAGACCATCAGGGAGACCCCTGTATGTCCACAGGGGAACTGGGCCTGGGCACAGAAGGGCTAGAGCTGGTAGGCACATGGCACAGGGAATGTGGCATGACATTCAGAGCAGCCAATTCCTTGAGGAAAAAGAGAGCCCTTTTGTGAGATCTATTAGATGAGTGAGACAGAAAAGGAGGAATCGTATAAAATGTAATACCACATTTGAAATCAGATTAGCATTTTCAAAAAGGTTATGGTCTCCACAGCAGAAGAGAGTGCCATGAGAAAATAAAATTATCTCCCGATGCAGATGTCGCTTCCAAGAAAAATGAAACACGTTCAGAGTGGGCTGTTGACATGCCGCCATCTTTCATGCCAAATCTGGGCTATCTTAGGCATTTCCTCCCATAAGAACTAGACCTTGCCTATTAGTAACCAGATAACATTACCCTCCGCAAGTTAGAGAGTCCTACAAGCAGAAATTAAATCATCCCTTTTATTTAACTCATCTTTTCAGCCCAACCTGATTAAAGACCAGTAACAAGAGTGTTAAGAGACCACTAACAGCACACAAGGGTGCACATTACCTTCCACGTCCAGCCTATGAAGGGTGTGTAAATCTCAAAAAGCACAGCATACCAAATCTTCAAAATCCTCAAGCATCCTGCAAGGGCACATGTCAGTTGGAAGCAGGTCTTGACAAGTCTTCTGAACCTTCCTTTTTTTTTTCCAAATGCACCCCTTACAGTGAGTGAGCAGAGAAGTCCTTCCCAAACTTTTCATGTGCAAAGGAATCACCTGAGGACCTTATTCAAATGCAGATTATGGTTTAGAAAACCCAAGAGGGGCTTTGGGATTCTGAATGTTTATCTAGAGGTGATGAGATGCTGCTCCTGGAAGACTTACTTCACTTAGAGCTATGACCCCTCCCTTAAAGTATGCTGGAATGTCTGAAGGACTTCACTGATATCAGGCAATATTCTAGGAACTTGGTACGTATTAACTCGTGGAGTTCTTCTGGCAACTCGTTATGGTCGTCCTCTTTTTACCAAAAAGGAAACCGAGCCGCAAAGTCATGAAGTGACTTTTCAAGGTCACAGAGCTGCTGAAGGAATGGGACTGGAACCCAGACAGTCTGGCTCTAAAGCTTGACTGGTAACGGAAGCTCATGCTAACTCCCACTGGATAAAAGCAAGGTATTGCTGGGAGCTGGGTGTTGCTAGAGGAAGGGAAGTGAGACCAGGAACTTGGACGCAGGTGGTAATAGAGAGAGCGGGACCGCACTAAAGCACAATGTTCCCACGTGGTCACCACAGAGGGAAGGTATGTCAGTTACGTTGTACAATCAGGAGGAAAAAAGCAAACATGGTGTATTTCAAATTGGCCAGCCAGGCTCCTCTACACACCTTAGCAGATGTTGTCTGAACACTGCTACAACCGCCTACATGCCGTGGAACCCCTGGGAAACCCCCAGCCATGGGGCTAGAAGAGACCACCGGGATGGGCTCTCAGCCAAGGCACTGAGCATGGTGCCGAAACCCACTCTCCGGCCTCCCTCTGACTCCTAGCCACTCGTCCTGGCCAGAGGCAAGAAAAAGGAGGAGTAAAACCCGCAGTTCCACCTGGCGCTCTCAGCCTAGCAGACAGACAGGCGGTGTCTTTGCGGTGGAAGAGGAGACGTGAGCAGCAGCCCCTGAGTGGTGTAGATCCCAGCCTCCGAAGCGCCCCAGGCGCTGAACCTGGGTGGCTGTGGCGCCCCAGCCTCCTGGGGATTTTGATGGCGCTGTCCAAGGTGCCAACAATGCCTGCGGGCACAGACTTTGCCACCCTCAGGACAGCTGGGTGGCTTTGTCTACCCCAAGGAAACGGAGGGCGCCTGAGTAAACGCGCCCCTAAGAGAGGTGCACGTGAAAGCAGCACCTGGTGGGTAGGAAATTTTAGGGAACTGTTGGAGGCGGAAGGGAGAGGGGAGGGGGCCTGTTGGGAAACCAGAGGCCTGACTGGAGGAGTGTTGGCAGCCGCAGCAGCATGCAACACAATGAGATCTGTCTGCTTTGTGCAGCGCACTGGCGGGCGGGGCTGCAGAGACCTGATCCTTTCCCTCCCCAATACCCCCACCCTAGACACCGATAACTCAGGCACCGCATGGCCCCAACACTCTGCGTGGGAGGGTGGGGCGGGGGGAGGGGAGTGCAGGGAGGAGGAGAGAGGAAGCCCAGCCCAGCCCGGGTGGCTGTAGGAGGATGCGTGCAGCAGCAGGAATAATATCTGCTTAGAGATGCTCCTTCATTTCTAATGAGGGGTGCTGCCTGGAAGTACCGTGCGCCAGCCAATCACGGTGCTGCTGAGGCAGGAACTAGGGAGGAAGGAGGGGAAGACTAGAGACCGGGGTGGGGGAAGCAGGAAGAGGCCCTTAGGGGAGAGAGCAGCGTGCCTGGCTGACACTAGGGACCCAGCAGGGCTCCAGCTGTCTGTGTTGCACACCTGGAGGGTTGGGGTGTGGAAGAGGGAGGAAAGGGGGGGTAAGGGTAGGGCCTCCGTTGCAGGTGCATTCTTCCCAAGAAATCTCTCTCCACATACATCAAAGTCTCATGTCTCCAAGTGACGCTGGAATTACCACCACCCCACTGGCCTGCTTCCTACTAATCCCCTGCACCACCCACCAACGCCCAGTTCCTAAAGATCTTGCCAGACGGACGCCCAAATTCTTAGTGAAGAACAAGGCAGTGAGATGCCTCATCAGCAGCCTGCATTTGGTGCACTTCCTTAAACCTGCAAAGACGCTCCTCCTCTGCTGTTGACCCTGGCCCCGCACCACCAGCAGTCCCACCAGCCCACTGTGGAGAGCAGTTCCTGAGGAGCCAGGAGGAGACCCATTGCTGGCACACCTCTGGGCTCAGCTAATGCAGCCTTCAGCTGATGAATTCAGGCCCAGCAGATCCACCTGGATGCTGGGCCCTGGAAGAGCACTCGGTGGGGTACCCAGCTCAGGGCCACGGAAAGGGGGGACCCTGGTAAGCTGCTCTTCCCTGGCTCAGAAGAGAACTCCAGCTGGGCTGTTTGGGCTGTGCCATTAGAGACTGCCTCCCCTGACGCACTCCTGCACTTTACTTTCAGTGCAACTTCCACCCAGAGTCAGCTGGGTCCCCAGGCAAAGCCTGTCTGCTTTCACCTATCGGTCTATATGGGGTTTAGCCCAGAGCTCTTGAAGTTGCTGAGCTGGGCCGCCCCTATGGGCAGATGGTGAGGATGGGGGTGACTCTGAGGTAGGAAAAGGGGGACAAGGATATGAAAGGAAGCCCTGGGGTTAGGGCAACCCTTTCCATGTGAAAGGCCTTGGGAGGGGCTGGCAATCACACAAAATCTCAACACCCTGCGCCCAGGGATGCTAGAAACTGCCGCACAGGAAAAATCAGAACCCAAAAGTCTTACCTTGAAAACCACTAGTGCCCACACTGGTCCCTATGGCATCAAGCTTGCCCCTTAGGTGCATCGAAGTAAGGAGTGCAAGTCAGCAAAGGGGCAAATGGGCATCGGGAAGGAAAGGGGGGGCGGGCGGGGGGCAGATTCCACACTTGCTTTCCCCTCTCACCCAAGAAATGCGAAGGGGGAGATGGGGAGTTATGGTGGGCAAGAAAGGATATGGCCAATCGATGAGCTTCTTGGCGTACTTCCTGACAATGTTATCTTCTCCGAAGATGAACAGGGATCTGTTGACGGTGAAACAGTTCTGCCGGACGGGAATGGGGTTGTACAAAGCCATAGTCCGCGCCCTCTGCGCTTTCGACTGCTTGTAGGCGGCCGCCTGCCCGGAGGCATGCACCGGGGTTCCTTGCCGGTTCCTGCTCTGGTCCGAGTCTCCATCGCCAGACCCCGGCCTGCCGACCACTGCCTCCCCGAAGCGAGCCATCCTGAAGTTTAAACAGACAGAAGACACACAAAGGTGATCGCGGCCGAACACCTGCACCCAGCAACAAGCAGAAAGCCACGCGGAGGCTCAGAGCCGCATCCAGACGGGCGGGGGGGACCGCCGCCTCCCGGGCTCTTCGGAGAAGCAGAGGCGGCGGCGGCGGCGGCGGCAGCGGCGGCAGCAGCAGCAGCAGCAGCAGCAGCGACCCGCTGCTCCGAACTGTTGAATCTAAATACAAGCTCTGCAAAGCTCCATTCCTCAAGGAGTTAAAAAAAAAGGGGGGGAGGGGAAGGCTGGCAAGGGGGTGGAGGTGCTCCGTTTCTGGAGGCAAATTTTTTTTTTTCTTTTCAAAATGCCAGTGTGTGGTGGCGTTCCAGGGCTGGAGAGGAGAGGGGTGGAGCAGGCTGCTCTTCAAACATAGCTCCGCTCCGCAGACCACCACCACCTAGTCCTGGGCGAGGCGGGCACCGGCCTGCTAGGTAACAGTTTGGTGATTTATGAATGGGGGGAAGGAAAAAAAAATTAAAACAAAAGAACTTTCACAACAGCAAAAAGACAAGGACAAGGTTGTGGTGACATGCTTTAGAACACCAGCCCCTGCAAGTCCATCCAAGACAGTCCACGGCCAAGACTTGGGTCTTTAAATCTGCCAGTACAGAGGCATCCAAAAAGGTTGAGAAAGAGAAAGAGGGAAGGAGGAAGGGAGGGTGGGAGGGAGGGAGGGGGGAGAGCGGTATCCAGGTTCCTGCGTAAACCGCAACGCCCCAAATATCAAAATAAGTCGATCCAACCGGAGGGAGACAAATGACTTCGAAGCTCCTGCGCCCGGGAGAGAAGTTGCGCGGCGTCCAGAGAGCAGCGGGGCCCGGGTGCCAGCATCCACCCGGGGCGCAGCGCCGGCCGCGGCCGCCTCCCCGATCCGCACGCCACAGC
>PVJC01000022.1:168386-230750 GCA_004026665.1 Murina feae
CGGAGAGCGCAGAGCGCGGGGGCTCCGAGGGGAGCCGGGGCGGGGCTGGCGAGGCTGGGAGGAGGGGGGGGATGGAGCCGGAAGGACCCTGGCCCACGGTCTGGAGGCCCCTGGGATGCAGGACTGGTTTGGCTGACTGAGCAGAGGGTGGAGGACCAACACCTCCGCAGAGGTCCGGGAAGGGTGGCCGTGCCCCAAGTGCGGCCAGGAGGAGCGGGAAGGGGGCCGCGGGCGGCATCTCTGCGGGAGCCCAGGCCTGGCGGAGGCACAGGCACAGGCATCCGCACGCTTGCATGCACCGGCAGCGGCTGTGCAGGGGCCAGGTCAGCGCGCTGCCTGGCCGGCTGCCCTGACCCGGAGTCCACGCCTGTGCGCCCTGCACGGGGTGTACCGGACCGAATCCGCGCTCCTACGGAGCTCCCAAACTCCACAAATGCTGCCCAGGGATTTCCACAGAGGAAGCATCCAACCTGTAACTCCCCACGTAGCAGCCTGGAGGTCCCCTGAGGGACCCTAGGACTTCTGGGGGCTCCACACTCTGGTGTGGGTACCAGTTCCCAGCATGAGTATCTGCGCCCTCCCTCTCCAAGCAGGACGATCTGGGGCAGCCTTTTGGATTCGGCTCTAGCTCCTGCAGATGTTGGGGCCCTAGATGGCGAGTTCTGGACTAAAACTGCCCTCCCTCAAAATCTCCTTCTCAACCAGGAGGATCCTCCCATTCCTGTTTTTACCCTCACACTGACTTCCTCAAACCCACCACATTAATGAAGATAAACACAGAATTAGCATGTGAGCTGCAGAAGTGGGCAAGGTGGACTCTAAGCCCTAGGTTTAGCCACCAAGCGCTTCCCCACAAGTGACTCGGTGGTTTTGGGATCAAGGACAGATACCAATTGTCCCCTTTCCAGGTCCACTAGCTAGAATACACCTTCCCCTTTGCCTGCCTTGGCCTCAACAACACAGTCCTATCCAAACATTCCCCACCCAGGAAATGGAAGAGGAGTTTCTTCTTCGCGCCCCCCCCCCCCCATCTTAGAAATTCGGCTTCCCTCCTAGGAAAGGCAGTGTCTCTGTGTACGGTAACCCGGTGGGAGGGGAGGTGTGTCTGAGTGAGGGACATGTGTGTTCCTACGTGTATGTGTCTGTGAGAACAAGGCCATGTGAGCACGGACAAGGGTCTTCTGTGTGTGAATGTATGTATGTGCATGTGTGAAGGGAGATTCTCTGAGTCCTGGAAAACCAAAGGACTGGTCCCAACACGTTCGCCCCGCCAGGCACTGCTGCCCTTGGGGACAGCTTGTTGACCTTTGATTCAGGGGAGCACATTTCGGGGCAAATTATGATTAAGCGTGAGTCAGACCTGATGAGTATTGGGTTTTCACTTGGCTGCCTCTACCTACCTTAACGGGAAGGTCCTTTTCTGTCTGAATCCCTAGTCAGAAGGAAAGGGGAAGATGATGCCATGAACCATGAAGCTCCCTCATCCCGTTAGTTATTGAGAGCCAGTCCCCAGTGGCTGTCTCAGTAACCCCATAATGTATAGACTCCAAAGAGCATTCAGAACTTCTCAAACCCATGCTTTCAGGCAGGACCATGATCTAAGGCACAAAATGTATTCACATCATTCATTTGGCAAATATCTTTGAGCACCGGGCACTGTTTTAGTCACTACGGATACAATCCTCTCCTTGGATGAAATCAGAATCCTTAACCTGACAGCCTAGAATGCTTGACTGGTCTCATTCTCACACCGCGGCTTCACCCCTGCCCTTCGCGTCCTGGCCCCAGCATGCTGGAGAGGGCAGGCTTGCCTGTTCCTGCTCAGAGGAAGCAGGGCTCACCGAAGTTTTTCCTCCCAGAAGAGGTTCCTGAGTGATCAGGAACCCTTGGCTTGTGTCTTCAATGTTCCCCACTCAGCAGAGACCCAGCACTCATGCCCCCTCCTCCCTCTACAGTGTCCTGTGTCCTCTGTGGCTGTGGGACAGGGTTTTACACACAGAAATGTGAGGACACACTGAAGCTGAGACTTACCTTCCTGCCTCCTGAGGAGACGCGGACAGCAAATGCATGGGTTGGGGATAGTACTGAAGACCCTTAGGGGTAGGACACCTCCACAGGGATTATAAACGGAAATTCCTGCAGCCCAGGAGGACAGTGGCAACCACATCGGCACAAATGGCATTGGGAGTGGACTTGGCCTGAGGGAGGAAGGCACACGCTCACATTCCCACAACCTGGCATCCTTAAAACTTCGGAGATCTGTGAACTGCTTTCATGGTCTCCAATGCCTCCATTCTCCCAGCCCCAGAGGACTAACATTTTATCAGCTAAATGGTACATTCTGTGTGTTTAATAGATTTCTGTTTACACAGACCTCATTCTCAACCTCTGAGCTCAGCCTGTCAAGCCATGTTTTATGACTCTGATTTGGTGGACAAATCATCAATTTCAGAGACATGAAGCAGTCGGCCCACATCGGTAAGAGGCAGAGTTTGGACTCCTTACAGTTCCTCTGACTTCCATTTTATGGTTCTCTCAGATATCCATACGAATCTCTTCTGGGCAGTAATAGTATTAATTCCAAACTGTTCATCGTCCACACAAGAAACCGTAGGATCGTGCTAAGCCTATGGAACCCATGCTTACCATCCTCAAGCTACACTGGATCTGTGCCCAGCGCTCCTGGGACCATGCTGGGAAGATGCATAACCCGGGAGCATCTTAACTAACCACCGTCCTCCAGACCCGGGAGGATTCTGAGAAAACCCCTGACAGCAGGTCATGGCCATACCGCTCTTCGTAGGGGAACCTGCATCCAGCGTCCCCAGTCCACTGTCCACTTAAAGCCCCATCAATGGAGATGCAGAAGATCAGCAGTTGGTCATAACAGATTGGAAACCCTGGTTTCCAAAAGCCTCTTTCCAGCCCAGGAGGCAGAAGCCATTTTTCCTGTTGTTAGAGCACCATCTACTGGTCACTGGTGAGCACATCACTGTGACCTCAGGTACCACTCAGGCGCTGCACCTCAAAGCCTAGACATTCCTAAATAAAGTGACCTCTGGTCACCTGCCCTCTACACCACCACCACCCCCACCGTCCCCTTGAGATGGCTGAGGCCCAAACCCAAAATTTCCCCGCAATGCAACCAGCACATCTCAAAGTACTTGGAAAGTGCAGCCACACACACTGTGCACAAGGTACAAACACACACACACACACACACACACACACAATTAAGATAGTACAGTCAAATGCTCTACATGCTATCTTTGCAAGCAGTTACCTACAAACTAGAAACCCCAAAGGACCTGAGGAAGCAAGGGAGAAACTTCTGTAGAGTAATCAAAGCTTTCATCCCTTAGCCCCTCCACAACAAGTCCCATGCAAAGTGCAAGCGGGAAGGGAATTGGAAAAGGAGGGAGACTAAGGTGGCTCCACTCCCTCAGACCAGCCAGGCCACGGGAGTTTGTGCTGATAGACAGATGTGCGTGGCAAGGTTTGAGAAGCACATAGCCTATTTCTAGCTCTTCCCAGATCTGTCAGGCTGAGGGCCATTTTCACATGAGACGTTTAGCCCATTTCTGAGGAGTCTGCACATCTAACCTCATCCAAAAGGCGTGGGCCCCTCCCACTGGCCCCGCTCCCTCATGTCTCTATACCCCTTATGCCAAAGCTGTCAGAACCCCTTTTGTTCTCTTTTTCCTCTGTTGAGCTTTTCTGAGAAATAGACTCTGATGCAAAGCCGTGCTCTAGGACATGTGATGCAGAGAGGACTTGCGAGTGGGTTCTCAAGACAAAAGCTGGCAGGAGACCACGTCCAGGTTGGAGAGAGCACAGGAGCACTGCGGCAGCACGGACGTCTGGGGAGTCTGGTGGCTCCTGTGATACCTGACAGCCCTCACTTGAGTGAAAACATGACTTCACCGCCTTATGTAATGCCCGGCTCTGGAACCGGCACTTCTCAAACCTGTGTGTGCGAAACCCCACAGCTCCAACACCCTATCAGCTAAGTATAGATCTGCAATTTTTGTTTTAAATGCTTTAAAAACGATTCATTTATGACAACTCAATAGTTCCTGGGTGCCAACCGTGGTAATGTCGTCGCATTGCATCTCGGTTGCAGGACTGAAAGGCATCTTGCATTATCTGAGGCCGAGAGGCAGGACTTGTCCAAGTGCACAGAAGTAGGCAATAGCAGAGCTCGGAATCCTGATAATAACGGCAGGATTCTTTCTGATGTGTGGCCACTATTTACATACTGCACATCATAATAATGTTCTCCTTGCTTAAGAGTCCAGTCAGAGGCATGATCTTGGACCTTGGAGAGGTAAAGAATGACCTTGAGACAGTCTTCCCCACGAGTACAGTGTCTATGAATGCATACCTCCTGTCCCAAAGGGATGTCGCGGATATTAAGTTAGTTCGTATGTATCACGCTCTTAGGACAGTACCTGGCACACTGTATGTGCCATGTGCATGTTTGTGAGATGCAATCCAGCTGTGGTAGCGGTGACCATACAAGCACCCAGCAAACACTGCGCATCTGGCGGCTTTCTGTTTCTGAAAGCAGACTCCAGAGGTGCAGCCAGGGATGGCCTCGGAGTGTGTGGAGTGGATGGAGGAGGAGAAGTGTAAGGGTCTGAGACTTGGTCAGAAAGACAAGTGGGCAAAAAGAAAAGAAAAAAAAATATTAGAGACCAGTGTCAGAGGAGTCCGACGACCTTGGTACCTGGTAGAGACGATGTTTGTTTACTTACTCATTAATTTGTAAGCCCAATTACTGAATAATGTGACAGGCATTGTTCTCAAGGATTGTGAGGCTCAAGGATAAATTAGACAGTCACAGTCTCTAAGACCTTGCAGTTTAAGAGAGGAGAAGGGGGAAAAACGCATGCGTAAAGGACTGTAATCCAAGGCAGAATGTGGTGTGCACCA
This sequence comes from Murina feae, assembly GCA_004026665.1. Classification (NCBI taxonomy): domain Eukaryota; kingdom Metazoa; phylum Chordata; class Mammalia; order Chiroptera; family Vespertilionidae; genus Murina; species Murina feae. The sequence continues at coordinate 173,322 of PVJC01000022.1, forward strand.
TAAGAACCTCGGGCAGAACAGGAGGGAAGCATCCCTCTGCTCGAGGCACCCAGGAGAAGGGGAGTTGCGGTAAGGTCCCTTTAACACAGAGGACACTGCAGGTGAGGGAAGCAGTGTGGGACCTGCGCCCCTGGGCCCTGGATGTGGGCAAGATGCATGAGACTGATGAACCAGCAAGCGTTTTTGTTTCCTTTCCATGCAGCTAGGATCACAGAGATTCTAGGATTGCCACCTCCACCCTTTCTTCTCAAAAAGATGAGGTCACTTTTCAGCCTGCACAAAAGTCAAATATGCAAACCCTAGCAGACATGAAGCCTTATTGGGAAAGTCAGCTTGGAGGCTCAGTGTTTAGCCCTGCCCCTGTGCACCTCCGTTCCCCCCCTCCGGGCCCAGCCTTGCTTCCCAGCCAAAGTGAGAAGTGGCAGGACCACTCTACAGAGCTCCAGCTCCTGCCGATTGCGGCCCTGAGCGGAGGGAACACTGGCATCTAAGGTGAGAACCACTAACAGAAGAACGCCTCACCCCCTTGGCCCCTGTACTCAGAAAGCAAAATGCAGCCCACACATCGCCAGGCGTGCTCAGCCTGGGTGGGCTCTGGCTGGCTCATTCATTCAGGTGTGGCGTCAGGTGCCGGAGCCAAGAGGCAGAGCCCGGGGGGGGGGGGGGGTGCCCGGCTGCATCCTGAACCCGCTGGGCTTGATCCACTCCCCACACTTCACTCTGGAAAACACATTCCCAATCGCAGGAAAGATGGCTCACAGCTGAACAGGAGCCCAGAAGATCCCTGAAGGCCCCGAGAACTGGACGGGATTTCACCACACCCACCAGTCTTGCCTCTGACAGGACTCTGAGGCTTGGAATCATCAGCAGACTAAGCCACCACCTGTCGATCACCACACCCTTTCTCTCCCACTCTCTCCTACACTGAGCAGCTGGTGACACCCACCTGGTATAAAATAATCAGAGTGAATAAGGCATTCCCATATGATACAGACTGAAGGCCAGTTTTGAAATGTGCACCCAGCCAGACCATGCGCTGGCTCTGCCCTTCCCCTCCCAACCGTAAACTGAGACACCCCCCCCCCCACTTCCTATTCCTTTTCCTTGCCTACTCTGCAGCATTTGGTACCACTTACCCCCTCCTTCCCAGAGTCACCCCGCCCCACAGTGTCCCCATCTCCATACCTCCCAGTTTCTCACTGTTCCCTTCTCTTATTCCTCCTACTTTACTGTGGGAGCACCCAACCTTTTTATCTTCTCTCTCTGACTTCTCTCCCTTTGGGATCCTAGCCCCTCTCCAACCACATCTAGTCTCTAACCCTTACTTTGCAACTCATTTCTAGGTCCAAATGCCCAAGAAGCAGTAGGCAGCTCCACATGGACTGCCATCACCTCAAACACAGTGTGTTTAAAAGGGAAGGCATTATAAGTTGTTCAAAGCAAGCTCCCTCCCTAAAATTACAGTTTCTACTCAGGTGATATCATTCTCCCTGTCGGTCCCTCACCTTCAGTGGTTCCTCTTCACCTAAAACAAAAATGGCCAACTCCTTAGCCTGACAATTCAAGACAAATCAATCTCCCTTTCCAGCACCATCTTCCCACCAATAGCATAGTTTTAACATGGCCACTCTGCCAGGCCCACTCTGACGTCAAAACTCTTAGTCAGAGTAGAGCACCTGATACAGACTGCTTCCCCAGCTCCATTGCATATTTCAAAACGTGGTTCAGTTCAATTCCACCTCCTCCATGAAGCCTTCCGTAACTTCTTCAAATCTATGCTCACTACCTCCTATAAATTCAGAGCTTCAGGAGCGTTCCTATAGTTCCGTGGTTCTCAACCTTCTGGCCCTTTAAAATCAGCTCCTCATGTTGTGACCCAACCATAAAATTATTTTCGTTGCTACTTCATAACTGTAATGTTGCTACCGTTATGAATCGTAAGGTAAATATCTGATATGCAGGGTGGTCTTGGGCAACCCCTGTGAAAGGGTCGTTCGACTGTCAAAGGGGTCGCGACCCACAGGTTGAGAACTGCCGCTGTAGTTCCTTGTTTACTCACTATCGTTGTCATGAATCTGACTTCACCAGTTCATTCCTATTTAACTTTTTCAATTGTGTGTACCTTGTCTCCTCAACTACAGTGTAAGCTTCTCAAGAGCAGATGACATATCTTCCCCTTGGTATAATTACAGAGAGCGCCTACATTATGTTATCCCCATCACAGGCCTTGCCTAAATACACAGCCAACGAGTGAACAAATGTCTCCTGTAACCCTTGTTGGTGAAATAAAGTTGCATCAACCAGGCAGCTGGTCCCTGTCTGAGGGGCAGCCCCTAGAACACTCTGGCTCTGATTCTAAGCCTTTGCTGTTACAGGTCTTTCGGGGACTCAGTTAGTAAAAAGAGATGTTCAGACCCCACTTAAAGAATGTTTTCAGATCCCTTTCCACAGAAAATTAAACAAAGAAGAATGAAATTCTGCTTCAAAAAAAATCTCCTGCAGCCTTCATCAGTTCTATCTCTTCTCTCTACAAAACAATCAACATCCTCTTGCCTCTTTTCCCTCGGAAAAATTACATGTGAGAGGGACACATCGTTTTGCCCGTATGCAAGACGCACTAGATTCTGGTCTGATCTCAAGTTCTGCAGCCAAGTGTGCAAGCACGTGCAACTAATCCTCCTGGGCTGCTGGGAGCTTTCAGCCAGATTTAACACGGTACGTTCAGACATGACGAATCACACGCTCTTTCGAAGATTTCTAAATACTCCTAATGAGCCATTTAAACATGGCAATGGTGAGAATGTAATTTTCAATCAAAACAATTTCTGTAATACTCAACCCCTTGGAAACACGGACACACACACACAGAGAGGGACTACATGTGAGTCTGTTCCTTGTAGACTTATTGTTTGGTGTCTGTTTGGAGGGTGTTTTTTTGTGCTTTGTTTTTTTCATAATCATTCTTATCGCTTAGCCACATTCTCCAAAACAATTCTGCCGGATGTCAAGTGGTTAGGTATTAATATAATAGCCCAAAGCTTCCTGTGATGCTATCTTCCCTTTGTAGAAATAATCAGGGCTATGAAAACAAAGAGAAAAATGCTCAGGCGTCAAACAAGAATAATTACACAGAAACATACAAGCCATTGGGTTAATAATATTAACTGTAATAGGTATTAAATACGTATTATGTGCAAGGCACTGTGCTAAACCCTTTCCTTACTTCTCAGAATAATCCTACGTGGTAGGTACCATTATAATCTCCGTTTTACAGATGAGAAGAGCAAAACTGAGAAAGACTAGGTCAATCCCTTAAGGTCAGAGACGTGATGGATGACAGCAGAAAGTTAACCTTAGGTCTGTCTATTTCACTCCACAATCCTTTCTCCTCACTACCACACTGTCGGGCCTCTCACTGGCATCATTACCAGAGACTGGTGCTAAGCACTTTATTTCATGATGATCCTACAATTCCAAGAGGCAAGAAAATGTCCAGACACTAACGGCAGGTCAGGAAGGGCCTCAGAACGGTGAGTCATTCGAGTGGGGTGGGGAACCTTTTTCCTGCCAAGGGCCATTGGGATATTTACGACATCATTCGAGGGTCACACAAAATCAGCAACTTAAAAATCAGCCTGCTGTGTTTGGTCAAACATTTAATTAATTCAACCCTCATGCCTCGGCAGGGCCAGACCAAATGATTTTTCGGGACTTAGGTGGCTTGCGGGCCAGATGTGCCCCATCCTTGCATTAGAGTGTGACACTCGCACCTCAGCCCTGGCCGGGTTTATGGCCCCAGGTGCAAAAATGACAACAGTGATGTCTGTCGTCGGAGTCGCAGACTTCTGAGAGAGCAGCTGTGACAGCAGGGTCTCCAGCAGACTCGCTGTCTTCAAGGGCATGTGGTGTGAGTCCTGCCCGGGCAGCCTGTGCTGCTCCCGGCCTGCAGGCGGCGCCCCACAGCAGTGCGAGGCAGGCCCAGAGAGCCCAGTCCGACTCTGAACCGCCCGTGAAGTTCTTCAACACATTTCAAACCCCAGAGGGTAACCTCTGGCTCGCCACTTACTCACGATAAACTTGGTTTTACACACCGTTCACTCGGCTTCCAGTGAACGGCCAGATCTGCCTCAAATACCCCGCTCCCTGAGCGGGTGGCTCAGTCTCTGGGGCTGTCTGGAAGAGCTGTCAGCCAAACACCAGAGGAGTTAGCAAGGGGGGAAGGGAGGAGGGAGCACAGGTGATGGTCAGCGGCAGACAAGGAGGGCCCAAGCAGACCCAAGGTGGCGCTGCTCCTGCCATTCAGGAAAACCCATCCTGGCTGACAGGTCTGGCTTTAATTTTCTCTCCCCCCACGAAACTTTCTGCTGCCAACGCGCACCATTAAAGGATCCGGCAAATGTAAATCCTCCTGCCTCTCCATTTGTTTTCCTGCCTGCACTCCAGCAGGTAAGACACCCACAGACTCCAGCGCTCCGGGCCGTAGAATTCACAGGAGTCTATAATGTTCGGGTTATTTTTACACTCCCGGCCACTCTGCCTCCCCACGAACAGCAGGCCTGCCATTTAGAACAGTGTTTAACCCACACTCCACCTGCTTTCAAACTTTGGCTTTTTGTGTTAAGAGAAAAGAAGCTGTACTTCAAGTGTGTGCAGGGGCGCCCGTGTGCGTACATACACACACACACACACACACACACACGTCTAAAAACTGAGGACAGTCACCAGCTCCCTGGGTGAGAGACTCAGCCTCCAAATCGATGTTGAGACTTCTGAGATCATGTGTGTGCAAATGCTGTGTAAGCGCTGGGTGTCACCCCACCTGGAGGGTGTCACTGTCATACCTGCAGGGACAGACATCAGCCATGGTAGGTGATGTCGAAAGACAGCTTTCTATTTCCAAACGGGAGTAACCATCACAGGCAAAGCCCTTCCCTTGCCCAGGGCACCCGACAGCAACTGGCTAAGGGGTGTTAGGTTATAATGTTCTTCAAATTAGTTACTTTTTTTTTTTTTGAAGTGGAAAACACTGGAAAGAAATTCTGAAAACGGTTCAATGGAAAGCAACTGAACAGAAGAATGATAGAAGTTTTAAAGCAGAAACAGTAACTAACATGTGTTGAGGGTCTAACGTATAAGCCCTGCGTATGCGTTACCTCGTTTGATCTGCACAAGAGTCCTCTGAGGTTGGGTTATTTCGCAACTGAGACCAGAGAAATGCAGTCCCTATACTGAGATCACGCTGCCAGTAAGTGGTAGAGCTTAGACGTGGCACCTGGGCCTGTCTAATGCCAGAAGCTACCTGCTACCACCACACCTCAGTGCAAGGGTCAAGCTGAAGAACTGAAGGAGAGAGGGGCCTGGACCTCGAGGCTGGACAAGGATGGATTCAAGGGCCCACAGTGAAAAGCTGAGGGCCACACGCAGGAGTCAAGCAGCGGGCACAAAGCCTGCTCCCCAGCCAGAAGGGCAGAGATGAAAAGTGTGATTACCTGGAAACTACTCTATGGGTTTTTCATGAGCCCCAAATGCCCACACAGCCACTCAACCATCCTGGCTACGGAGAACAGGATGGCACAAAACCACAGACAGTCCCCAAACATCTCCCCTTAGTGGTCCATCTCCCAGGGGCATAGACTAGATCGCTCCTAGAACGCTGTTGCTGCCCCAGTGCCCCAGGAAGCCATTGTGAAACAAACCACGCTGCGTTCTCTCGCAGCAAACCTTCTAACCACAACTCCTAACACACGAGGGATGACTCACGCCTCCCCCTCCTCCCCCTCTCCCTCTCCCTCGGGCTGAGCACCAAGAAGTGATAAAATGATCAGGTGGCTCACCACTTTTGTGGCTAAATCCATTCCAAGGGATTTTAAAAACTGAAGTCTGTTTCCCTGGAGGCTATTAGGGTGTGTACACACTCTGTTGCACTGGGACTCTGCAGGAATTGGCTTCTCGCCCCTACCCAACCCCCTCAGGAGCATTTCCAATCCCGTGTTCTCCCACCTCCTTACCCACGCCTTCATCTTCGCCTTTTCTCTTCCCACCTCCTAAACGTGCATTCCGCAGAGCCTGTTTCCTACCTTCTCTATGAATACACCCTCTCTCGGTGATCTCATCCATCCGATGGCTTCAACTAAAGCTAAAGTCTGGAAGACGCCCAAATCTTTGTCTTCGGCCCTGTTCTTTTTGAAGTCTGGTAATGCACTCACAATGGCTACTAGTTATCCACCACCTGGATAACCAGAAAGCACTGCATCAATCAACTGGTTTAAGACACTCCTTCCCCTCCTCGGCCAGTTCTCTCCCAGGTCTGTAACTCTGCAGCATCACAGACTCCCCTAACGCATGGGTAAAACTGTGGGGGCATCTTAGATTCTTCCTCCTGCGCACCTCCTACACCAACCATTCCCCAAGTCCTGTCCCTTTTCCCTCTCTCTCTAGTCCCCCTTCACAAGTCTCTCTTTCCTTCCCATTTATACCACCACCTCTCAAGTTCAGAACTTCATACCTCCTCCTCAGAGGACGAGAAGAGCCTTCTACGCCATCTTCCTCTTCCAGGTTCTAGCACAACTCATTGTACAACCCAACTGTGACCCAATCTCCACCCTCCGTGCAATTAACTTCAAGAGCATGTTCAATGTTGTATCCCCACGCCTGTCTGGTGTGTGGTAAAAAAGTCACTAAACTATTTTATTTCTTGAATGAATGGATAAATGAGTTTCCTAGTGTCTATCAAGCATGACTGTGGGATCCTGAGCACTTATAATCTTAGGGTTGAAAGCAAACCTAAATGTCATCCCATCTAAGTCCTTATCTTAAGGAGCAGGACTGATGCTCCCACTTCCCATCTATGACATCAGTAATACCTCCTACCGCTCTGCGCCACACACTCTCTGCTCCAGCGAAGCAGGCCTGCTCACCACTCCACACATATACCTTGAACTACCCCTCCTGCAGATCGTATCTCATGTTCTTTCTCCCTTCCACCCCCTTTTTCCATATCCACTGTCAAAAAGTTAGACTTAGAAGCCCAGTTCATGTGCTACCTCGACTATGAAGTATTTTGTGCTGATAGAACAAACATGATCTCTCGCTTCTCTGACCATCTCTGGCACTTCTGATAATCTGGGGACTAAGAAATATGGATACAAGGCCCCATGAGAATTGGGTTTTTCCCTCAAACTGTCTTTGTCTTCAGTGAAAATTTCTACACTCATGTGCTCAGCTCAGCCCTTTATACCCTCACCCCTCCTGCTCCTTTCATTTGCTTCCCCTTCTAATTTTTAGAGCTTCAGTCCTCCAACTTCTCCTGTCACCAACACCCTGAGTGGTCCCCACTTGCATTCTAGAGTTCATCTTTTCTAGAGCTTGAGAATCATCTTACAGCTTCCAGATTCTTGTCTTGCATCTCCTAAAAAGACTCAATCATGTCAGATAAGATATTTTTAGAAGCTGCCAGTGAAGATGTATCCATGATTGCTTTTCTAAGCGAACTGCCATTAGCTAAGCGCTCGCGTACCATCTGAGGAGGCAGAAAGTAATTGCCCATTAATGCACTTGTGTTTCTCCCCTACTTCCTTTCTTAAACTTCCCCTATGCTCAGTCCGGCACCCTGACTAACCTCTCCATTAGGAACATCATTTATTAAGTCTTGGGGGACTCTGGGTATCCCCCCAAGGAAATATCTTATGCTTTCCTTGTGTAGAGTATTCTCTTGGAAAAAGTCATTTAAGGATCCTGCACTAGCAAGATGACAAAATAAGAGAAACCACTTGCTACAAATTTCTAGAACACGAAAGTACAAGAATACATTTTTCCACATATTTTAAGATGTGTTGCTGAACTTGCAAAATAAAAAAAGGAAATTCCTAGGAGGAAATGAGAAGCATAAAACCGGGCATGTGAACCAAAATGGCAGCTGTCCCAGGGGCCGTGATGAGTCCTGGTAATGGGAGGATGCACTGGGTGGGTTTTAGTGCCCATTCAAGATCAAGGGGCAAGGTTTTCAGAGCCAGTGTGAACAGAAGGCAGAAACTAAAACTCTGCATTAACCCGGGCACTCGATGAAGTACACCCCAGTTAAGCAATGAACTGCAGTAAAAGGAGAGAATGAGGAAACCCCTCTCTCTATGTGCAGGAGAAAAGCCAGACCCTAAGAAATCAAAACCCCAGATTCTATGTGACATGGATTTACAAGCTATATTAACACTACATATTCAGGAGCGTTCCGGAACCCTTAGGCCAAATAACAATAATGATAATAAATAAGCATCTTAGTAACTATCCAGGGTCAAGAAAGAGAACCAAACAAAACCATTCTATGAAGCTGCTCTCACAACCCAGACTATACTGTATTTCCATAAGGAAAACAAAGCTATAAATACTAAATTAGTGAGACACTGGTGAAGGGTATAGTAGTATACCTTAGACCAGTGGAATAAAATAAGATGCCCAGAAACAGTAGAAGCAAATCAACTAGTCACAAAGGACTAATGGGGGGCGGGGGGTAAAATTCGAGCCTACCTCACACAATTCACAAAAATTAATTCCACATGAACTGGAAGAGACAAATGTTATAAGCAGACTGTAAAATTTTTAGGTTAAGACAATGCAAATAAATTCTTTATTTATTTTTTTTGTCTTAGTATGTGGAATTTTTAAACAAGATAACATAAACAAAAATCATAAAGAAAAAAACAAATAAATTTTATCACACTAATATTAATCACACTGTATGACAAAAAGCACCCCAAGCAAAGGGACAAGGACAAGGGACATGAGGGAAAAGATATTTACAACCCACAAATCAGATCTGGAATATATACAAGAATCCTTACAAATCATAAGAAAAAAAAACAGCAACTACCTGGTAGAAATACGGGAAAGGGACATGAACCCACAATTTACATAAGGAGAAATCCAAATGGGCAATAAACATATGTTAAATGCTCCATTTCATTAGTAATCGGGAAAAATGCAATTAACGCAATAATTGGATTTCATTTTACACTCAGAAGATAGTCAGAGTGTAATAATTCTGATCACCTTAAGTGCTGTGGAACATACACAGAAAGAACCCTGCATACAGTGGGAATTACTATGGAACGCAATGTAGTAATATCCATCAGCGTTAGAAGGGTACATTCCAAAACACAGTCATTCCACTTTTAGGCATCTATCCTAGGGGAAATCTCACGCATGTGCCAAGGAGACATGGGTGAGGATGATAAACTTAACACAGCTTGTAATAGCAAAAGAACTGGAGCAACCCAGCTCCCCTCAGAAGAGGAATCAATTAACAATCTGCCATTTATTCATACAGTGTAGTTCTAGGCAGAAATAATGAATTAAGTGTGCATGTGATAACACTGGTAAATCTTAAAAATAAATGACCGCTCTGCAGCAAAAGGACACATTTCATATATCATTTATATAAAACGTTAGAACACCCTAAATATTCACATACATATTTTACCAATACATACACATGCAATAAAATTACGTGGTAATTTTAAGATGGGTTTTGATCATGTAAAAAATACATGGTAATGTAATACCAATTTCAGAGGAGTAGTGACTTCTAGAGCGAGGGATTAGGGATGAGGATACATAAATACATTCATCTGTAATATTTTCTTTCTTTAAAGTGGAAGCAAGCAAAATGAAGCGACTATGGCAAATATTATGACCCCTTTCATAATAACAGGTATAGGGATGTTTTTTGTTCTCTTTACTAAATGTTTGGAATATCCCATAACTCAAAGACATGTGTAACAGAGGTTTAGCAGATCATCTTACTAATCAAAATACACAGAGTTGGCAAAAACGTGGGTGATCTCATCCCGACGGGCAGGGTGTACGTAGCACAAGTCTCCTGAGGAGACAGCCAGTGCTTCTCAAACGCCGTAGCTGCCTGCACAGCCCAGGCCCCAACAATCCCAGTTCCAAGACGCTGTCCTTATGATACCACCCAACAAGCACACACAGATGCGCTTGTAAAACTGTCCATCGAATTGTTGATTCTAATATTTTAAAAATAAGTACAATCCAAATAAACAGTAAGAAGCCGGTTAATATACTGTCACACAGTCACAGAATGGCTATTTTTTCATTAATAAAAGTCCTATGCTGAAATAAATCAGATGGTAAAGTAACATTTAATGACAGAACATTGCTCACAGTATATTATTAATCAGTAAAGCAGGTAACAAAAGCAATGTGTGTGCCCGAATCTCCCCATTCAGTAGAATACAGTGTATGTGGGTACTGCTACATGTATGTGAGTATACATACTTATGTGCGGGGGACAGAGAGAAACCCTAGAATAAATATTTATCCAATGTTAGTGATTAATTGTACATGATGGGACTCTGGATAACTTAAATTTTCTTGTGTACGTTTCCATATTTTCTAAAATAAATGTAAAATAATTTTGCAACTTCAAAACACCCCACATCATTACATCTAAGATGGGCCTCAGGCTCAGGGGAGTTTTGCACATCAGCCACCATTAGTGATTAGTGCTTTATTCTGCAGGAGCCAGTATTATTCCAGTTGACAAAGGGAAGAAGACAGCATCAAGGAGAAAGTGGCTCAGAGTTTGCCTGCAAAGTGGGAAGACACAACCATCAGAAGTACTAGAATTTTCCATCTATAAAAAAGATGGAACAACACTTGTCTCAAGCTATCTCACCTGGGCACCATCATGGTAGTTCGTAGACAAATGCTGCTTTGAGCATCTCAAAAGGAAGGGCCAGACGCCAGCCTCCTGAATATCTATCTCCAGAGGAATGTTGTATAAGGATCTATCACCTCCCTTCATGGCACGAACTCCAGACTTTCCGGGCTAAACAGTAAGCTAGCTGTTCCCTGTGCTGAGTCTTCTTCCCGTAGAGACTACTTCCTGTTGCTCCTACCTCAGCTTACACGTTACCTTCTCACAGGCCTTCCTGGGCCACCCGCCTAGCATCCTCCATGGCGTCACTGTATGTTCCTCCTCTGCCTTTTTACTAGATGTACTTTCTTGTGTGTTTGTTGATTTGTCTCTGAGGGATCTAAACTACTTGAGAGCAGAGATTGTCAAATGTGTCCACTGCTGCATCCCCACAGTTGGAACACATAGTTGTAAGAAGATACTCATTAACTATTTCTTGATTAGATGGATGGATGGGTGGGTGGATGGATGCATAAATGGACAGATAGATGGATGAGTAAATAAATCATTTAAATGATATCTTGTGGAAAAAATAGCAGGAAGTGTGACAGAAAACCAAAGTGAAAAAGAAAAGGGTTACACCATGTGGTGATGCAGCACACGGGACTCCCAAAACACGGGACTCTCCGAAGTGAAGTCAAGAGTCTACAGGAAACTTCCGTATTCCTTGGCTCAGAGATTTCCAGCGAGGGGCTGCTTAGCCCACAAATTCAAGGGCCCATTAGATGATACATGTTCCTTAGAACTATCTTTTCACAGGCTAAATCCCGGCTCCCTCTCTACTGCCTCCTTTTCCCTTCCCAGTTGTGGACAGACAAGTAGGCCCAACTTGTTCCTTTTGGGTTCTTCCCCAAACAGCCGTCCCCATCAGCTGTTCCATAGCTCTGCCCTGAAAGAGGCACCATGCCTCGCCAGGCTGCTTCTGAAACGTGTAGAAAAGAAACTATTGTTTCCTTCCCTGCCTTTGCCTTTTGGGGAGTATTGATCCTAGGAACTGCTGGGAGGTTGGGGGGAGGGGGGAGTAGCACAAAGGGGGCTTAGGGCACGAGGAGGTTCAGAAAGGCCAGCCCAGAGCCACCTGTGTCTTCTGCCTCCATGCCGTGCCTGCAGGACAGCCCCAGCCAGCTGGAGACCCCTAGCCGCTACCATGGCAACAAGAGGACAAATTGGGGCCAGAGAAAATCATGATACACAAGTTAAAAGCACAGTTTGAAGAACAGAAACAGGCTTTCTGGAAAACGGCTGGAAAGGTAGGCAAAGGTGGCTATGGGGTGAGTAGAGAAGGGGCACCTGGCTCGCTGTGCAGAGCCAGCTCTCAGACACAGATGGACCCCACCACGTCCAGAATCTACGTGGGGTGACATCCCACCCACACGGACGCTCCTCTTCCCATCCCTATCCTGTCTCCCTGCATGTCTCCTCCTCCAGCATCCCTGGAAGACCTTTCCCACGGCGGGGACGTAACAAGGTCTTAGAACCTCACCAGTGACTCATCACACCCCACTGAGATGTCTCTCCTATTCCTAGCTTCAGACAGTTGTTCAACTTCCTATACAGCTTCACCTCCTGACAGGTGAGCAGGCGGCTACTCAGGCTGGATCAGCACCAGGCAGTGAGCTTGAACTTGCCCTTTATACATCTGCCCAGGCGGTAGGACGCAGGTATGTTCCTCACCGTGTGAAACCCGCTCAGCCTCCCCTCTACAGGTTGCCCAAGCTGGCCAGCATCAAGTGATGCCAGTCCCAAGAATGCCTCACACTGTGTCATCCGCCCTGTCTAGTTCCCAATGCTGGCTTACCCCATCTGTAAGGAACAGTGTCCCTTGGCTGGTTCCCTCCCTGGGATGCCCAGTGGCTGGCCGGATCTCTAGGGCATCTCCCAAAAGCAATTTGCCCAGCAAACTCATCTTCCTTCCTTGCCACAAGACCCCCTGACTCTTGCCAGCAATCTCTGAGTCCTCAGCCAGGCGGTCTTGAAGATTAGTTATAATTTTCCCCTTTTCAAACCTCTAGGGAAGGACAGGTGGAAGAGGAAGGGAGAAAGTCTCCACCTCCAGCTGTCACATACCACGGCCCCACAGCTGATGCTGCAGGTAAATATTCGCTCAAAGACTCCAAAGAGAGCAGAGAGGGAAAGGGGCGGGGGGGGGGGGGGGGAGGGATATGGATTTCTGCTGCTTAGCACCTTCCTGGCAGCATGGGAAACTGGTTAAATAAGCAACACATGGGCTCTCAACTCCAGGCGCATAAATAAGCTCAAAGAGATCCGAAGGATGTCTTGGCTCCTACCCTCTGTGCCTTGCAGTCACTCAGCTCCTGGAAGCCAGGACTTCTTCCCCAAGGAGGAGAAGGAGGAGGAGGGGGAGGACGAGGAGGAGGAAGGGGAGGAAGAAGAGGCACCACGCAAAGGAGGCAGAGGTTTGTGCCAAAGGAAGACCACGGATCACGCAGAGGCTCACAGGACCAATCCTCGGGCTTCCAGTCCAGAAAGTGAGGGTGCTGGCCAAGACCCGAGCTTATGACCCCTAGTGAGTGGTTTCTCTCACCTTGCTCCTCGACGGTCTCCCCAGCCTCCTGTCCAGCTGTCTGGTCCCTCCTGCACTAATCTCCAGCCTTCACAGGAGGCTACACTCGCTTCAATTTTCTCCTCCCCTGCGCTCACTCAGACCTGCAATGAGGCGCTCTCTCTGCAGAATGATGCCTGCCTGCCTCCAACAGACCTGGCCCTGCTGCTTCGGGCTTCCTTCCCATTCCCGGGCTCAGCAATTCTGAAACAGATTTTCTTCCTCTTCTAAACACGCTCTCTTCCCATCTGAGTCAACAGTGACCATCCCAATCCCAGACACCCAGGCACAGGCCCCAGTTTCTCTCTCTCCACCAGTCACAGTCTTCACCCATTCTCTCAGCCTCCCCTGCAATGCATCCTGCACACCACTGCTCGCTGGGCCTTTCTCGGGAACTGGGACTCATTCAGTGTGGGCTCTGCGCCCAAGGGCCTGGCCCAGGGTGTATATCTCAGGTCAAGGCCAGAGTGAACAAGGTCATTCGAACCCAGCAATGAGTCCAAATTGGAGTCAAGGATGGAAGCAAGAGGTCGGAACTGGAAATGAATGACTGCTCGCCAAATGTAAGTGTTAAGGCAAGGTCAGAAATTGGCAAGTGACAGGGAAGGCCAGAATTGGATACAAGGTAGATGGGTCTTGACTCAGTAACCAGACAAGTAGTTCAAGACAGTGACTTGGTTGATTTAGAGGATCCAGAGACCTGTTTTCACTGTGCTAAAAGCTGGGGGAGCCCTAGCTGATTTGGTTCACTGGATAGAGCATCGGCCTGCGGACTGAAGGGTCCCAGGTTCAATTCTAGTCGAGGGCTTATACCTTGGTTGTGGGCACATCCCCAGTGTGGGGTGTGCAGGAGGCAGCTGATCCATGCTTCTCTCTCATCGATGTTTCTGACTCTCTATCCCGTTCCCTTCCTCTCTGTAAAAAAATCAAAAAAATATATATATTTTTAAAAGCTGGGTGATTTTTTTCTGGGCAAAGCAGGTAAATGGAAAAGGTTTCCAAGCCTCTCTCCCTACTCCCCTAAGTTAACCCTCCAGTCTATTTATTGAATGCCTACTACAGGGCAAGTACTTTGTGCTACCTCCCATCTTGTCCAACAACCCAGCAAGTAGGCCTTATTTCCCTGTGCACTGTAAAGAAACTGAGGCAACAGAAGTTTAACAACCAATAAATCAGAGGGGGAAAAAGAGCAGATACTTGAACCCAGGTCTCTGACTCCAGAGCCTGTGTTCTCCCATTGGTGGGTCTGATGGGTGGGCTATTCCAAAGTATGGTCTCCAGTCTTTCAGGGGCTAAGAGATCAGGAGCTACTGGTGATCAAGTCGATTTTCAAAAACACCCCATTGAAATATCCTGAGTTTGTCCCAGCATGAGGATTTCTTCTGAGTCCAGAACTCTCCACCATCCGCCACACGAGTTGGGCATTGATTTATCAATGTCAGCTGTCCTTGGCTGGACCTTTCCTGCCCCCCGTCCCCAGTGGAACACTTCCACCAACCCCTGCAATTGTGGAGTGTGATACTAAAAGGTCAGCTGTCATAAAACCAATGTTCTAATTCAGAACCTTGAAATAGATTGATTACTTCCATTTCCAGGCCATCTCAACACTTACTCCACCCACCCTTCCCTGCCACCTCTCTGTATTATTTAAGTACGTGCTGGGGCCATGAACAACTCTGGAGGGCAGAAACCATTTCTTAAAATCTTGGCTATTCTACAGAGTCTAGAACTAAGCTTTGCACCTATTCTACCGATGCTCCAAAGTATTTGAGAAGATAAATGCTTAGGCTTGTGTTTCATAATTGTGAATCAGGAAATTGCCACTAAATGCTAGGCAAGTCTCGGAAATGGAAGATACAGAAATATTAATTCTTCATTTTCCTATAAAATTAGGAAGTAAAATTATTTTCTCTGATTCTAGGCCCTTTCTCTTTACTCTCTAACTCATACCTACTTGGGCATCAAGCAAACTGCAACCTTGGAAAGAATGTTTTCATGGGAAAGGGATTCTTTTAATTAAGGGTATAATTCCTGAAGACAAGGCAATTGGTAAATTGAAATGCTTGCGATGCAGTGGTTTCAGGAAAACACTACCACTAAGTATCCAAATACAAATCCATCCAGATTTGAAGATAATGGAGCTGTCCAGGGCCAGCAACAATGCGTTTCTGGGAAAGAATCCAAGATGCTAAGTTTTTATATTCCTTCTTCCAGCGTCTGGAGTGCCAGGAATCTACAAGAGGGGGAGGGAGGCCACAAAGCAAACAGATCCTGCTCAGAAGAACCTTCACCAAGAGCTGGGGCCCAGAGGGAAGAGGCTGGAGCTGGAGTTGAGGGTTAGGGTGAGAACAAAGGATGTGGCTTGCTGGGTCTTGTGTGTGGTAAACAAAGGAACCAACACCAGCATTGGGGGATGGTTTCCAGACGGGCCTGCCTAGAGGAGTCTTGAAGACAGGATGGTGCAGGTTCTCCACACTGGGAAATACATCCCTGGGAGAAGGCTTCCATGGAAAACTGACAGAGAAAACTGACAGATGCTGATGGCACTGGCTGAGGGAGGCTGGGAGCCAAGCCCTGCTTCCTAGACCATTGCCAATATCTATGACTCAACACAGTCCCTTCAGGGCTCCACAGCACACAATTTGCAAACCACTGGAAAACTGTGAAAGGGCCAACCCTTGGATCTGAAGACCCGGATTTGAAGGCTCCCTGGCTTATTAGCTAACTTCAAACTCCTCCAAGCCTCAGTTCCTTATCTGTGCAGCATCCTCTAACTGCCCGCTGGAAGTGTGAAACGAGGTCATATACATCAAGGGCTTTTGTAAATGGCAAAGTGCCATACAGAAGCAGTTGCTTTTATTAAGAGCCCTTCTTATTTATTTAAGACTCTAGGCTTTGAAAGGGGACACAGAAGCCATTTCATCTTCAGGAGCAATCTTCACTATTAAGGATGCCCAGAAAGGCAAATGGATTGGCTAGGGCCTCAGGACCCTCACCATCAGATTGGGAAAGATACTCCCCACTGGGGGCACTGGGCTATGTTGTGGGACAGAACTACTTACTGTTGAACAGTACTGCTCATTGGCTATTTACTCATCCCATGTGGCAAGTCCGTTCCTTTCCAAGGGACAGGATTTATCTTGCTACCCCCGTGAGATCTTTAGTTCCTTGAAGACATCAGTCTCTGTTAGACTTCTCTGTCACTCTTCTTAGTCCTGAGAGTTCCACTGGCTGCCTCATGTCCCTGTTTAAAGCATTTATTGACTCTTCACTTTCAGTGGGTTCAAGTTTAAATTCCTTAGCCCTGGGCCTTCTCCCTTTACTCTGCACACACTTCTTGAAGACTCTCACACACTCCAAGGCTTCAACCTTTAGATTGACGACCTCATGTAGAGTATTCCTAGCCATGAACTCTCTTTCTCCTGAGCGCTTAACTTTTTACCACCCACTGTCCACAGGACACTTAGCTATCTCCAAGGGGAGATGTTAAAAATGCTGAACTGGAATGGCAAGGCCACCAATCAGTCAGAATAGGAGACCTCCTTCTATGCCGCACATTATTGGCATTATCTATTTAGCTTCTGGATCTCGGTTCCTAGTGAATGGGTAAGTACGGCAGGCAAGGTGGTGGAAAGGGGACATGGCAGCGGGGCTGCTCAGGGCAGCGGCCCTTTGTCAACAGAACAGAACTATTTTCTGTTTCAATAACCAACCCATCCACATGAGTCAGCACCAATTAAAACTCAGTCCTGGCTCTCCCACACCTGTCACATTCAGCATGCCCATCATTTCCACCCCAGCCTCCCACCTGCTCTGACTCGTATGTCCTCTGGCAAGAATGGCTCTTCCATCATCCTGTTGCCTAAGACAGAATTCTGGGTAAATTCTTATTGCCACCTCCTTCCCCTGAGCCCTACTGAATCAATCACTGAGTCCCATCCTTTGCAATTCGTGTTTCTCAAATTCACCCACTTTCTCCATCCCAGAATGTAAGACTAATGTTTTTGTCAAGTAAAACTACTACAATGAGTCTCCCTGACTTCAATGCTCCTCCTCCAAGCCATTCTCTACAAACCGGCTAACGTAATCTTCTTTAAAGCCAAATTTGGTCTTGTAACTGCTCTTCCTGATCATTCAGTAGCTTTCCATTTCTCTGAAGTTAGAGGACAAATGTCTTCACTTGGCTTATGGATCATCATCTTGTCTTTTAGTTCCACTAATCTAATCTCTCTCTACCTCCCATCCCTAATTCTACTGCACTCCAATTCCCGCCCATAATCTCTGCTTCTAATTCTCTCATTCGCCTGATTCTCTCCAGCCTCCAAGATTCTGCCCCTGACATTTATTCTACCTAGTCTAGCTTGTATGTTAATTGCTGCCCTTCCACTGCCAAGACTGAGTTGGACACCTTCCCATGTGTCCCCATAATACCCTGTCCTCCCCTGCCTCCCACAGCATTTGTAACATTACTAGAGGCACGGTGCACGAAAATTTGTGCACTCAGGGCATCCATCAGCCTGGCCTGCACCCGCTCCAGTCTGGGAGCCTAAGCCACAGTCTGGCCTCCCTCTGCGGGAGGTGACCTGGGTGGGCCTATCAGGGGATGGCACTGACCAGCAAACAGCTGGCCCTACCCCTACCCCCCCCCGCCCCCATCGCCACTCCGCCACCGCTGGTCACCGCTGCCCTGCATTGCCGTCCCCTCCCTCTGCCCACTGGTGTGAGCCTTGGCTGACCTGGTGCCTCCTGCTCACCAGCCTTGTCCCCCTGTCAACGGGTCATTCCACTGTTTGATTTATTTCCATTTATGCTTTTATTATATAGAATTGTATTTGCCTTTGTAATTGAACGAGTTTTTAAAACAATTTCTTTGTTTTTGAATGTCCAAAGTAGATGTTTACTCAGTGTTTTCTGAGAGGAAACAAAGGAGCCCACAGCCAGCACCTTCACGCAGGTGGTCTGTGGGTGGGAACGGTGGTCAATGGAAAGAGGCCCAGGTGTCGGCCACATGGGCTCCACCCAGGGCCTTCCCCGCTCCCGAATGCTTCACACAACACTCTGCCTCTCGATGCAGGAGCTAAGAGGGAAGAGAGATTAGGACGGACATTAGAAAGTCTTCAGCATCAGAGCCTAAAAGCAAGTTACCAACTTGCAACCCGTGTCTGGCAGAATCACTTTAACCAACAGGCAAAGACAGAAAGTGGGTGCCCTGCCAGCTGGGCACAGCAGCACTGAGACTGGGAGGAAGGGGCAAGATCGTGAAGCAGGACGGGAGCTGCTCACATCACTTCAAGTGTGTGCGTGAGTGTGCATGTGAGACTGAGATAGCGGAGCTTCTCCGAGTTGTTACTGTGGCAGGCACCTTAGGAATGGGACTGCCCCTGAGGATCTTCCTAATTGAGCCACAAACCGAATATCTTTGGTTTAAACTGTGAGCTTCCAAAGGGCCCCACCACCGACAGATCTAATGAACTGCATGTGCAGGAAATCGACTGTCACACCACTGGGTACAAAACAGGTGACTTCCAGATGTGGTCCTGCCAATAGCCACACCAAACTTGGCTCACCCTTCTGCCCCAGCCTGTCTCCTTAGTCCCTGCGATTCCTGGAAGGATTTTCCCTGCTGATTTCATCCTCACACAGCCCCTCAGTCCAGGCAACTGGGAGAGCAGGTGTTGCTGGCCCAAAGCCACCCCTGGTGCAGAGCCCCACACAGATGAAAGGAACAGAAGTAAGGAGGCCTTCAACCAGCTTTCCAACCCCACGCTGTCTGTTTCCATGCCAAGCCACTCTGAAGAGCTGCGTGCAGCCTGAGACCCCAAGACAGAGTTTGCTCACTTCCTTCATGATCTTTCTTGTCCACGTTCAAGTGTAAAATTGGCCCTGCCGCAAGCAGGGAGTATGGGTAATCTGCACTCCACCGAAGCTCAGGCCCCAAGCAAGCAAGTGAACCTCGGAAAACAACTGGATTTAAACAGCCATTATCCTGAGGCTCTGGATCCAGATCCCAGGAGAAACATTATAAAACGGTGGGAAGAGCAATGTTCAGACTTTGAAGTCTTACCCAATTCAGCTCAAATCCTCGCTCTGTCATTTACTAGCTTTTAGGTTTTAGGCAAGTTACTTAAACTCTCCAAATCTCAGTTTACTCAGCAGCAAAATGAGGACAGTATTTACCTAGTACACACAAAGCATGTGGGTGTCTAGCATGGTGTTGGCATACATTGGGCACTCAATAAATGTTCGTCTCCCTCCTCCCCATTGTATCTCTAAAATTAAATGCACTTTGTGAAGATGTGTGGTAAGCAGAACCATGCCCCCATCCTTACCCCACAAGGTGTCTCCATCCTGATCCCCAGAACCTATAAATTAAGAGAATTAAAGGTGCAGATGGCATTAAAGGTGCTAATCAGCTGAGTGGAAAATGGAGAGATTATCCAGGATTATCAGGGTCTCACTTATCTAATTACCTGACCCCTGATCTGATCATGTGAGCTCTTAAAAGCAGAAGAGGAAGGCAAAAAAGTGGGTCCGGGAGATGTGAGAAACTCAACCACTGTCGCTGGCTTTGAAGATGGAGGAGGAGGTGGCAAGCCAGGGACTGCAGCAGCCTCCAGGAGGAGGAGGAGACAGCCGTCAGGTTACTGCTGGCAAGAGAATGGGGACCAGGAGCCACACTGCAAAGAAGTGAATTCTGCCAGCAAGCAGAGCAAGCAGGACACAGTGTCCCCTGGAGCCTCCGGGAGGAACAGTCTGGTGACACCGTGATTTATGGCCAGTAAGACCTAGGCACAGGACTGAAAGGTAATAGACTTGTAGTCACTTCTTATGGCATCAAGAAACAAGCTAACACACCGTACTGTGTATACGTAGATTTAACTTTTTAATAGAGTTCTATTTGGATAAGGAGAAGGACCCCCAATGGAGTAACAACCAGATGTTCTCTAGCTCAGGTCACCAGTCCTCAGAGAAGCCTGGATAGTCTTGATATTTGAACCCTGAGACAGCCCTTTCCTCCTGGCACCTGCCGGCAACATGAGACACAACATCTGGGAAGAACTTAGCCTTGAGAGGTAGCTCTGCCGAACCACCCTACAAACACAGGGTAACACCTCAAGCTTAGAAGGCAGTGGCCCAGATTCTGCTGGAATTGAGAGAGGCTCCTCCAGGTCCAGTTCCCAAGAACGTTTGGAAGAGAAGTGTGAGTTGAAGAGGGGAAGCACCAGACACCATTGATTCCAACACAGGCAACCAGAAATAACACGATGACCCAGTAGGAGCCACAGCCCCATCAGCCACTCAGAAGCGTTTCCTGGGGACACATCTGGCACATGTCATGGTGTCACCCATCCTGTGAGAGTGTACTCCCAACCAGATGACAGGATGCAAGAGTCCCCCAAGGGCGCAGGTGCCAAAGAAGAATGGGGTGAGCAGAGAGAGAAGGTGGACCGAGGCAAATGCATAATTTTTATTTCTGGGTACTTCTCAATTTAGGGAGCCCAGCAAAGGCACTGTGAACATGAACTGAGCATGGCGCTGATCATCTTACTAAGGCCTCGGCATCCTCAGAGTGCATCAGCCACCCAAACACCAAGAACAATAAGAAGCTGACGGCAGTAAGTCCACATGGCGTGGAGCCCCTACAATGAAACAGGGGTCTGCTGTCTTCGTCAGATCAGCTCTAATAGCTTTACCATTCGGCCCACTATTCTCACGCACTCAGAAGCTCAGACTGCAGCACTTGGCGTCAAGCAAGCCCAGATCCTGTGGATGGGATCCACTTCGTCCTCCATTTCCGGCAGAGGCAAAACTCTGAGCTGCAATACAAAACTCTAGGCTGTGGTGACCTCACAGATGCTGAACCAGACTGGCTCCAGCCATGCCCCTCTACCATCCTGGAAGTCCCCCAAAGAACACTGCAGTCTAGCGAAGTAAATAAGACTGCCCCGTGCCCCAGACTCTGAGCAGTCAGCCCTGCTGGGACTGAAAAAGGAGACCATCTGAAAAAGGATGCTATCTTGAGAGCCACCTGCCTGGTAGGCTCCAAGGTGACTGAGTGATGCTCACTTGCAGAAAGGAGAGTATTAGTTTGCAAGCATCCTTACCTCCCTCTTCTTCCTGTGAGCACTGGGGTTGCTCCGTGTGGGGCCCAGGAACAGTATCATCTCCCAAGTTGCTGAGGATTCTCTTTGAACCAATGGGAATTCAGGAGCCAATGCAAAGATGCTTCCCCTACATGATGTCTCCTGTGTGGAACTTGGATGGTCATTACTGCGTGAACCAGCAAGTGAGGTGCAGCCGGGGTCAGCTTTGGCAAGTGGGACAGTGTTTAACTTTTTAACCTGGTGTATTCCCCAACTCCTACCTGTGTGTGTCAGGTTTACCCCCGGCTTCCTTGAGGGGCCACTGTTGCAAGCAATTCATTGGCCACCCTGGCCAGCAGCCACCAGGCGGCCCAGCAGAACGACTGCAGGGAATTGAACTGACTTCCTGTGGTGGCAATCCAGCGAGCGTCTGCAGTGACTCCACCATGTCCCCAAGTGGCTTATCGAAGGACTCACCCAACAGACCTGGTGCCCTCCAAGGCAAGCGAGGACTATGCTATTAAAAGTAGGGTTTTTCTCTGTAGGGTTTCATGTGGGAGCGCATGGGAAAGGAGAGTCGAATTGAGGGCTTCCTTTGCGGGGAGGCCTGTGGGGAAGGACAGGAGGAGACTGCCCCAGGGCATTGCAGGTTGAATGAATGACATGGGGGCTGCTTGGAGAGGCAGAGAAAGGGGAGGGAAGGACTGCTCCTAGAATTTGGCCTACAGCAACAGGGAAGAATGAGAAGGAAAATGTGGGAAGAGAACCAGATTTGAGGTGGGATGGGAGGAAGAATAGCTTCAGGAAGCTCATATATTTTCGTTTTTAAATATGCTTTTATTGATCATAAGACACATGCTCTCATGGGGGGTGAACTGTCACTAGTTGAGCCAACTGGTTCACCACATTTGCCACCTCTTGTGGGGAGATGGCGGTAGAAGAAAGGGGACAGAAGGGTGTGGGAAGATGAGAAGCAAGGACATCTGAGCTTATGTGAAGACTAAGAACCAGGACATGACCATGTCCTCACATTCCTTCTGGGATATTACAGAACCAGGGCGTTCTGAAGCTGGAAGAGGCCTCTGGGTCCCCTGCCATCTGGTGACTGGGGCCGGCCCGCTCCCCACAGAGGAAGTAGGGAGGCAGGCCACTGGAAGGCTCTTTGGGGGCAGCTGGACAGAGAAGGGTCTAGAACAAGATGGGGAACAAAGAGGAAGTTCTATGCCCTTCACACCTGTGCCCTTCTTCTCTAAAGCAACCCCCCTCTCCCTGTGTCGCCCTCCAAAACACAGGAAGCAGAGCTGCTGTTCTTACAGCCCTTACAGCGCAGGCCGGAAGCCAGGTCCACGGGGCTCTCATGCTGTGTCTGCCTCGCCAGCACAACTGCAAACAAGTAGACACGGCAATTCTGAGTGTGGGACGAGACGAAAAAGGCTTCCCTAACTCTCCCCTCCTCCTTTCTTCCATCCCAGGCTCTCCTACCGCCAGCCACTGTCTCTGGCCCCTTTCCTACTGTGATGCGTAGAATCAGGCAAAGAACACACAGGAGTTTGCCTCCAGCCCAAACACACTTGCAGTTGCCCACAGCTCCCACATCCATGCAAGCCCAGCAGGGCAGGAGGAGGAAGACGGAGACAGCACTCGGCGCTTGTGGATCCCTTCCAGGCTCAGTCAGCAGCGAGCTCCTCCATCCACGTGTCTGCGTTCACCACGCGCTCCAGCAGACAAGCCGGGCGTGCTAGTTTAGGGAGGGAAGGAAAAGAATGGCCACCGCCATCGTGTTCTTTGACTGAGCAGGTATCAACAAACAAAGTCCAGGGCACTGAATCAATAACTTAACCAGCTAATAGTCATCCGGTAAAATGAGGCCTCACCACCCATTTGTGAACACAGATTTGGCATCCTCTCTGGGGAACTGGGGAGCCTGCTTTTCCAGACTTGGGGACTAGCTGGGCACCTTAACATCTGTGGTCCCGGACAGGGCACCTTCCGTGGAGAGCACGGAGTCACCCGGGCCACCAACAAGCTGTATCAACTTTTTAGGAACCGACACCGCTCCTTTTGCCTCTGCCTATCCTGCAGGTATGAGCTCAGACCAATCACTCCCCCGAATTTGGGGGTGTTTCTGTTCCCATTGTTCTCTGGCTGACTGACAGCTTCTTTGACACACATACAACTTCCAGTCCACCTCCTCTGGGCCACCCCGGCCCGGAAGCATTGTGCTGCGCAGCACGTATGGGCATTTGAAAAATTGAAGTAAATTACAATTAATTTCCTTTGAAGAATTTCAAGACACCCGTGGGGAAGCAAGAAGCAGGGCTGGGAATCAGCAATGTTAAGGTTTCACTCCTAGGGACGGAAGCTTCTCAGTCTCAGCTCTGTCACCTCCTTCTGTAGACACCCACGACACTGTCCCCGTCCCATCCCCTCCCCCTCCACACACTCACGCAACCCCCAAAATAGGAAGCCCCATGCTGGAGGCCGTTTTCCAAAGAAAGCTTCTACCTGGTCACAGGTACTGCCTGAGACTGTGGTCACCAAATCACGCTGAGATAACTGACGTAAAGAACTTCTGCAAAGTATAAAGCGTTCTGTAAGTCCTGATGATTTCCTATTGTTCCTATTGTTGCAGAAAGACTTGAACGCCGTGTAACACAATCTGTTTACCACGTAATCTAGAGTGAGCGTTCCGGGCATCTTGCTGGCACAGCCCCTACTTCTGCCCCCTGGCACTTAGTAGGCATGTAACCTGTATTTGGGAGACTGGGTGAACTTGAACAGAACTCCAGAGGTGCTTCTTAAATGGAAAGAAAAAAAATGTTGTCTCCTCATGGGGATGGGTTTGGCCTTCTTTCAGGAAAGTCTGTTTTAATGCTTTGTACCTGTGACCAGATGGTAGATAGTACCAGACTGTCTGCTGGGCTAGACCTGCCTTTTTGGAGGGAAAGATGCCTTGATACGCCTCTTGCCAGGGCAAGCATATCGATGAGGAAAGCTGCCAAGGAAGTGATGTGATTAAAAGCGTCCAGCAAGTGCCAAGAGCCTGTCACTGCCCATCACGGCGCTAGGTGTGGGGGACGCCAAGGTGAGTGGGTGCAGCCTGGTCGTTAGGGGTTCAGCCTCTAGACTGGAGAGTGACTGACAGTGCCGAGTGGTTTCACACCATCTGCAACGCGGAGCAATCTGGGGGGCGGGAGGGACACAACATCCGGCCCTAAGGGCCACCTCAAAGGCACGGCCTCCATGCACTGGTCAGACACAAAAAACAAAGACACCACATTTGGAAAATACACTCTCATCCGAAATTCATGGGAGAAATATTTCCAATCTGAACCTTCTTGGATTTTAAAAATCCTATTATTCCCTGTCCCTGAAATGACTCAGGAGGCAGCAAAGCTTCTTCCTCTTCGTCCCTAACAGCCTCTGCCAGGCCTTCCCCCGGTGTGGGCACCCTCTCTGACACGTTTAACGTACAAACTTAAATACGAATGAATCTTTATAATATGTGAAAGGGGGAAGTGAATTTCATCCCGTGTCTGATTCTTCACTCGTCCCTGTGTTTTTTTTAACCTGCACCCGTTGTGCTTATGTAGACTCTTGCTTCTCTACCGCATGTCCCAGAACTGCTTCCCCACCCTGTACCTGTCCATTCCCTTTGTAACGGGCACCGGGACCCCTGACTCTGGGTTGTTACCAGCAACACTGCGATGAGATCTTTGAACGTGGCCTTTGGGACTGAGGCCGAGGATTCCTCTAGACAGACACACCTGTGTGGGTTTCTGGGTCCTCGGTCACACAGGCATCACTTCACCAGACTCTGCCAACGTGCTCGCGCCAGGTGGCTCTCACCAGCAGTCCCTGAAACTCCCATCTCCCCACATCCGTGTCCCCACGGGAACCAGCCACCTTTCTGAACTTGGCCATTTTGGTGGGTATAAAGGACATTATCACCTGATGAACGAAAAGATAGATACAGAGGCAGAGAAGCATCGAACAGACTGTCAACCTGCAGCGGGAAGGCTGGGGTGTGTTGTAGGGGGTAAGGGATCAACTGAAGGACTCGTATGCATGCATATAAGCATAGTCAATGGCCACAAGACACTGGGGGGAGGGAGGGGGGAGGGCATGTGCCGGGGGTAGGGGAGGCTGCGGGAAAGGTCAGTGAGGGAAAAAAGGAGACAGGTGTACTACTATTTGTAATGCTTTAAACAATAAAATAAAATTTAAAATATAATAATAAAGAAAAAAAAGAAATTTCTCCTAATTGCTTACATTTACACATTTCTGGGGATTTCTATCTTAAAGTACCATCTGACTGACAGTCTTTCATTAAGACTCACTCACTCCCCTCAAAATGCCCATGATAATAAAGAAAAAATAGGCAAAGACAAAATGCATATTTACCAAAAAACAAACCACTGAGAATGGGATTGGAAGCAAAGGAATGGACTGGCCTGGATGGATGTGTGTGACTGCACCATCCCTCCACAATTCCTGCTCCGTGTCACCGGCATGCAGGGGTTCACGGCCCAGACACCAGGAAGCCCACCTCCCCTTGCATGGGCATAACTCTGAGCTGACAGATCCCCACTGCCAATCTAGCCTGCAGTGCCTCCTCTGCTTCTAGTGCCATTGTGAGTCCACACACCTGAGAAGATGGGACAAGATGTAAAAGTGGTGGGTAGACAAAACTGGCCTGGCCAATCGTGTCCTGTGGCATCTACTGCAACATGTGGAGGGCAGGCGTGGAGAGAGCACACATCCCGGTGATGGCGGCCTTGGGGGACGGGGCCGTCACTGCCACCACAGGCCTCCCTTCGCTCTTTGGCATAAGCTGGGATGAGAGCCACACTGTGGAGGGGGGTGTCACGCTGTGGAGCAGGGGAGATGTGCGGAAGGGACAGCTTGGAGGATGGGGTAGGTCGAAAGTTCTGCTTTGTTAAGTCGAAGGTGCCCACTAGACACCTGAGGTAGGTGTCAAGGATGCCGTTGGACTTAAGCCTCAGGACCTCAGAGGACAAGTGAAGGCTAGATCTATAAATGTGGGAGTCACCTGCATGTGGACTTGGGTAGACCCGTAAGAAGGAATGACGTCCTAGGGGGTAGATATGGACGGAGAAGAGAAGAGGGCCAGGACCCTACCCTGGGGCACGCCGATGAGGAGTCTAGCAGAGAGGGAGCCCAGCAGCAGAGACCGTAAGGAACAGCCAGAGACAGGAAGGAAACTGGAAGAGTGTGCATCATGAAGCCAAAAGGGATAAATGTTGCAAGGATGAGAGAGGAGTCTTCTGTACCAAACAGTCTTTTGAGAAATCAAATAAAATAAGTGCAGAGAAGGAGCCTTGGGCCTCAGTGACAAGGACACCACTAAGGACTTTAACGAGAGCAGTTGTAGCAGACAGAACCTCCGAGAGAGGGCGGAGGGGGGAGCAGCAGATGAGGAGGTAGAGCTCACGGCGGACAACTCTCCAAGGAAGTTGCTGGTGTGGAGGATGGGAGCATGGGAGAGGATGCAGAGGGGTGGCGGTCAGTGAAGGCTGTTTTTAGTATTAGTAAGTGTGAGAGTCTGGTGCATGTGTTCACATGCGTGGAAATGATCTGGAGGAGAAAGTCCGGGAGCGCAGAAGATGAGAGGATGAGATTGACAGCAGATGCAGAAATTGGAAGAGATAATCTGAAACTGTCAGAGGGTAGACTGCACACATGAGCCGTGTCATGACAAGGGAAGCCTGTGGGGATACGAGGCTGCAGGTGGCACATGGTGGTCTACTGGGTGAGGACTCAGGCAAGTCCTGGCAGTGTCACTCGAATCTGCATCAGTGAGAGTTCTTAGCTGTCCGTGTTTAATTGGTGATGTGTTTAGCTGCATTTTATTGCATAATATTTTATTATCAATCACTGAACTCTTTTTGGACTTGACATACCCAGCTCCAGAAATAGCATTAAGCTGCAATAGGCCAATCCTGGATATTGCAAGTAGAAGAACTCCCTGACTGTTGGAATTAATTGGAGAGGTCAGCAAGTGAGCCAGAACATATTTTGAGTGTTTATTTTGTGACGGATACTGTCCTCAGCATTGGGAATAACTTGATAAGTAAATGGCCACGGTTCTTGCAAATAAGTAATTGCAGACTGGAAGTGTGGCCAGGAAATCCCCTAGGACAGCGGTTCTCAACCTGTGGGTTGCGTCCCCTTTGGGGGTTGAACGACCCTTTCACAGGGGTCGCCTAAGACCATCCTGCATATCAGATATTTACATTATGATTCATAACAGTAGCAACATTACAGTTATGAAGTAGCAACGAAAACGATTTTATGGTTGGGTCACAACATGAGGAGCTGCATTTAAAGGGCCAGAAAGTTGAGAACCACTTCCCTAGGAAGAGAGGAAACGTGAGCCCTGACCTGGAGGGTGAAGAGGAATCACCTGCGCAGAGAACAGAATGGGAAGTTCCGGGTTAAAGGAACAGACTGTGCCAAGTGGTAAAACGAAGAGCGTGGCCTCTGGAGAAGGAGATGGCCAGGGCCCAGGGGACAGAGGCACAGAGGGTGAGGAGCTGGAGCTGGAGGGACAGACGGTGCCCAAGGCAGACCTTTATGGGCCCTGGGTGTTCGAATTTTGATGCGACACCAATAGATGTTCATCACACATGTACGAAATGTTATAGCGTGTCCAGAACGCAGAGAAATGATTTACTTTGTAGATTACTGATAACACTCTGGGGAAAAAAATCCTTGTTCATGATAGCAATAAAAAACTGTATCTGGAAAAATCCCTTAACAAGATACAAAGAAAGAGGATTTGTATAAAGGAAGGAAATTATTTTACTGCAGAAGGTAAGAGAAGTCTTGAATAAATACCGGGCTCCAAGATGGAAGAAATAAGTTGTACAAATGTCCTTTCTAACCAAGCCAATTAAAGCTTGTTGCAATTCCCAACAAAATCCTCATTTTTTTTTCTGTTATTGCAAAGTGATTCTAAAGTGTACTAAATGGGACTTAGCCTTAACAGATATCCTAATATATTATAAAGCTAAAAATTAAAACTGTGTAGTAATGAAGAAATAATAGATCAATGGAACTAAATAGAGACAGGAACAGATCCTAATATACAAATTGTAGATGATGATATGGGTACTATTAAAAACCAGTGAAGAAATACTTGTTCAATATACAAGGTGGGCAAAAGTGGGTTTATAATAGTTCATGTGGGAAAAAACACAATAATCTAATCTAATAAAAGTGTGATATTGAAATTGACCGTGTCTACGGGATGCCTAACCCATGCCCACCAGCCTATCAGAGTGGCTGTATGCAAATTAACCCAGCCAAGTTGGAGGCGGGTGCAGTACAGGCGTCAGGGTGAGCAGGGTGTGCAGGGCAGGTGATGGGCCGGGGTGTGTATGGGTGGGTGGGGCACGATGTGTGGGTGCTGGGTGCTGTGTGGGGGTTGGGTGGGGCATGATGGGTGGGTGGCAGGCTGCAGGTTGGGCAGGTATAGGCCAGGCTGAGGGACCCCCAAGTGCACAATATATTGTGCCCCTAGTTAATAAATAATAACACAAGAATAAACCCTGTTTCACGTATTCACAACTGTAAATTTACTTTTGCCATACACTGTTTAGTTCTGGGTTAACCTGGTTAACCATTTAGAATAGTGTTGGATTATTACCTAAGATCTTAAACCAAAATAAATTCCAGATGGATTAAGGGTGTATTTGTTTTTTATGTATGTAAAATGTAAACGAATATTCCTCTGGCCTCAGATGGAGAAGTGTTTTTTAAATAGGAAGGCACTGGAATAAACAATATAGATATTATTCCTTACAAATGTAACACTCCTATTAAAAAAAAATAAAAAATAAACTAAGGAAAAATATCTGCCATGACAAAAATTAATCTTTTACTGTATAAAGAGTTCTAGCAATCAATAAGAAAAATATAAACACCCATTTAAAAATGGAACACAGGACATGAATAAATCCTATATAATAAAAGCATAATATGCAAATTGAGCATCCCTTTGGGACACCTAAGCCACACCCACCAACCAATCAGAGTGATTGTATGCAAATTAGCCCAGCCAACATGGAGGCCAGCACTCACGGAGCTGAGTAAACAGGCAGTTTCCGTTGCAGCAGGAGTGAAACTGTTTGCAGACCCGGCTGGGTTTCTCTGGGCTCCAGGCAACAACATATTTGCAACAATGTCTCAATCATAGAAGCCTCAGGAGCTGAAGCAAACAGCAGGCCAGGCCTGACTTCTAAGGGCAACAGTGTCTCAATTATAGAAGCCACGAGGTGAAGCAGAGGAGGTTTCTTTACCTGCCTAGGCCTTGGCTTAAAGGAACAGTGTATCAATTATAGAAGATAAACAAACGGCAGAAACCTGCTTCCAGCCAGCCTTGCTGGAACATTGGGTCAATGGGAGCTGTGGGAAGCCTGAAAGTCTGAAAACACCCCTCAGCCCCATCACCCACGCTGGCCACACACCAATGGGGTGAGGGATACCACTGGGGGGCTTGGCCAGCCTGCAAACAGCCATCAGCCCCTCACCCAGGCTGGCCAGGCACACCAGCAGATGAACATCCCCAGAGGGGTCCCAGACTGCAAGAGGGCACAGGTCGGGCTGAGGGACCTCCCAAGTGCACAAATTTTTGTACACTGGGCGCCTAGTAATTCAATAAAGAAGATACTCAAATGATCAACAAACATCCAGCCATTAATAATCAAATAGGATACTAAGTTTATCTAACAGCTTTTGTTTTTTCTATTTCTTTTTCTTTTCTCCTTACTAATAATCACTATTAGTAAGGGTACAGGAGAGTTGTCTCTCACTGCTGGTGGATGCATAAATTGGTGAAAACCTTCAGTAGGGAGCAATGACATAATTTTTTCAGTCATATCGCTTCTAATAATTCCTCCTAAAGAAATACTCAGAACTACAGTCAAAACAACATGTTCAAGAATGCTCACTGCAGGATCATCCCCCTATAATTCATTCTCCACGGAGCAGCTGAAGAAGGGTTTTTAAAGCCTAGAAGGCTTGTCCCAGTGCTGAGCTGGTAAAGGTACCTATAGCACCTGCTACGCATTCCTGTGGTGCAAATACTCTCACCACGGCTGTTTCATACCACCAGTGTGATGTCACTCGACAGTCAGCTGGGAAGGAACAGGCATAATTGGCTCTCAGGAGCCCATGTGAAGCAAGTGACCATTGACTGCATGTCACTGAAAACAGGAAACCCCTCCGGTTGGTGTCATTTCCACTTTTCGATAAAGTTCACACTCCTTGTCCTGCCACCAAAGCTCTCTATGACAAATGGCCCCTATTCACCTCCCAGGCTCTCCCCACCCACTCTCTGCTCACTCTCTGCTTCTGAGTTTTGAATGAACTCTACCAAATTCACGTCCACCTCAGAGTCTTGCAACTCACCCTTTCCCAGATCTCCTTGTCATTCAGGTCACTATTCAGAAAGGTTCTCCCTGACCACCCGACCTCAAGTGGCCACCCCTTCCTTGGTTCAACATATTATCTGGTTTAATTTTAGTCATAGCCCTTGGCATCGCCTGAACTTGCCATGTCTATTTATCTTGTCTCTCCATCAAAATTTAAACTCCATGGGTTCAGACACCTGTCTAAGCATGGCTACCCTGGACTTAAGTACTCAGTAAGTATTTGTTGAATATTGATAAATTAGTTTATAATAGTGAAAACTTTTAAAACCATGTAAAAGCCCAATGATAAGAAAATGGTATGACTAATGCTTATTAATCATTTACTATCTGCCAGATACAGTGATAATCACATTATATGCTCACCTCATTTAATCTGTGCAAAACGCTAAGGGGTAAGCATGTCTCTGATCCCCATTACACAGATGAGGAAATATCCGGAGAGCTTAACTCGTCTGCCCAAAGCCACACAGAGCATGTAAATAAATCACACCCAAGGCCCATTAAGGTCCTCTAAGGCTCCAGGGTGGGGAGCGGATGCTTCCCTTAGACCAATGGGGATAGGAACATGGACGTGCTAGTTGCAGGTGCTCAGGCCAAGTTAAAATATAATACAACTAGAGGCCCAGTGCACAAAATCCGTGCACAGGCAGGGTCCCTAGTGGCTGCCAGCTGCTGGCGAGGGCCTTCCTTTATTTAATACCGCCCCCTGGTGGTCAATGCATGTCATAGTGATCGATCAAACTCTTGGCCAAACTCCCAAGGGGACACTTTGCATATTAGGCTTTTATACAGATACTAGGAGCCCGGTGCACAATATATTGTGCACTCGGGGGGGGGGGTGGGCCCTCAGCCCAGCCTGTACCCTCTCATAGTCTGGGACCCTGCCCTGCCCCACCCTCCCCACCCCACCCACCTCACAGCCCGCCACCCACCACCGGCCCCGCCCACCCGCCCCACCGCCTGCACTGCACCCACCTCCGTGGCTGCCAGCCTCCATCTTGGCTGAGTTAATTTGCATACAGCCACTCTGATTGGCTGGTGGGCATGGCTTTGGCTGGTGGGCGTGGCTTAGGCATCCCGGAGAAACGGTTAATTTCAATATTACACTTTTATTAGAGGAGATAGAGATAGAGATATATAGGTATAAACATATAGATACTTCTTACTTGTAGTTCCCTGGGTCAAGAGCTCTGTGGGGAGGGAGACTGAGAAGCAGGACAGGAACTAAGTCTGTCTGTATCCCTCACTTAACAACAGCATCATCTCACCAAACTCTCCCCTGAATGTCAGCAATCAGCTATTACAAATCAGGGTCTCAAACAACATTGGACAATGTTGTTCTACTGCTCCCAGTATAATGACAAGTAAAAAAAGCAGGATAGAAAACTATATACTAAAAACAATTTTGTGGAAGGAGGGGGACAAATTAATAGCATGTCTGTATGTTACATATAATGCTAAAAAGACCAGAGGGAAAAACACACCAAATGTTAGCAGTATTTACACTGAAGTAAGTGGATGCTGAGTGATTTTTACTTCCTTCTTTAAACTCTCCCATATTCTCCAACTGTTTCCCAAGGAGTGTGTCTTTGTAATGAAAAAAAAATCTGTACCATGACATGTTTGTAAATGGTAGGAGATTTCACAGTCAATGGGAACAAGATGGCGAGAACATTACACTGCCCAGATCAAACAGGATTGGGAGGCAGCACACAGGGCTTCCCCAGGGCCGGGCAAAGGCCAGATGCGAGGGACCACGCTTCACACGCTTCGTCTGGGGAAAAGCAGGGAGGGAAACAGGTGAAGGTGAAGAATAATGACGGGCAGGTTACACTTCAAGGGTCGTTCCCTCCCTTCACCTCGGAAAGGAGGGGAGTTCCGGGACCCAATTCCAATGTGTGTGTGGGAAGAATGATCCTCTGCCACCAGCTGGATGGCCTACAGGTCAACGCAGTTCTGACACTTTCAACCAGGAGACAGCATCCGATTCCACAGGTGAGGGGTTCAGTCCCACAAGACACCCGCTCATCCCCTCCCACTTCAGATGCCGGTGACAAATCCAGGCTGTTACCTGTGCTTCTGACCATCAGAGGTTCCCATGGCCCCCTCCTCAAGCTGGATTAATTTGCAATAGCAGCTCACAGACTTAGAGAAACAATTTACTTCCCAGATGCCAGGCTATGAGTAACACACCAGGTCTGCCTAAGTCCAAGGACTTTCAGCTTTCACTATGCTGGGAGCACCTGCAGGGAGCAGGGGGCAGAGCGTTCGTACAGGCCAAGGTGAGGAGAGACTCAGAGGGGCTCCAACCAACAGGCGCCAACCATGTGCACAGATGTGGGGAGAGCTCGGAGCAGAGAGGCAAGCACTCAGGGGAGCAAGTCACCGCTGGTGTTCCAGAAGGTTCTGACCAGGCCCTGTGCCTCTTCTCAGGGGCGAGGCTGGGCTGCAGGGATGGTGGGACTCAACGCCCTTCCTCTGCCTGGTGCCTGAGCAGCCAGGCCAGCAGCCCCCTCCACAGCGTAGTGGATGCTGTGACATGCCCATGTCCCCCAGGACAGCAGGGCTTATGCCCCAGCCGCCGGCATGCTGTTGGCACAGAGGCCATGGCTGTCAGCTGCCTGGGAACTGCCCTGGCTGAAGCTGGCCACCTGCACCAAGGCCATGACACCTGGAGGGACAGTGTGCACACAATGACTGGCCAATGAGGGAGCAGAGAGGCCTGGCCTCTTTGATGCAACTGAGGACGACTCTGAAAGGGCATTCAAGCTTCAGAGTCCCCAACCACCCCACCAAGAGGTCATCCGAGGTCTTCGTTGAGATGCATCACAGCCCAGCTTCTCCCTCCGCCCAACCTGCTTCCTCCCTTCCTCTCCAGGCGTTGCTCCCGAGAGCCCCCCAGGACACATCTGCCACGCTCACCCGTCTCCCAGCCTGTGTTCGGGAGTCCAGTCTGTGAGAAGTGGGCTCGCCCTTCCGGCAGGGGAGCTGGGGGAAGGCGGGCGTCCTGGGCATGGAGGACAGAGGAGAGTCTGACACGGCCTGGCCCTCGGCACCCATGGCCAAGTGGAGGAGGAAGTGGCACCTGCACCCCAGCCCAGAGGAGGTGGCTCTGTTTGGACACATGGCCCCAGAGTGGCTCCACCGCCCATGTGGGGAGCATGGGGAGGAGGCTGGGTCCCAGCCAGGCGGCCTGAAAGGTTTTATCTGGGGTCCATCTGCCAACCAGCCTGCAAACATGGAACAGGGTGATTTTTATTTGATAGGTGTTTGCTCCCATTTCAAACGAAGATGAGCTCTACATGAGGAGGGATGAAGGAGCTGAGGCCCAGGGAGGGGAGGTGACTGACCCGACACCAGCCAGCCTGCAGGGGCCAGAGATTGCAACAGCAGCTGGCCCTACAGCCTGTGCCCTTGACAACAGCAGTGGGGGTGCCACTTCCAACCCACAGTGCAGACAGCACCCAGAGAGGTGCAGAGGCTTGGCCAGGCCCGATGGCGGCAGCTTCCCTACGGAATCTCTCCGGAGCAACCCCACGTGAGCCGGCGCCATGCACTGCCAGGCCTAACGTTACCCACGCTGGAGGAGTGTGCCCTGGAAGGAGGGCCGCGGGGTGGGAACGGCACGTGTGTGCAGTGATCTTCCTGGGCCTCCTCCCCCGAGAGGAGCCTGTGGTTTGAAGACAGGCTCCTCCCTGACAACTCCACCCAGCACAGCTGGGCACGTACCATTTACAGGCGGCGGAACCGGGACCGCTCACCTGCCGCGAGGGCCGAGAACAGCACGTGCCAACCGCGCCACCTGGACACGGACCTCCATGCCGGCCCCCACCCCGCCGTTCCTATGGGCTCCCTCCACCAGGCAGCACCCAGGGTTCCCTGAAGGAACCTCTGAACTCAGCAAGCCTCTGGCCAGGCTGCCCCCAGCCCACCCAGGGAGGCTCCGGGGCTCTCCCCTCCGCGCCGGATGCCACAAGCTGGGCCACACGCGTCCCCGGAGCCTGGCTCTGACTCGGGATGAAACCGAAGCTGCCAGCGTGCTCATTAGTGAGCCGGAGAGGTGCGGCCCACTGGCTGACAATTAATGACTCCATCGCTCTGTTTCCCGCTGGCAGATTATTAATTCATGGGGCCTCTCCGGAGGGGCTGGAGAGAGAACACAGGCTGCGAAAGTTCACATTTCAATCTGAGGCCGCCGAGATGACAGGAGGGGTGTTGGGGAGAGGCGCCAAGCCTCAGGGGCGAGGGCACGGTGTGGGCGGCCGCTTCCAGGGCTCTGTCCTACAGAACTAAAGGCACAATGGGGCGGGCCCTGCTTGGGATGACAAAGCCAGCAGGAGCTCCCCTGGGGAGTGGTGGCTGAGTAACAGCAGTTCAGTGCTAAGGACACTGCACAGCATTAAGGACACGGGATGGACATCTTTCCGGAACCACCAGGGAGAAAGGCCCATGACACGGTGCTAATTTTTTAAAAGCAAAAGAATAAAAGAAAAATGCAGACCTATATGTCTGATATGATTGTCATGACAGATGGAAAAGGAGACACAAGTCTTTTTCCAGCTTGAGTAAGAAAGATGAGAAAGAGAGCAACCACCACGGATGACGTGGACTTGGCCTCAGTGCACCCAGGTCAGGTATGTCAGGCCGCCTCCGGGGGCACTGGCCCCGAGTACTAAGAGTTTCTGTCTCTATGAACAGAAGGGGAATTTACCTAACGCCTCCCTGTACGCTCCAAAAACTGGGGAAGGGACGTAGGCTTCCGGTCTCGAAGGTGAGCAGGCAGTGAGGTGACAGTCTGACAGGAGGAGTGGGCTGGGTACCGGGATGTGTACAGCACTAAAGGGGCCCCGGGTACCGGACGGAGGGACGGAGGGAGGGAGGGTAGAAGTGGGCCGGAGCAGGCCTCCCCAGGGTGTCGATGAGAGGAGGCGCAGCCACGGGAAACAGCAGAGTCTAAAGCGCACCGCAGACTGGCCGCAAGGCCTGGGCAATGCACTTCTTTTCTTTGTGCCTCACTTTCTCACCTGAACGTTCAACGAAAAATTATGTGAGATGGTGTTTTTAAAGATCTTGTTTATCACAGTATCTGAAATAATGCAGGTACACTGTGTGTGTGAGTGTGTGTGAGTGTATATGTGTGTGTGTGTGTTTTGTGTGTGTTGTGTGTGAGTGTGTGTGTATGTGTGTGAGTGTATGTGTGTGTGAGTGTGAGTGTGAGTGTGTGTTGTGTGTGTGAGTGTTATGTGTGAGTGTTATGTGTGTGTGAGTGTTATGTGTGAGTGTGAGTGTGTATGTGTGTGAGTGTATGTGTGTGTGTGTGTTGTCTGTGTGTGTGAGTGTGAGTGTTGTGTGTGTGTTGTCTGTGTGTGTGAGTGTGAGTGTTGTGTGTGTGTTTGTTCTTCAACACTGAGTGTTTCTTTTTCTACGCGTGTCTTCATCCATCCAGTGACACCTGAAGAAAACCACCCTAGGCTCATCTCCAAGCATGCGTCCAGATGAGCTCTTGGAAAGCCCTGGGTGAGACTGGAATCCGTGGGTTCTCACCCTGCTCTGCAAGGCCCTTCCGCCTTCTGGCTTCTGTGTCCTCACCTGGGACCTGAGGGGTGACTACTAGGCTACTCCTGGGTTCCAGCTGGGTAACGTTCTGTGAAAAGCTTCTATGTGAGACACAGGGGTGTAGTTCGCAGAAATGGCCACTTGGAGTCACCATGAAACCAGAAAAAAGTTACTGAGAAAAAGAGGGAAAGTGGAACAAATTGTGCAGCTCACACTAGAGGGCACCACTCTCTCCATTTTCTTCGACAAGGAGGCTTGGGGAGAAGAATCTCTTTGTATTTCGACATGTTGGGGAGGCTGGACAGTCTCCTTCTGAAGATACTCAGGCGTGGCCCATGCCAGCTGAATGGAGGTGGCAGGGGTGGGGAGGAGGACAGACTGGTAAGCCCCTCAAAACATGGATAAGACTCTAATGGTGCCATAAAAGCAATGCACAGACATGGGTTGGACACCTGGGCCCATGAGGACCGAGTGCCAGGCTGCAGTCACAAACTCATCTCCCCTGCCCCTCGTCCTTGGTGTGACCTTGAAGGAAAGAACCAGGACAACAGAGAAACACTTGACCCCGCTGAGCCCTGGCTCCGGGCACCATGCTCTGGAGAAAATTGAGACACTTCTGCTTTCTCTATAGCCATCCAGCGGCTTCGAGAAGGAGCACAGGTGAGAGTCACCAGGCAGCGAGCGAGTGAGTGAGTGAGTGAGTAAGCGAGTGAGGGGCTGGGTGCTGGCCCAGGAAGCACACTGTTCACTTCCCCACCACATCCTGTTCTCTAGGGGAAGCTTCTATACAACTGCCAGGAGGTTTGAAGGAGGGAAAGGGGTAGAGAAAGGACAGTCACTGGGAACCAGACCTAGAAAGAGTCTCTGTTTTCAAATCCAGGAAAAGGACAGAAGAAATTCAAATATGTGTGTTGACATCCCACCCAAAGGCCCATCATAAAGCCAGTCTCCAGGTGTCACCTAAACTGTGTCACTTGCCAGGGGGAAGCCCAGTTATCTGGATTCTCGGCAGCTTCCTGTTCTGCTCAGAATCCTAAGATGGCAGGGCGTGTGCTCCAGGTCCCTACTTGGCTCTGTTTTCAAACGTGTAGCTGGCTGGAGGCAACCGCGCTGCAGGCGCATGATTCCTGTGTTCCCCGGGAAAATGTCCAGATTTCTGCAAGTCTGTCCTCCTACAGCCCGGAGAGCCTGAAACGCCTTGTCTCTGAGCCAGGGCGCTGGACCTTATAGGGCTGCACACTCGGGTGCCTGAGTCACACTTAGATGCTGGTCATCTAAGTGAAGGAGCTCTGTCTGAGGCAGTGGGGAGTGGTGAGAAGACACATGCCTGGTTACAGAGAAGCGAAGATGTAAGGAGAGATGCCAATCAGGAGGCCGATGCAATGGCTTAGAGGAGAAGGCAGCCGTGGGGATGGAGAAGTGTCCGGGTTTGGAATATGTTTGGGAGATGTGTTGACAGGGCTCGCTGACTGATCAGACGTGGGGGGAAGGGAAAGAGAGAAATAAAGGATAATGAGAATCTTTGGCTCGAGCAGCTGGGTAGATGGGGAGGTCTGAGGGGGCCAGGTTGCGTCAGTAGCGGACCAAGTGCTTTGCTTTAGCCAAGCTAAACTTTAGATGGACCACAGCGTGAAGATGCCAGGCTAGCATCTGGCTACAAAACTCAGGGTTCTTAAGAAATGCACCTTTGGGAGTCATCTGCAGATACCCGGACCTGCTTGAGGTCACCAAAGGAAAGAAGATGGGGCAGGAAGAGCAGGGGCCCTGGATGACCCCGAGGTTCACCAGCATTTTGAGGACCCACATCAGCATATGTGATCGAATGAATGTGGTCACTACAGCACACCTGCAGGGTAAATACTATTTACAGCACACCTGAAAGGTAAATACTATTTACAGCACACCTTCAGGGTAAATACTATTGCCCATCTCCACTCTAAACAGGGAGAGAGGCCCCATAGTCTACAGGTAGCATTGCCAGAATCAAGCCCAACTACAATGAACTGGGTTCCTGCCACCTGCTGAGCACTGTGTGATCACACAGGGGCTACTGACGTGGGCAGAAAGTCCCAGGGGAACGAGACAGGCGTTGACGTCTGAGGTTCCTGCTGTGAACCCTCCTAAGGTGTGTGATGCTGCCTGACGACTGCAACTCCTCAAGCCTGAGTTTCCCATTGTGTAAAAATCACGTTGTGTGTTTTCATCTTGCAAATGTCGATTAAGTGTCTATTATGTGCTGGGCAATGCTGTAAGTGACAGAGACACATGGGGAGGAGGCACGCTTCTCTGCTTCATAGTCTAGTGGAGGATACAGATGTGTAAACAGGCAATTACAAGAGTGTGATAAGTACTATGATTACCGAGCCACCGCTTCCCTCTTTAGAGAGCAAGTTTTGCCAACCTACACAGACTTGCAAGTTACACAGAATTTCCTTTCTTCCAGATCCATACGCAGTAAGGGTCCCAGGTGAGATGTGTACAAAGGCCCTAGCACATAGCCAGTAGATGGTGGCAGTCATTACAACGACCTAG
The DNA here is from genome assembly GCA_004026665.1 of Murina feae. Classification (NCBI taxonomy): domain Eukaryota; kingdom Metazoa; phylum Chordata; class Mammalia; order Chiroptera; family Vespertilionidae; genus Murina; species Murina feae. Next base: position 212,226 of record PVJC01000022.1, read on the forward strand.
GTCTTTCAACCTAGCACCACCTGTAACTTTGAGGCCTACTTTTCCTTCCTGTAAATTAGGAATGAAACAGCTAGTCCACAGGGTCATTGAAAGGGCCAGGTGAGAAAGGACACATGAAAGCATTTTGCAAGCTGAACGGAATTATATTAAAATACCAATAATACATGTTTCATGACCACTTGCTAGAACTGAAAACTTAGCACACAAGGGATACTTAGTGCTAGCCGAGAGGTCTGTAGCCCACACACTGGGCCAGAGGAAATCTATTAAACAGGTTCTTTGGCCCGGCCAGTGTGGCTCAGCAGTTGAACTTCGACCTATGAAGCAGGAGGTCACCAGTTTGATTCCCAGTCAAGGCACATACCCTGGTTGTGGGCTTGATCCCCAGTAGGGGGCATGCAGGAAGCAGCCCATCAATGATTCTCTCTCATCATTCTCTCTCTCCCTCCCCCTTCCTCTCTGAAATCAATAAAAAATGTACTGGGTTGTTGTTGTGAAGGTTCTGGGGGAAATCCCAGCCTGCACAGGGAAACCTGCTTTGCCTGAGGTACCTCCAGGAAAACAACACCCTTCCCGTGAGGCTCCTCCTCCCCTCTCACCTCCTTCCATGACCTGCTTTGGCTCCCCCCTACCCCCCATTCCTACCCTTCCCCCCCCTCACCCCCCCCCGCCCTCTTACCCCCCTCCCCGCCCCCCCGCCCAAGGCACCAGGTGCTGGAAACCTCCCAAGCAGGGTCCTTGTCTGCTTTGTGCATCACCAGAGTCCCGAGTTGGTGCTAAGGAGGCAGGATTTGTAAAGCTGTCAGGTGTGCTGTGGGCTGTCAGCTGTGTGGGCGGTGAGTGGGCCCTGGGGTTCGGACCCTGGGGTTCGGGGGGCAGGGAAACTGACAGAGAATCCTTCCTGATTTCCTGCTGTGGCTGCCCCTGTCCCCGTGCAGAACAAAAGCCAGAGAAGCCAGAGGCAGGAGACAGAAGAGAGGAGAAGGCTCCGTCTCTGCATGGTATGCAGTAGGCACAGGGTCCTGAGCAGCGCTGAAGGGGGCAGAGGACAGACGCCCCATGCGCCCTGCTGACTGTTCAGGTGAAGGGCCCTGTGCAGTCACAACCTGCACAGCCACATGGCTGCCCAGGACACTCAGCTGCCTCTTTCCCTGGAAGCCAGCTGGCTGGAGCAGGTCTCAATCCCCCTCAGTGCACTTATTTCCTCGTTCTTAAAACAAGTATTTATTGTGAGCCAACTGCACACGAAGCATTGTTCTGTGCGCCGCAAATGAAGTCCTGCTTTCAAGAAGCTTACACTTCAGCCTTGGCCTGGCCACCTCGCATTTTCTTTTCACCCCACTGCACTGGACCTGGCCTGTCACCCTATGACACTGTCTCCATGGTCACCTCCGTGTTGCCAGACCAGCCTTCCTTCCCCACTCTCGTGGTATCTTCCCTCTCAGCAGCATCCCACACGGATGGCTGTGATGAACATGCTCCTCTTTTCACATCTTTGTCCCTGTGCTCTCGGGCTGTCCTCTGACCTCCCGGCCACTCCTTCTCAACCTCTATGTGGCTCCTTCGCCAGGACCACTGGTGTCCATGGCTACACTGAGGAAGGTTGATCTGGCCATTTGGTCTGTCTGCCCTGTTCCACCTTCCCATGAACTTGCCCAGATAAAAACAGTCTCCCAACCATCCCCACCACCACCCCATGTGGGCAGCTGCTGTTAGACTGCATGTCCTCCAACTAGCAAACGTTAAACTTAGAGGATGGCGTCAGAGCTATTCGCACAGTGCCAGTGGTGGTGAAGCTAGTTTTTCAGGGAGATTGTAGGCATTCTCGAGTTAGGCCTTCTGACACATTGAGTGACAGGAAGAATGTGTAAGACAGTCTCTGGCCTCGAGTTGTCTCCCTGAGAGTTCTCGACAAGACGTAGGTGTGTACAAATATAGTGCTTCTGAATATAAAGAAATCCCAACCATCAGAGCCGCATGGTATTCAAATGATCATCCACTTCCTCCTATTCGTTTTCAAAGCCACGGTGAGGTGACTTACTCGAGGTCACACCACTGAATGGTCCTGTGAATGAGCACCCCAGCCAGGGCTCTTGCCATGGCATCTCAATGGGTGGTTGAGACAAGAAGCCAAGTGCTGTGGGAACTGGAATAAAAGGCCCTGTGTCACTGTGTTAAAAGCATGGATTCTAGAACCAGACTGCCAGGGTTCAAATCATGAATGAATGACAAATCACAGCGACAATGCAGCAAGTCCTGGAGTGACCTCGGAAAGTCTCCACTGTTTAAATGTGGACCATCGTTATACTACCTCACGGGAATGGTGAGGATTAACATCTATATATATAAAAGCCAAGTGACCAGAGCGACAGAATGATTGAAACAGCCGGAATGACCAGAACGACCCATCGTTATGATGTGCACTGTGGCAGCCAACCAGTCCTATCGGGGCCCCGATTGGCACCTCCCAACCTCCCACAGCTCCTTCCCCAGGCCGGCTCCACCCCCGATTGACAACCCCCCACCTCGATCGGCTCCCCCATTGGGGTGCGACCAGCAGGCCAACCACCTGAGGGCCCTCCCCCCGGCCAGCCCGGCTTGATCAGCCTTCATCAGGGCAGGCTGGCTGGATCCCACCCATGCATGAATTCGTGCACCGGGCCTCTAGTGAGTTAATAATATAGGCAAGGTGCTTAGAATGCTGTTGGCACTGAGAGAGCTGGTAAGGTTTTATAGACTAACGGTGCTGGGAAATGAACAACGGAAGAGAAGGTTTGTTGAGATCTGTGTGGGTGCCCAGTGCCTCTCTGAATCCCAGCATGTGTCAGGGCTCAGTGAATGAATGAATGAACTAACAAACAGCACAGACTGATACCCACAGGGCAAGACCCCCAGAGTACTCACTCCCACTCCTTGCGCCGGGCCTGCGGGGTGCTCTGCATCTTGTGCGCCTCGTGGGCCTTGATGATGTCGCGCTGCTCGATGAGACCCCCACGCCTCCGCTTTATCACCTCCGGGCTCACAGGGAGGAAGGGGCTGGAGCCGCCCTCCCAGCCTGTGCCCTCGCCCTCCTGCACCGGGAAGAAGTTGTCGAAGCCTGAGGCAGCGGTGTGCGGGGAGGCCGGCAGTATGCCCACCTCCTCTGAGGCGTCGGCCTCCAGCAGGGCGCACTGCTGGGGTCGCCATGCCTCCTCCTCTGGCAGAGCCAGCACGTGGCGGAGGCGGCCTGTGGACCCTGGCTCAGGGCTCCCGCCTGCAGCTGGGTAGGGGGTGGGCTCGGGCAGCCTGCGGCCTGGACTCAGTCCACGCATCTCGGGCACCATCACAGAACATTGCTCTGCGGGAGGGGGGAGAGGGAGGGAAGGGGAGGGTTGGGTACAAGGGAAATAGAGAAGAGAAAAGGGTTAATGACATTGTCCTCCAGAACAAGACTCAGACATGTTCACAGGAAGTGATCAGTGATGGCTGAACCCAGGAGCATCCAGTGCACCAACCAGGCTGGCTGCCAGAGGCTGGGGACCAAGAGCGGAACGCAATCGACTTGATTTCTGTCCCATAAACGTCACAGTCTAGTGCAGAAGACGGGGGTTAAAGAATAATCAGATGCAATAGACACACGTCTAGGGTGCTGCTCTCCGAGCGGAGAATGAGCACCCCCGTCCCCGAGGGCTAGCTGAGGTTTCCCTCCCGCCGGTGGGGAGACTTTCTCCCCATGCCCTGGCTCCTCTGGGGAGCCCCACGCCCTGCTGCCCTTCCTCTCATTCTCTCTGTGCCAGGCCCTGGGCACACCCAGATAAGCTGGACTGAGCCCACGGCCTCCTCTTGGGAGAAGCAGGAAGAACAATTCTGACCACACAACATGGCAGGCTATGACTGAGGTGGGCCTGTGCCTCCCTGAGCTCATAGGGACACCTCAGCCCACCTGGGGGTGGTCGGGAGGGCTTGGTGGAGGAGAGGACCCCTTGCCGGGTGAGGGACAGGAGAGGATCACAGGCGAAAGGAAGAGTGTGTGCCGAGAGGATGTAGGGAACCCACAGGATTCAGAAACAGTCCCCACAGCAAGCCTGAGGTCGGGGGCAGTCCTTCTGGCTTGAGAGCCTCTGAACTTGCCAAGTTTCAAAGATATTGCTTACTGTCCCCCTCCATGCCCAGAGCACAACCCCTCAAGTCCCAGCCCTTTCCCCACCCACATTCCAAACAGGTTCCCAGTGACCACATGTGGCCCACACATGCCCTTGGCTCTAAGAAGGGCCCTGCACTCTACATACTCAGAGAAGCCCTGGCGTCCTGCTCACTCACTCAGTGCTTCCTGAGCATCCACTCTGCACTGGGGAGGGGAGGGTCCCTCCCCGAATGCTGTCCTCCGGCCCCTGACCCTGCCTCCCCTGGTGACGCGTCTTCCTCCATGGGGAAGTGCTGGTCAGCACTACACACTCGGCCACCAGGGCTGGGCCAAGCGAGCAAGGCGAGGGAAGGAGAGGGTCCCACGTGAGCGCGGTGGGGAGCAGGAATGCAGGAGCATATACATTGCGAATCCTGCAAACAGTTGGGCGGGTCCCTAGAAAGAGTGATTCATGCTCCTCGCGTTGTCATTCTGTCTCAACTGCGCTTGATGGATTTTAAATTTATCCTTCATTCCTACGATGTTTAAATGTCTCTCCCCCACCACACACATGCACGCAGCCCTCCCTGAGTGGCTCCCACTCCCTCCCAAGCTTTAGCACCACCAGAAGCTCGAGCGGCCTCCTCTCCCTCCTGGCCCTCCACAGCGAAGGCTCCTGGGCCACCTCGCCGCTCTCACCAGGCCCCCGGGACCTGGCCCCGTGCCTCTGCCTCCTGGCCCATCGCACCCTCTCTTTCCTGCGTGGATCCCCCTTCCCAGACACGGTGCCAATTTGAATTACATCTTTGCCAAAATTATAGCAGCAATAATATGCACTGCAGAGCTCCCGTTTCGACGGAATCAATTTTACGAATATCAAAACATGAAATTATCTCATCTTTCCTTTAAGAATTCCTGTTAAACAACCCTTCTATTATTGATATAAATGTTCATCGGGGAAATCTGTCGCCCCTACTGCTTGCCAAGCCGGCCAGTCCCCAGGTCCATCAATCATGTAGCTGAGAGAGCAACCTCTCTCTCAGGCAATTGAAACCAGACAGAGAGCTAGGTATTCCAGGGAAGGACACTTGACTCTACACTTGGCTTATCCCCACCCCCAACCCCTAAATCCCAGCATTCCTTGAGTTCTTTGAGCTCAGGGATTTGGTCTTATCTTTCTATATTCAGCACCTGGTATTGAGTCCAACACACACTAGGCTGTTGTGGTGATCGTTAGTACCAAAATATTCTGGTTATCCGCCACCTGGGCACATAGTAGGATGTACTTCCTGGCCATAGTAGGATGGTTGGGCAGGGTCATGTGATCATTCTGGCCCCTGAGTTGGGAGTAGAGTGATATGAGTCACTTTGAGGCTAAGCATTTAAATGCCAACAAGAGCTCTTGAGACCTAGAGGACATCCAAGTCTTTCCATGAAGGACCAGCCAGTAAATATCTGAGGCTTCGCAGACCATGCCAGTTCTGTTGCAACTACTCGAATTCTGCTGTTGTAGCATGAAAGCAACCGGACAGTGCGTACATGAATGTGTGGGACTGTGTTCTGACAGAACTTGATTTATGAACTCATGTGTACTTATCACTTTCAACTGCGTCTCTTGGGCTCCATCGCTGTCCCGCTGTCTGTGCCCAGCAGAGCAGGTTCTACAGAGCACTAGGAAAAGGAGGGCATGGAGACCCACAAAACAGAGGCTGGGTGCCCACACCACATCACCAGAGGAGCTTCCTGAGGGCAGAGTGGCTGCTGAGCCCCAGTCCCCAATCCAAGGAAAGCAAATCCCTGCTGCTTTGAGGTATTGGCCTGGTGCTCACAAAAGCCCCAAGGGCACCTGTCTTTCTGCCCTAACTCTTGCTTTCCACCTACCTCTCTCCTCATTCTTCTTTGCTATGTTTGGTTACTGAGCAGGGGACTTTAAATGATGGAGGCCTGAGCGGGGAAAGGGCCTAGTGACACAATAGCAATGCAACAGCCCCATCCAGCTCTCCCCATGCTTGTCGGGCTCCTGGGGTAGCAGGGAAGGGCTCTCCACCACCCACTCCCTAGCACCCTGCTCGGCCAAAGGCACGTAAGCCAGTAGTGGGAGTCCCTCCTGCTCTACATCTCTCCTCTCATCTTCCCACAAAGGACGGTTTTCTGTCTTTGCGCCACATTTCCTTTGATAGCCAATCAAAAACATTCCTCTTCATTCACCCAGTTTGGGTGGCTTAAGAAATAACGGCCTACGTGTCCCCTTGGCCAGTCTGTGCCTCTCAGGCCCAGTAGGGAGGCCGCCATGTCCAGAACATCATTTGCCTCTCTCCTACCCCTCAATACTCACGTTCCGATTCCTCTAGAACATGTATCGTACATCCTCCGGCCACCTTATGAGAAATCTATACACAAGGGAGTCAACGAAATGTATGCCCCTGTGAATGTACCACCTTCAGACTCTGAAGGTTTTGGATTCAGTGAGGAGGAAGAAGTCTCTACTTTCCATCCAGGGGCCTGAGCTTGGAGGCAGTGCGTGGAAATGGCACTGGTGGTCACTTGCAGATGAGTGGTGGACACACAAGGGTTCCTTGAGCTACATCCTGAGCAATCTGTTGCCCTGTCTGCCCTGGGCAGGAAGAAGGCAGAGGGTCCCCATTTCCAACTGGGAAAAGTGAAAAACCACAAGAGGGGAGCAATTTTTGAGACAGGATACCACACAGCTAAGATACCATTCTGAGTTCCTATCTACAAGTGATTCTCCGGAGAAGAGAGCTGGCACAGTAAATGGGCTTCCCGCCCGGCAAAGGGGAAGGCAGAGAATGACCCTCTCGTCGTCCTCACCCACCTGCTCAGAGAGGAAATACTCCTGCTGCAGAAATAAACGCCACGCGGGGATTTTTCTTACCTGAGCCAGCTTGCTGCCCCACCACAAAGGAGGAGTAAAAGGGGGATTTGCTTTTCATATGCTGTGACCTCCTAAGGCTGTGCTTCTTGAGTGCACCTCAGAGTCACCTGCGTTGCTTACTTTAAAAAGAAGCCTCGCCCTACTGGGTTTGGCTCAGTGGACAGAATGTCAGCCTGCAGAATGAGGGGTCCCAGGTTCAGTTCCAGTCAAGGGCACATAGCCTGGTTGCAGGCTCGATCCCCAGGAGGGGGTGTGCAGGAGGCAGCCAATCAGTGATTCTCTTTCATCATTGATGTTTCTATCTCTCCCTGTCCCTCTCCCCTCTCCTCTGAAATCAATTAAAATATATTTAAAATAATAAATACATAATAAATAAAAATAAAAAGCAGCTTCATGGGACTTCCTTCCAGAGATTCTCACACAGTAGCTCTTGGGCGGGCTTGGGAATCTACATCCTATATAATAAAACCCTAATATGCAAATCGACTGAATGGTGGAACAACCAGTCACTATGACACACACTGACCACCAGGGGCAGACGCTCAATGCAGGAGTTGCCTCCTGGTGGTCAGTGGGCTCCCACAGGGGGAGCAGTGCTCAGCCAGAAGCCAGGTTCATGGCTGGTGAGTGCAACGGCGGTGGTGGCAGCACTAAAGACCCTTTGGGGGATGTCCACCTGCTGGCTTAGGCCCACTCCTGAGGAGGCACAGGCTGGGCTAAGGGACTTCCCCGCCCCCCCCCCAAGTGCACAAATGTCGTGCACTGGGCCTCTAATGTTTTATAAACACCTGTGTTCCCCTAGGAATCACATCTTGATAAACACTGTCCCCAAAGCAGCATATAGTTCTGAGAGGTTGTGCTAAGTTCATAAGAGATATCATCTTGGGTGAATTGGGATGTTAAAGGGCCCAGGACAGTGCCCCTCTCACCTATTTTCAGTCCAGATCATGAAGTTACTCAAAATATCCAGGATGAGTCCTAGACACTCCCCCCACTACCACCACATTCTGCCAAACTCTCCTTCTTGGACTGGTGTCTGTTTTTGCCCACCCTCATTCCTCTCTATATGTCTGTGTTGTTATGGTGACTGTTCAGGGATGGGCTAATGCCCAAAAGCAATTTGACAGGCTGGTGCATTTTGAATGCAAACCAAGAACCAAGGAAAACATTCTGCTTCAATTTAGTGGAGTGATCACTAAAACCACCAGAGTCCCTGTGGGGGTGGGAAGATCCTGTGATCTGGTGTCAGTCATGCTACTTGCTAATCAAGTCACCTTTGGTACGTCAATTCTCTCTGGGTTGGTTTCCTCACCTGAACAATGAGACTATTTTACCACCTACAAAAGTCTGCAGTGAGAATCAATTAAGACAACATCTGGGAAAGAACTTGGAGACTGAATACGTTACTACGGAGGAAAGAGCAGAGACTGGGAATCTACATGCTGGACCAAAGAGATGATTCACGCCGGGACACGATGGAGGAGGGTGGTGCAAGATTTCACCATGCCACTCAGAGCAATGTGCAATTTAAAACTTATGAATTCTTTGTGTCTGGGGTGTTCCATCTAGTACTTTTGGACTGTGGTTGAATGCAGGTAAGGGAAACCACAGAAAGCAAAACCATGGCTAAGAGGGAACCACTGGACTCGACTCTGCCTTTGAAAGGAAAAGCAACCATAGACAATACATGACCAAAGGGGCGTGGCTGTGTTTCCATGAAACTTTATGAACACACACAGGCAAGCGAACACCTGAGCCTAGAGCTTCAGAGCTCTCCATTAGCCTTTTTCTCTCCAGCCCTGAGACAGAGATAAAAGAAAAGGGCGTGGCAGCCTGTGCAAGAGGCCTAGAAGCCAGACCTAGAAGTGGTGTACATCACTCCCCCGCGTCCCACTGGTCAGAACTCTGCCACCTGCCACCAGGTCCTGCTTAGCTGAAGGAGAGCAGAAATGCAGCCCCTCTGCATGCCAAGGAAGACGCAGGAAACCACACTCCAGAGTCCCAGCAATCTCCATTCCACTGTTACTATTTGTATCATGATTGAATCACCAAAGGAAATACAGAGGACATGTTTATAAACATGTCAAATCCATTGACTATTGGCCAACCTACGGGGGTATTAATCAAATGCTAAAAATTAGCCGCATCGTAATGTGTACAGAGATTAACAGATATATTTTATGCAAAAGAAAGGGGAGGAGGCCTAAGTGCTGTGGTAAACATCAGTTCGCCAAAGGATTCTGCCAATTTGGAAAACAAGACCTCAGAAATGTAAAACGTTGGGTCCTAATTAATTACACAGCAGGCTCCCACCACAGACGTATCTGTCTCCACTGTCCTTCGATTCAGGACTACCCCTCACTCCCAGCCTGTCAGCTACAAGAAGGCAGAGACCACACCTGCCTTCTTCACCACTGAATCCCTCCTGACCTGTCCCCACAGGCATTCAATACATATCCATAAAAGGAAGGGGTACAGGGAGGGGAGACCAGAAGGGGACAGGACAGAGAGGAAGGAGCTTGCTCAGCAGTTGCCCTACCATAATCCTGCTATTGTCGCAAATGAGGCCTCTTTAAGAGTTAGCTTCTGCAGAAATCCTTACAACTATACTTGAGTGGGTACACGTGGTTTTAAGGGTCTTTTGCTTGCAACTTTCCAATTTGCTTAAATCGTTATATTTACTACCCAGGACTTCCTGACTTAGAGAAGGGAAGGAAGGCTCTAGTAAAGGAGAGGAGCCTTCATACACCACCGAGCAGAGATCACCATAGGAAAGGACGAGATGCATCCATGAGCATTTCTGAGCACCTCCGCTGTGTTGGGGATGGAGCAAGTCACTGGAAACCTTTTATGGTCTCCAAAGCAAAAGTCCAGAAAGAAACCCCAGGGGTTAGGCCCAGCACGGTGGCTTAAAAAAAAAACACAGCAGTTACTTTTTAATCCAGACCAATACTTCTACAAGAGCAGCTCGAGATTCCTCGAGCATTTGTCACTTCTCTAGGATTTGTCACTTCTTGTAGTCTCTCTACTTCCCTAAAGCACCGAGACATAAATAGACAGACGAAGATAAAAAGGGGCCTGTACTTTTCCTGAGGACCTGACAGGAAGTAGAAAACTAAAGACAGAATGGTTCTCCTCAGAGTCTCTGGCAGGAAAACTCACCAGGAGTCAGTAGTGGTTAGAGCTGGCCTTGCGGAAACAGTGGAGGTGCACGGTTGCCTGGCTGGCCCAGAGGAGGGCTGGGGGCCAACGTCCTGGAGACCACGTGTGTTCCCTGGTGGGTGTTTGCCAGCAGCAGGCTCAGACGGCCGAATCCTCGGGGTTGCAAAACTCTTCCAAGAGCCTCTCTTCCACCAAAACGCTTCTCAAGTGTCAGTCCCTGGAGCCCTGGAGCCCAGCTGGTGCCTGCTGACATCCTGCCCGCCCACGACGACCAAGAGTACTTGAGCTGACTTCCTTGGAAGTCATTTTTTAAACAGAAGTCGGTTATTGCCACAGTGGAGCTGGGGCGGGAGACAGCACTATTTATGCAGCCAGATGGAATCTTCCCTCTGATCCTAATACCAGTGCAGCTGTCAAAGGCCCTCGCCCGGGAGCCCTCACTCTGGGCTCTGAGTAGGGAACATGGTTCATTCTGAGCGCCGGACCGAACCGCCACCTAGAGAAACAAGTGCAAAGCCCCGAGCCTGGCATTCCAGGTCTCCATGATGTGGCTTCAGGGGAGAAGGACATTCATTCCCACAGCCCTCGAGGGCCTTGCCTTTCAGCCCATCATGAGCCCCTGTGGGGGTGGCAGTGCCTCTAGATCCTGAGCTCTGCCCATGTCTGCCAGCGCTTGCCCATCCGCTGGGGCAGCACCAGATGCCAGACCTGTGTCAGAACCCCACCTTGGTCCGGCCCCTTCCTCAGCTATGATCAGACCTGTGGGAAGTTACAAAGAAGCCTGCCAATGAGGGGAAAGATCACGGCAATGAGCTGGATACTCGGGTGCCCATGGAAATGGAAAAGGGGAGGCAGGCCCCTCCAAAGCTTCTCTGGTCTCTGAAAGCTTTCAGACTCTTTCCTGCATCCCATCCCCAGGAATGGGCGCTGACCGCTCATTGCTATGCCTTTTCTCCTGGTCGCTTATTGTGTGTTATACCACAGAAATACTAATTGTGATATTATAATTAACCTGTTTTTTAAGCCAATGAATTCATTGAGAACAAAATACACATTTTCAGGGATAATATGACCTGAAGGATTTTTTGACTCAATAAATATACATAGTGGTCAATGCTGGAAATTCCAGTTTTGCTACTCGAGCCAGTGTGCCCCAGAGTTGTGCAAAATGACACTGGGCACTTGTAACATTAGACCAACAATTCAACCAAACTGAAAATGCCTGCCTCCCTCCAGCAAGCTAAAAAGAACATCTGTAGCCAGTGCATGGTTACCTCTACAAGATCCTTCCCTGCCCGCCCCGTGCAATGGCTCCATCTCCGGGGTGGGTCCTGGTTGGCCTAAGCCACTCCACGTAACCCCACCCCTTTGCCAGCGGTTAGTTAAGAAAGTGCACATGACCCGTGAAGGCCAACGAAGTAAGAGGCAAAGCTCACAGGGGCTGTAGGGGAAAGTCTCCTAACTTTTAAGGGAATTCCCTTTGGACACAGATGAGAACCTGGGAACTGCTGCCACCACCTCACTGCCAACCTGAGAATGAAGCTGCCCCCTGGAGGAAAGCTGGGCCAAGACAGTCACAGGCAATGAAGATGGCACCACCAGGTCCGGTCAACCTGGAAGCCACCGGCTGCGGACCACCAGCAACCCGAGGCAGTGCAGCTCCTGGTGGCTGCAGCCCCTTAATTCGAGTTAGATTCTCTGTGACTTGCACCCCAAAGCATATGATCCGAAGGATCCCCCATAGCCACCCGCACCATGATGAGCTTTAACTAACTCCACACCCTTCAAGTCATCTATTGTTTTGGTCACAGCACGGGGGGACGTGCCCCCCACACTCCTCTACGTGGTTTTTGGATGTGGTTCACCTTTTATACACAGATACTAGTCTTGCATCAAATTCTTGAGACTAGGATTCTAATTCTAAGAATCCTTAGTACAATGGGGCGATGACTCAACCCCAAATGAATAAAGTTAAATTCAACAGAGCCGGCAGGAAGGTTTCGGTGGGGAAAGGAACGTTACAATTGGATTGTGTGGGGGAAACACTGGTTGCAATTGAATGATTTAGCAAGCACAGTAGACACCCCCACTGTCATCATTATCAGCATCAATAAATATGAAGGTTAATATTAACTTTTTATTTTATGTGAGGGACTGTATCAAAGGTCTTTCAAACATTAGATCCTTTATGGTTTCATTGAATTCTTTTTAAAAATATTACAAAGCATCTATAATTCACTGAGTTTCCACAAATGAAGAAACGGGGGAAATATCAAAGGAGGAAGTGGCTCCCCGAGGTTGGGGTCGCAGTCAGGGAGCAGCGGAGCCGCTAACCCAGGGCTGATGGACTCCAGGGCCCTGCTGCCTGTCACCCCTGCATTGCTGGGCTCTAAAGGAGCAATAGCAATGGTAGTCATAGCTTTCCCAGATTGAACACTCACTCAGGGCCAGATATGCATGTCTATTAACCCCTATAAGGTAAGTGTTATTACTACTCTCATTTAATAATGGAAACTTTCCCAAGGCCACAGAGCTATAAACACTGACTCTGAACTACAGTATCCTCTCACCTAACGTCTCTCTGTGCAGCTGCACTTTGAAAGTGGATGGGATCTCAAGAGGTCCTGTCCCTTGGGTACAAGTCCGACTGCGTGTTCCGGTGACAACATGCTCGTGTGTGTGTGTGTGTAGAGGGTAATACATCCATCCATGTGTGTGCCAGCTTCTCCCTGCTCCCAGCGCAGGCCTGGTGCCATGCCTTCCTGCAGGTCTGGCGGAAGCAGAGTGATGGTCAGCGCCACTTTCTAACTAAGTCCAGCACCGCTCGGGGCAGAGAATGCTCTTGACTTGACAACAGTCCCTTGCCTCCCCAGGCAGCACCATGCAGGTCATCACAGAGCAGGCGCTGGGATTGCTCAGAGGGGAAGGAAAGGGGGTGGGCATCACCTCATCTTGTCATCATCTGACTCATGGCTCTGCTCTGGGATGAAACAAGTAGGAAATGGGCAGAATGAGTCTTGGGATCTTTCTACCTCCTGTCGTAGGCGTGAGTTCTCTCCCTCTCTCTCTCTCTCTCTCTCTCTCTCTCTCTCTCTCTTTCTCTTTCTCTTTCTCTCTCTCTCTCCACCTTACACCCCCACCCTAACACCACTTTCCAACTGTTGCCAAATTCCCGACTGTGCCAGGGGGGTCTTCAAACTTTTTAAACAGGGGACCAATTCACTGTCCCTCAGATCGTTGGGAGTGCCGGACTATAGTTTAAAAAAAACAAACTATGAACAAATTCCTATGCACACTGCACATATCTTATTTTGAAGTAAAAAAACAAGGCGGCAAAAACACCCGGCGGGCCCGGATAAATGCCCTCGGCATGTGGCCTGCGGGCTGTAGTTTGAGGACCCCTGGACTCTTCACCATAATCTTATACCAAAATTCCTCCATGATTAAGGCAACCTGACCATTTAATTCAAAAGTTAAAACAGAGAAAAACCAAGATGGTGGCATAGGTGAACACCGGAATTGCTGCTGGGCACAACTATTACAAAACCACAACGAAAAGAAAAAACGGACACCACCCAGACCCACAAGAAGGCTGGCTGAATGGAAATTCTACAACTAGAAAGAGACTGAGACGCAGAGGAGGTGCAGAAATGAAGTCCAGAGGTATGGAGGCACTTGCAAAGGGGCTCGCGGAAAGGGGTGGTAGCATTTCGTACCAGAGGGAGGCACAAGCTCCCAACAGCTCTGAACTCCAGTCCTAGGTGAGTTTCTGGGGACTCAGAACCATACTGGGAGGAGCTGGACTGTCTGGCACCGTCGGGCACCGGGAGAAACTCCAGAGCGGCTTGAGACCCGGTGCCTCTTAGGGCAGGACTGAGAATCAGCCATAGCTGGTTGCTCCGCCCTGTAGACTCCCCGAGACCCGCCCCACCCAAGCTGCGCACAGAGGCTTTTGCATATAAAAGGCTGGGAAGCCCCAGGCAGAAGCTAAAATAGCACCTCCTTGGAGATACAAGAGTCAACATACCCAGTAGTCAGAGCAGGACTACCCAGTCTACAACTCCTCAGACTCATAAGGGACACACTCAGGGGGCAGACTTAGTGGGCACCAAAGCCCCACTGAAGCAAGTCTTGCCCCATAAGGGTGTCTCCAGCATAGAAGTTCTCCCACCATAGACACAACTAATTAAAGCCACTCTGTCAACGCAGGGAAGCAACCAAAATGTGGAGACAAAGAAACAGGTCACAAATGACAGAAATGAAGGAAAGCTAACAACTGGATATAGAGTTCAAAACCACAGTTATAAGGCTTTTCAATAATATTCTAGAGACTGCCGATAAATTTAGTGAGACCCTCGAGCATATGAAAAAGGACCAGCTAGAAATTAAGCATACACTGACTGAAATAAAGAATAATATACAGAGATCCAACAGCAGACAAGAGGATCGCAATAATCAAGTCAAAGATATGAAATATGAAGAAGCAAAACCCACCCAGTGGGAAAAGCCAAAAGAAAAAAGAATTCAAAAATATGAAGACAGTGTAAGGAGTCTCTGGGACAACTTCAAGCGTACCAACATCAGAATTATAGGGGTGCCAGAATAAAAGAGAGAGCAAGATATAGAAAACCTATTTGAAGAAATAATGACAGAAAACTTCCCCTACCTGGTGAAAGAAATGGACTTGCAAGTCCAGGAAGCGCAGAGAATTCCAAACAAAAGGAATCCAAGGAGGACCACACCAAGACACATCATAATTAAAATGCCAAGGGCAAAAGACAAGGAGAAAATCTTAAAAGCAGCAAGACAAAAGCAGTCAGTTACCTACAAGGAGGCACCCATACGACTGTCAGCTGATTTCTCAAACTTTGCAGGCCAGAAGGGAATGGCAAGAAATATTCAAAATGATGAATAGCAAAAACCTACAACCAAGATTACTTTACCCAGCAAAGCTATCATTCAGAATTGAAGGTCAAAGAGCTTCACAGACAAGGAAAAGCTAAAAGAGTTCATCACCACCCAACTAGAATTATATGAAATGCTGAAAGGTATCCTTTGAGAAGAGGAAGAAGAAGAAAAAGTAAAGATAAAAATTATGAACAACAAATACATATCTATCAACAAGTGAACCTAAAAATCAAGTGAATAAAGAAAGTCTGATGAACAGAATAAACTGGTGAATAGAATAGAGTCAGGGGCATAGAAAGGGAGTGGAATGACAATTCACAGGGGGAAAGGGGCTTGGAGGTGTGGGAAGAGACTGGACAAAAATCGTATACCCATGGATGAGGACAGTGGGGGGGAAGGGTAAGGGCAGTGGATGGGAACTGGGAGGAGGTGAGCTATGGGGCGGGTGAGAGAAACAACTGTAATAATATGAACAATAAAGATTAAAAAAGAAAAAGAAAAAAGTTAAAACAATTATTTGCTGATTTACAAACTTACATAGAAGAAATGTCTCATACAGTTGCCCATATTGTAAAACCATAATTACGTGAAACTGGGGATCCCCAGAAGGGCTGGCTGGGCCCTGCAGTCATCACACAGTAGTCCATCCTGCCTTCTCCCCTTCCCCGAACCAGGCTCCTAGTTAGAGGTAACATAAGTCATTTACATACACGAGCACCTCCTAAGGAGCTAGGATCCAGGGAGCTGGCAGTGATAATAACAAGAGGTGAGATAAGAAGGCGGGAGGGCAGGGCCTCCGCTTGTCCGTGTGTAAGAAAAACTCAGGATGCCCCTTCCATCCAACACACATGGTCCAAGCACATTAATCTGATTTCTTCTGTATAAAAATTAATGCCATTTTCGCTGGGAATAGTTAAATTATAGGCATATGGATGCTCTGTGGTAAGAAGTCCTTTCCTGCCAATCACACAAATTATGAACATAAATTACCTGTGTTTGAGCCAAACACCATACTAAAAGCTTCACCAGCCTTCTCGCTAATCTTCTCAACAATCTTTAAGCTTCTTAATGAACGGACTCATTCTCATTCAGCCATTTATTTACACAACCCACTGATAATGGGCACCTGCCGCAAGCCGAGTGTTGTGCTGGGCATCCCGGTGAAAAGCAGACCAGTAAGCAGACTCTGACACGACCCCATGGCCAGTGCTCACATAAGAAACAGAGTAAGGGGCTTGGGGAGTCCACAGAAGGCCCTGGGGAGGTGTGGGGGGGGGCTGCCTGGAGGAAGGGTCATTTAAGCGGAGAACTGAGCATTATGGAAGAGTCAGCCAGGCAGAGAGAGGGGGCATTGGGGTGGGTCACATTTTAAATAGCGGGGTCAGGGTAGGCCTCACTGAGAGGGGACATCTGAACAAACCAGAAAAGGGAAGGAGGGGGCAATTCAGAGAGCTGGGGAGACAAGAACGACAGTGCAAAGCCCTCAGGGAGGAGCCTGCCTCGCATGTTCCCACAGCAGCAAGAGGACCAAAGTGGCCAGAGCAGGAGCAGCAGGACATCATGCGGAGGGCCTGCCATGCAGGGCCTTTGCCTTTCGCTCTGAGTGAAATGAGCAGCTATTGGCGGGTTGTAAGCAGTCATGACACTATCCTCCTTGGCTGGTGCTGAGCACAGACTGGCAGGGAGCAGGGGCAAAGTCTAGGAGACGACTGGAAGCTGTTACAGCTATTACAGTAAGGGTCTGCTTTCTCTCTGGAACCCTGGGCAGAGAGCGCCATCCACAGGAACTCAGCCCACCGCGAGGAATAATGGAGGCAGAGAGAGGGGGCCTGAGAGAGCTGTGGGCCTCCTAAGGTGACTCTCTGAAGGAGGATCTCTGAAGATTTCCCACCTTCCGCACACAACCCTGCGTGCAGACTGGAGCCGGGATCTCACCACAGGCCTGAACTGACCAGTGCCCCACCCCAACGTCAGGCCAGGAACAAAGGGGTAGAAGACAGATGGTTAGTTACCTACATACTTAATAATAATAATAAATAACAAAACAAAAAGTCCAACCATGTATTAACTAGAAAATCTCAGGCTAGACCTAAGGAAAAACATGTTGTTTTCCATGAAAGTGGCTGGTGACTGAGAAAGCAAACAAGGTTGTGGAAATAATGTGAGCTACATTTTTTTTAAATATGTTTTTTATTGATTAGAGAGAGAGAGAGAGAGAGAGAGAGAGAGAAAGGAAGAGTGAGAGAGAGGCAGACACATTGATGAGAGAGAAATATTGATCGGCTGCCTCCTGCATGCCCAACAATCAGGAATTGAGCCCGCAACCCAGACACGTGCCCTGACCAGGGATGGGAACAACCAGCAACCTTTAGGGGCACAGGAGGACACTCAACCAACTGAGCACGCTGGCCAGGGCTGAAAGCTGCATTTTTTAAAATATATTTTATTGATTTTCTACAGAGAGGAAGGGAGAGGAACAGAGAGTTAGAAACATCGATGAGGGAGAAACATCGATCAGCTGCCTCCTGCACACCACCCACTGGGGATGTGCCAGCAACCAAGGCACACGCCCCTGACCGGAATGGAACCTGGGACCCCCCAGTATGCAGGCCAATGCTCTATCCACTGAGCCAAATCGCTTCTGGCTGAAAGCTACATTTTTATAACCGGAGTTCTGTGGCTATACAAATTCAAATCTGCTTCTTACTGTACCATTGAAAAGAGCACTGAGATATAGCATAGAGATACCGAAGAGAGGAGTCCATATTATTTATCTAGACCATCTGTACTACTCACTTTTTGGAACAGTTAGAGCTGAAATTCAGCAATGACAGTTTTAAATGCTCAAGGTCATGTCTCAGGACCCCAGCTGTAATTTGTGTGGACTTAATGTGGGTTGCCATGGCAATGATTGTCTTAGCTTCATCCTAGGTAATGATATCCACTAAAATCATGATTTGATGTGCTAATTACATTTTTACCATTTTGGGGGGGTTTTTTTTTTCATTTTTTAAGACTATTTCTTAGAGCAATTATAGGTTCAGAGCAAAACTGATAGGAAGGTACAGAGTTCCCATATACCTGCTGCTCCTACACTGACATAGCTTCGGTGCATTTGCTGCAACGGATGAAACTATATTGACGCATCCTTATCATTCAGAATCCAGAGTTTGCATAGGGTTTACTCTCGGCTTCTATAGGTTTGGACAAGTGTTCGTGCAGTATCACGCAGTGTATGTTCACTGCCTTAGAAACCCTCCTTTCCCCCAATTCCTCCCAACCTCCCATCCCTTTTTTACTGCCTCCCTCAGTTTGCCTTTTCCAGAATGCCGTGAGGGTGGAACCATACAGAATGCAGCCTTCTCAGACGGGCTTCTTTCACTTAGCACTGTGTAGCCAAGGCCCCGCCTTGTCTTTTCATGGGTCGATGGCTCATTTCCTTTTAGCTGAATAATGTTCC
>PVJC01000023.1:0-134141 GCA_004026665.1 Murina feae
ACCCATCCATCTCCTTTGTTCCTATGGATTTAACCTGCTCTAGACATTCCGTATAAATGGAGTCATACAGTATTTGGTCTTTTGTGACTGGCTGCTTTCATTTAGTATAATGATGTCAAGGTCACGGGCCATGGTGTAGCGTGTATCAGCACTTCATTCCTTTTTTATGGCCGAAAAATATTCCATTGTATGGATATGGCAGTTTATTTGGCCATCTACCCATAAGTGGACATTTGGGTTCCACCTTCCGGCTTTTGTAATACTGCACTTGTGTGCAAGTATTTGAGGACCTGTTTTCAGTTATTTTGGGTAGCTACCTAGGAGTGGAATTGCTGGGTCACATGGTAATTCTGTGTTTCAGTTTTCAAGGAACCATTCAACTCTTTCCTACTCAGCATCTTTTATTGGTACCATGTGTAGAGAGTGTCAATTCTTCCCACTCTTGACACTTATTCTGGTCCACTCTCTGCCTTTCTCCAATAGTCTGGAACCTAGGTATAGAGTTCAATAAGCTATATATTGGGGGTTCCTTTGAGGATCCCACAATTTAGGATGTGAAAGGTTGTGGTGCCAGAAGAGTTTGAACTTGTAGAGGTCACCTGGGCTTGGAGGTTTAAAAATCTAACTTCCACTTACTTTTAGCAATGTCAGTTTGGCACAGTCACCTACTATTTTAGTTCCAATATCAACATCAATAAAAACGGGGACATCTTATTCACCTTTCTTATATAACAAGTATGCTGTGGGGCTCTCCTTCGTATCGAAGGACGTACCCAACACGGGGCCCAGCACAAGGGGAAGACGTATCTGACTTACATTTTTGTTTCAGACATTTTAACACAGCGTTTTATAGTATAAGCTTTTTTATAGTATCAGTGTAATAATACGTCTGAATTTTAAAAGCTTGACTACAAATTCGCAGCAGGATGACAGCTATAGGAATATGACCAAGATGGAGAAGTTGGTCAGTCTCCAATCTAGAAAATAGGAAACTATGTGGTCAGCACTTGCCTCTCAACTCTGCTCACGTGACCAGAGAGCCCGGCCACTTCTCTACCCAGGTCACTTCAAACTCTGGCGTTTAAAAATGATTTTCTTCTTTCGAAGAAAACCATTTGGAGACAACACTGTAACCGTGTAGTTTTGTGGATCCCTGTGGCATCATCACTGAATGGCCAGAACATATCTCCAGTACGAAGGGCTCTTATCTTTCCCAATCACCTTGTCTCAGGTGACACGTCACCTGGGCAAACTCTTCGACAGCATCGCAGACCTGCAGTTTGAAGATGACCAGGATGTTTGTGCCCACAGAGCCATTGGCATGTTCAGCAAAGAGAAGGAATATGTCCCGTTCCAAGCTGTGTGTGACTGCAGAGGCCACGTAAGATTTGCTTATGACATTTTCTGTGCTGGAGGAGGGTTTCTGGGGGGTAATTTTTTAGAGTTGAATTGAACGAGAAAAAAAAATCAGCCCATGTCAGATCAGAGCCCGGTTGGTTTTGTGCTCAGAGCTTCCTGTTCACCTGTGTCCAGAGTGGCAGAGGGCTCCTCTGTTATGCTCCCCAGGTTCTTCTCATTTGGCTGCAGCACCTGCAGGGTCTCAGAGATGCTAGTCATTGATCTAGATGGGAGGGACTGTCACAGAAGGAATACGTGGACCCCCGGATTAGAAGCAGTGCCGCCCAGTGACAGTGCCTTCCACACAACGTATGGTTGTCGCCACGGCTCAGAGTATAGGGGTGAGAGTGGAGCAGTGCCTCGCAGTAAAGCACGTTTGAAAGAGGCTTGTGGTTCAGGGTTCTGATGTGAATATTGTCAGGGGCTGCTCCTAAATTAAGTGGATTGAGTCTACCAAGCTGATGACCATGTGCACAGGCCATTTAAGGTGGCGTAGTCTCTTCTGCCTACCTCAGAAATATTCTCGGGGATGATCTGCAAGGCTCATTATGAGTAATGGGAGAGCTTATGGTGTTTTAGATGATTTAGAGGAATTGCATTTTTATGGTGATGCTTGAATAGCTTGGGTTAATCCACAGGGTAGCTGAGCAGTAGCCTCTATTACGGAACCATTTGGGTTGAGTCAGGGGGTTCCTTCAAGTGTCACTTGCAGAAATGTGATGGCCATCTTTTTTTTTTTTTTAAACAAGTTTTCTTTATTCCTCTCTGTTGCTTTTTAATATTGTACCAGGAAAATCCTGCCAAATGAAGAGGAAGCAGATGGTGGAATACTTTGATTAAATATATTTTTTGATCTCTTGGGCTCTTTAGGATATTATTACAATGATTAGAAAAAGTCACCATAAACTATCTTGACAAAAGTGTGCTGCTGTCTGCTCCGTCCCCAGCAGACTGCTAGCCGACTGGCATCGGGCCCAGAAGGAGGAGAGTCCTTTGACGGATGAGGTTGTCACTAGCAGGAACCCTTGATGTTGGGAGTGTTCACAGCCTTCCAATTTATTCTGTATAAGCTACATGAGCTACAAACTTTCCAACAGACACCCACATCCATCCTCTAACTGCCTTTATTTTATAAAAAGATGCTGCCTTTATTTTATAAAAAGATGCTGTTACTTTAGGTCTTTTTTCCCCACTGAACTTTTATGATTGGTTCTTCCCAATTTATACTATTTATAATTTATTTGACTACTGTTGGTTGAATGCCTACTCTGTAGCAGAAGCTGGGTTAGGCTTTTGGAGATCCAGAAATGAGTAAGACAAGACCCCCGTTTCATAAGGAACTCTTAATCTCATGGAAGAAATGAATATACACATAATCAGTGGAACAGTGGGAAGTGGTAATTGTTAGAGAGGGTTGGACAGAAACGGATGAAATACCGAAAAGGGGAGGGGTCAAGCCAAGGACCTCATCGGAGCTCACTTCTCCAATCAGACTACGTTACCACTGTTGGCATAATCATATGAACATGAGCTGATAGATCAACTTATATGTGTGTTTGGTCTTCCCAAATGGACTAGAAAGTGCTTGAGAGCAGGTGGATTCCCGAGTATCTGGGAGATGCTCAGATGGTGTCTGATTCACCGAAGGAACTGGTTGCTTGGTAACCTGAAGAGTTGAGCTTAGGGACTAAAGCAGCAATCAGATCAGATACCCTGGGCTCAGGCACGTGAACACAGCCCAGCCCTGAAGTCAGAAGAGAAGGCTCTTGGGATGTTGGGGTCATTTCCAGGGCGGGGCTTCCTTTTTCTTTCAGTAGGGAGGGCTGTCAGCACATAAACCACACGCCATTCCTTCCCAGTTCTCCGGAGAAAGAGGTTCGGGAATGAATGCTGCTGCCATCTTCACAGAGGAAGGGGAAAATCAGTTCCAGCGTCTTCGGCACCCGGTTCTTGGGGTTTATAGTACTTTTTTACTGGTGTGGTCAGTTATTTGCAAGTAGTATATGTTTCCTTGTTATGTAATATCATCCCATGGAAACATATATGGAGAACTATCCTATATAATAAAAGGGTAATATGCAAATTGGCCCTAACAGCAGAACCACTGGGAATGACTGGTCACTATGACACACACTGACCACCAGGGGCAGACACTCAATGCAGGAGCTACTCCTGGTGGTCAGTGCACTCCCACAGGGGGAGCTCTGCTCAGCTTCAAGCCAGGCTGACCACTGCCAGTACAGCAGTGGTGGTGGGAGCCTCTCCCACCTCCTCAGCAGCGCTAAGGATGTCCGACTACAGCTTAGACCTGCTCCATGCTGGCAAGTGGACATCCCCCGAGGGTCCCCAGGCTGCCAGAAGAGTGTCTGACTGCCAGCTTAGGCCCGATCCCCCAGGGAGCAGGTGGACATCTCCCCAGGGGTCCCAGATTGTGAGCGGGCACAGGCCAGGCTGAGAGACCCCCCCGCAAGTGCACAAATTTTTGTGCACCAGGCATCTAGTAATAGCATATTTGAATAAGAAGGAAGCTGGCTGAAATATATTTGTGGGAGCAAAATAAACATGAATTTTAAAAAGAAAGATTAATTTTCACAAGTCAGCAGTTGTCCTATATCTCATACTCTCCTGCTGTCTAATTTTTGACAAGTGTGAAGAGAACCAGTAGGGAATATAATTAAGATACTTGCTGAAAACACCTTGTCTCAATACTAAAAACTATGATAATCTTAGAGAAGAATTTTCAGTGCTTTTAAAAATTGTCCAAAGATATGTTTTAAAAAATCAATTTCCCATATCCCCAAAGCTCTAGATTATTATTCTACCACATTACTCTATAGAGGGCTGTGATGTTTGGTTTCCCAAAACACTGTGTGTTACGAGAGGGATCTTAAGTCTCCCTGTCTTTGAATCTGAAAAAAAAAAAAATGAATAATCACAAACACCTCCTGTAGGGTGTGGAAGGTTATTAGGCAGCTGGTAGGTGAAGTAAAACTAGTAGCATCTCCAGGAATAGCCGGGTTCATGTAGGAAAAACACTGCAGTCAGTGGTTTGTCTTCTCCTTTGAGTTACCCGTCATGTTTTCTCCAAGTGTTTAAATCCAGCTGAGTCCTCACTCTGTGTGCCCTTGGAGCCCATGAGAGGATAGAGTTACCCCTCTCCCCTAGTCAAGTCTGTGCTGTGACATTTCACTTTGCTTCGAAAGGTGGAAACGTGGCTTCTGCAGCTTGAACAGACCATGCAGGAAACAGTGCGACAGTCTATCACAGAGGCCATAGCGGCCTATGAGGAGAAACCCAGGGAACTGTGGCTCTTTGATTTCCCGGCTCAAGTCGCGCTAACCAGCTCACAAATCTGGTGGACCACGGATGTGGGCATAGCCTTCAGCAGACTGGAGGAAGGCTATGAAACGGCCCTAAAGGATTTCCACAAAAAGCAGGTATTTTTAGACGAGTGATTTCGAGATTTAAAGGAACTTGAAGAGGTAAAGCTTCATTCATTCATTCCCCATTCAATGAGTGTCTTCTGTACACATGATATTGTACTAGGAAAATTTTTAGCATTGAGTTGTTTAACTTTTCATTTTCTCCCTTTGTTTTAGTCTTCTGGTTTTCTACATCCATGAAAAATATCCATCCTGTCCATGATCCCCCAAGACTCTGATCTCTCCCTCACTCCTGGATCTGTGCCTGTTTCTTTCCTTCCCTGTAAGACTCCATCTCGCTGATCATGTGTTTATTAGAGAATGTGTGCATGACTGAGAAAGGTGCATGGCTATTCAACAAAGACGGATGTTTTCACGTATTATGGTTTTCTGTTCATTATAAATCACAGATGAGCAACTGTGAGGAACAGTCTATTTTTATTTTTTTAATCCTCACCTGAGCACACACTCAGAGAGAGGAAGGGGGCAGAGGGAGAGAGAAACATCAGTCGGTTGCCTTCTGTACGTGCCCTGACTGAGGATGGAACCGGCAACCTCTCAGTGCATAGGATGATGCTCAGCCACTGAGCCACGCCAGCCAGGCCGGAAATAGTCTGTTTTGAATTCCATTTTATTCATCTCATTCTGTGTGACCTCTCCTTAAGCGCCCTGTCTTATGGGGTGCTCTTAGCTGTGGAACAGATCACAGATATGGTCTTTCTTTTGGTTTATAGATTAAGAGACTATCAGGCTTGGAAAGGGGTGGAAGTATTAGTTTTTCCGCTCTTCTTGTTTTCCGCGGATACAGGCTGAATCCAGAGACATTAGGTGACTTTGCCAAGTTGCACAGTTGTAAGTGAAAGTGGCAGGGCCAGCAGAAGTCAGGATGCTTTCCAGATTTCCTGTTGCTTCTCTGCGTCGCGGGACTTGGAACTTGGTGAATTTTTGAATGCGAAGTCGCCTTTGCACTTCTGAAATAAACTTCACTTGTATGTATTTTTTGCTGGAATCTCTTTGCTAATATTTTGTCAAGGAATTCTGCATTTTTTTTGTTCAGAAGGGACACTTACCTGCAATTTTCTTTTATTTTTTTATAGTATGTTGGCTGGGTTTGGGGGTCAGGGTTGTGCTCTTAAAAGGAATTGGGAAGTCTTACGTCTTCATCTACTTTATGCAGGAGTTTATGGTCAGAATCACTGGTGTTGCCATCTGGGCCTGGGGTTTTCTGTGAGGAACATTTTAGGATTAGAAATTGATTTCTTTTACATATATGCGGCTTTGTAGCTTTTTGTGTCTTTCCCCCCTTTGTGTCAGTATTGTCCAAAGTATTTATCCACATCATCTAAGTCAGTGGCAGGCACATTACAGCCCACGGGCCAGGTCTTTGGCTGCTTTCATGCTACTTCACACAACATGTAGCCCATGTAGCCTGCACAGCCGGAAGCATTTACTGTCTGTCCGGCTCTTTACTTAGAACGTTTGTCCACCCCTGACCTCAGTTGTCAAGCTGAGGTGACATGGGTAGCTTGACACTGTCCTTGGAAAACTGTCCTCCTCTTACTCCTGGTGGTGTTGATTTGTGTTTCCTCTTCTTTTGTTCTTAATTGTGGTCTCTAGGTGTTTATCCATCTTATTTGTATTCTCTAAGAATTAATCTTTGACTTTTTCTATTGTTAGTTTTCTATTTTTGCTGATTTCTGTTTTATCTTGATTACCTTAGAGTTTAATCTGCTCCTCTTATTCAAATTTCTTAAGGTGGGAGCTTAGATGATTGATTTTACACGTTTTTCTTTCCTAGTATAAGCATTTAAAAGAAACTCCCGCACTTGAAGAATGTCTTTCGGAAACCTGCAGAGCAAATCATGCTTCATGGGGAAGCACTGGAGTCCCTTCCATTAGTGTCAGGGCTGAGGTGATTATGCTCACAGTCTCTGTCACCCATTGCTCAGTATTGTGCTAGGGTTTTAGCAACAGGACCGAAGGAGAAGTGGGACATGACCAGGGGAAAGGAAGGTAGCCAACTGGGGTTGCACGGCACATGCCCTGGTGGTAGGGCTGAGTCTCTCTCGCCATTTCCTGCGTTCTAGCTGGTGGAAATAAAAGCCCATTGTTCCGATACTGCTGACACTGTAACGCTGGGATTAGAGGTCCTTGTGCCTATTGTTTTGAAACAAGAAGAACATTATTTTTGTATTCTGTCCAGTGGGGAAGGGATTGGGGGCTTTGGAAGCTGACCCCCACAGCACTTAGCAGTCACACTGATTTGCTGAGTGAGATTTAATATTGTGCAGCGGGGCCCCTTCTAGCTGCACGCCACAGTGGCCTGGAGGGGCCCAGATGGGGATGCCTGCCGTGCCCGATGCTGGTGAAATTCCAGCGATTCTGCAGCCTCTCCGATGTTCCCGCGTTCAGAAAAGCATGCCCCGACTCTTTGTGGCTTCTCACACTAGAATGCCCTTGATTCTTCAGCCAATTCCCAGTCAGCCACCAGCTCTCTCCAGGTGCGCTGAATAGCGGAATAGCTCTATTCTCACCCTTCCCCGACCACTTGGTTAGCATCCCAGGCCCAGCCACTCTTTTCTCACCTGGAGAACTGGAGCATCCTCCCCCCTGTCTCGTTTTCCAGTCTTGTTTTCCTCCAGTTCTTCATGCAACAGGCAAAGAGATCTTTTGAAAAGACAAATCTAATGATCACTCCACTGCCCAGAAGCCTTCAGCAACATCTCATCAGCCTCGTCACTAAGCTGGCGGAGCCTTGCAAGTTTGGGCCCCGGCTTCCCGCTCAGCACTTAGTACTGATCCCGGTTTCCCTTCCTCTGTCACCATTGTGGACGTCTCCCAGTTCCCAGACAAGGTCACCTGCCATATCCTGGACCTTCCTACAGGCTGCTTTCTGTGGGTGGCCAGCCCTACGTCCTCTATAACCTAAATCATACGCATTCTCTAGGTCTTAGCATTACATACCCATTTCCTCCAAAATCGTCTTTCCCAGCCCTGGATTAGGCAAGGCCCTGCTTCTGTGTGTTCTCATAGTACTTTGTTCTCGCTCCAGCTAAACAACTGCAGTTATTTGTCTGCATCCTTCATGGGCCTCTACGTTCTGGAAACAGCAACCACATTTGTGAACGATTGGGTAAAAGAAGAAAATGTCCTGGTGTTTACTGTTGCTGTCATGCATTCATTTCCTCCTTCCTCCATATGATGAGTGTTTACTGAGCATATGCTTATGCTGGGCACTGTGTTAGGTTTGGGAATGTAATACCGAATAAGGCAGCTTAGGACCTGGCTCCTTTGAGCATATTGTCAAATGGTGGAGAGAAACAGTAAACAGAGAAACAAGTAAGCCAAGGATAGGATACTAATAAGTACCATGAAGGAACACAATAGGAAGATGTGGAATAATTGGGCAGGGAGTCATGTAAATAGGATGGCCAGGGAAGGCCCACCGAAGGAGGCAAATCTGAGCTAAGACTTGAATGAGGAGAGGAAGCCAACCATACAAAGATCAGAGTGAAAAGGACTTCAGGCAAATGAAATCGTTTCTGTGGCCTTGGCAGCCATGACGGAGGAACAAAGAGAAGGCCAGTACCATCGGGTTGGTATGAGAGAGGTAAAGGGTGGTGGGAGGTCAGGGAAGGCGTTGTGCTCATGAATAAGCTGAAGGCCAAGGTGTACCAGGAAAATAGCCACACGGGTTTCAGGGAGCTTGTTAGGTATTTGACTTAAGGCTAACATCTTTAATCCACTAGAAAATCATGTGGCACTGCTTTGATTAGGGGCAAGAATATGGGCTGATTACATGATAGGGTGTATATGTGTGTGTGTGTGTATGTGTAGTGAAAGCTGCCAGGGGATGGCTTATGTCACAGATCATAAACTTGCATGTAGTTATAGTGTGATCATATAGTAATTGCAGCCCAAATGATACAGGCATTTTATAATTATTTATTTTTGTGGGTACAGAATTTTATTACTTACAAAAGAGCATCAGTGAAGTAGCTGTCATGAGATCCCCAACATGTGATGCTGTGCAGATAATGTTGATAAGCTGTATTTTTAACCGTCTTTCACTTGACTGAACTTTTGGGGAAAAACAAAGTGAATCAACAATGGAGAAATCACAAGTTGTAGGGAGGCTCGGACAAGACAATCCATGTGAAAGCACTTGAGCTTATAAATGTTCTTATGAGGTATAAGATATTACTGTTGTTGCAACCAACTCTTTTTGACCAAATACTGATCCTGCTTAAGATTTGAGACTTAAAGACTGGATATCTGGACCCCGATGAGAAAATATCCAAAGCCAAACACCTCTTTTCTAACCAACATCTGTGGAAATGTCCTCGCGTGCCTGGTGCATTCGTTTATCTATTTCGGAAAACACTCACTGAGCACCTCCTATTGGACACCTAGCTTGTCGGTGGCTCTGGCGACAAAGCAGTGAGCAAGAACTTACCTTCATGGACCCTGAAACCCAGGGGAATGATGAACATGGAACATGGCAAACATGGAATAGTGCCACCTTCATTTTTGTTACAAAACAACTACATTTTATAGATGTAAGATACTGAAAGCCGATTCATGCTCACAGGCGGTTGTGTATTCTGAATACCCGAAGTGCTTATTTTTTTTTTATTCCTTTGAACCCAACTTCCCGTTGTGTTTGATGTCCTGTCTCCCTGGAATGCTGCTCGCACAGCCAGTCTCCCAGCTTGAAGGTGCTGGTGAGGGCATCTCTGTGATGGGGCCAGTGAGAGCAGAGGCTCTGAAGTCAGACTCTCTAGATTTGGGTTCCGCCCTCCCCTGATTGGTGAGTGTGGTTACTGTGTCTGTGACTCAGTTTCCTCACCTGCAGAATTGGGATGCCAGTAGGTTGTTATGAAGATTTCAGTGAGATGATATAGGCTATCTGCTGAGTCAGTGCCAGGCCCATTGCACATTCTCATTTAATGTAAATGGAGGGTGTTGTGGTCTTGGCCTACCTGCCTGCTCTCTCCATTCTGTCTAGCGTGACATAGTCTTCTCCAGTTCAGCTGCACAGCAGTCTTGGGGTGATTGGTGTTTTCTGGGATGTGATCATAGCCCCGTAGGGAATGTGCTTTTGACAGCAGGCTGTGAGGGTTTGTGTGACCTCTGTGACAGGTCATACTTGCCCGTTACCAACTCTCTCAGGAGCTAGCAGTTTGTAAGCTGTCCTTAACAGAGCAGAAGAGGAAAGGAGACAGTGTTTTACAATATGCTACCCGGGAATAAAACACTTCCTTTTTTTGCTAATAAACCTTGACTTAGACAAGAATGTTGTGGGTAAATAAGTTTGCTAACAAAATGAGCATCTGTAAGAGTATCTTTCAAACCTTTCTGACCACAATCAATAAGAAATATTTCATATCAGGCCAAGTTTATTCATGTATGTATGCACTCAAAAGTCTGAAAGTGAAGTGTCACAAAACTATGTTATTCTTACTACTGTAATACCACGTCTTTTCTCCCATGTCATTCCATTCCATTCTGTGAAGAGACCAGTTTGAAACATAGTGATCTGAGAAACTGACAGACCTAAACAAGAATAGGGATGTGAATAAGAAGAATTAAGCTCTACATTTCAAATGTTTTCTTAATAATCATCACTATCTCCTACCTAAGAACCCCCCCCCAAACAAACAACAAAACACTTGATATTTACCTCTTCCTATACTTTCATAAACTTTATCTCAAATTGGCCTTTGAGAATTTGCAGTCATTCGGATCCAGCATTTGTGGGCTGCATGACATCCCAGGAGTGAAGTCCATTCAGTGCAGCCAGGAGACCTTCCGCCTCTCGCTTTGTCCACAGTCTCAGCTCAGAGGAGGCAATGATATTTATATTATTTAAATTAATTAACTTAACATCCCTCCCTTCGTCTCCTACCCTTCCCTCTCCCCCACACCCCCGGGGTGTTTGAGGGCCAGCTGAGAGGACACTTGAAATTGTTTTACAAACAAACAGGCTCTACAGATATGAAGACTATTGGGCTGTTAGGTTCTGTATTTGTAACCCTTGCCTGCTTTTTAAAAACTCCCTTCTAGATTTCTCAGTTGAATGCACTGATTGCACTTCTGCTGGGAGAGCTGCTTCCGGGAGACAGGCAGAAGGTCATGACGATTTGTACCATAGACGTCCACGCCAGGGATGTGGTGGCAAAGCTCGTTTCTCAGAAGGCAAGTTGTTCATACGGATTTCATCCCCAAAGGGTTTTGGCAAGTCAGGAGCCTCTGATCCAGATCATCCAAAAGATTAACCCAGGACGGAGAAGCCTGAGAAGCTCCCGTGTTCACTTCCGTCTCCAGCTTCTCTGCAGCCAATCAGCCCAGTCCATTGGCTGGTGATGGTTCCCTCGGGGGCTCATCCAGCCAATAGCAATGCTGTTCGTGTCATTGAAACCTTTCTGCATGCCTTCCATTATTTTCCTTTCGAAGAAAGAGAAACGTTGGTCATACCTTGTCTTTTCCTTTCAAGGCCAAGTGACTTTCTTCAAAGCAATTGTTTTCTAAACCTTTGAGAGTAGATAACCCTTTTATCCCTTTAAAAAAATATGTGTGTCTCTTAGATAGTGGCACTTTTTAATGTGAAATAATTTTCTCACCCCTTTTCCAAAATATGTTGTGTCAGGTACGCTTATCTACTGAACAGCATTGGTGTATCAGGCGCATCACCTACTTCCTCCAAATCCCTTTTGTTTTGTGGGGGGCAGTGGTGGAGGTACTCAAGACAATTCCTCTCACAACTTGAATGCATGTATAACGAAATGGTTTCTGTTGTTTTCCCAGTTCTTTCTCAAGTTATTAAAACCAAAGTGAATTTTCGTTTTCCCCACAAAATGCAAAAAATGCTTCTTTGGTGTGAGCCATAAACTTGAAAATACTTCTTGATCCTGGCTCAAGACCATTAGTGAATAATGTTCTTTAATTGCTGATCTGAAACCGATCCTTGCAAAACACCACTTACTGCGTATTCTCATTTTGATAATGAACAATTGTTAACTACACTTGGAGTATGACCTTGCACCTTCTTACATATTTTATTATGTTTTATCAGTGGTGATTTGCTTGCAGAAGGATAAATTATGATTTAAAATATGTCCTTTATTTTGTATGAAGAGATAATTTTTTATCTAATTTCTGATCATCTAATACACGTAAGTAGACAGTGTTGAGATTTATGTAGGTGTCAGACAAATTAATAGACAATTTTGGTAACATAAAGTGATTCCGAAAAGATCCTAGGGTCACATGTATTTTGAAAGAGACTAGAATTATATTTTTCCATGGATAGAGGAATGGATAGATTGAGTAAGGAAGAATGAATAGATTGGATAAGATAGTAAAGATAGAATGGATAGATATAAAGAAGAATGGATAGATTGAGTAAGATAGTAAAGAATAGCAATGAACAGAGATACTGTTATTTGACTTAATAAAAAATGAAGTGGGAATCCTCAGTATTAAAGCAGACTGGTTTTAGAATGGACTGTTGAAAGTATAGTTCATCTCCTACTTTCAGAAATTATGGATTATGTGTCATTTTAGTAGAGAATGTATTTTTTCAACCGATTTTAGTATAAAGTTACAAAAGGTATCAAATGTCCTGGGGTGACTCATTGCTTGAAAAATTGATATTGTTTTAAAATAAAAGCCTTCTCAACACGACAACTGTAATTACACACATATTTCTTATTAAGTATTCAGCCATCTGCATGCAATTACAGTTTGCGGTAGCATGCAAGAGATTTCCCTTTTGTGAAGTTTTTAGAAATAAAATGGAATTAATAGAGTCGATTAGACTAATAAACTGAGCTTGATGCCTCAAAGCTATCTGTGTCTTACGTGGAACGATCACGCGTGTTTTTAGGTGGCCAGTCCCCAAGCTTTTGCTTGGCTGTCTCAACTTCGTCACCAGTGGGAGGACGCCCAGAAACACTGTTTCGTCCGTATTTGTGATGCCCAGTTCCAGTACTTCTATGAATATTTAGGAAACGGCCCTCGACTAGTGATCACTCCTCTAACCGACAGGTAACAGTACGTGTGAGCTGAGTTGGGGGAAAAGCCACGAAAGTCCCCTGCCTGGGTGAAAACGTGCGAGGTTGAAAAGGAGGGAATGAGGGAACACACTGCGCAGGTCGGGAACCAGTGGGAAGGCGGCGTGCAAACGAATGAGTTGAGTCACACAGTGAAGGTTGACTTCAGTTAGAAGCACCTTTTCATAAGGAGTTGTTTCCGTTCGCATAGTACTTTAAATCTTTCAAGGCATTTCCCTGTGGCTTTCTTCATTTCTTCCGACAGTAAACCTCATTTTATGGAGGAGAAAAGGGAGGTTTGTTGATATAAAAAAAAAAACTTAGTTAAGGTTATCTGCTTATTGGCAATGTAGACACTAGTCCCTGGTCTTCTGACCGCCTCCCCCCCCCCCCCCCCCCCCCGCCCCATATGTCTTTCCACTAGCTCTGCTGTCTATACCAAGACAAAAATAATTCCTAAACCTGCAGAAAACCCATGCAAGGCACTTGCTATTTGTGGGATTATCCTTCTTTTACAAATATGAAATTCTGCCTTTGCATAATTTTTCTCAGTCTAAGAACTGCTGAATCTTTCCTGCAAAAAAACAGTATTATAATCTAAATGTGTATAGCAACATATTTAAACTGAATTCCTAAAATACATTTTAATAATTTATCTTTGTATATATTTCCTTTATACTTTGAAGTAGATATATATTATTTGCAGACTATGTGTTTATATATATTTACACATCTCAGTGTATTCATGAAGTAGTAGTTTAATGAAGCCAATGTTTAATACATCAGTCATCCCATATTTCTATATTTGTTTTACAAGCGATAGTTTGAGACTTTGTCTGCCATATTAATAGTGTTTTTACCTAGAAATATCAGAAAGTCAGTAGCATTACAAATCAGATTTTATTTGTATTGAAGTACATAGCTCTTAGGAAATGAGAAAAAAGATAAAGCAACACATTTTTCTCTATTATCACTCAACAACTAACCTAAAAGAAAGTGAATATGAAATATTATCCTGACTCATATTATTGCCACAAAGAAATCAAAGGCATATCAATATTGTGTGCTATTACCCCATTCCAGATGTTGACTTACTCAACTTCAGTGCAAGTTGGATTGCCCTCACTATTTTGTAGAAATCTCCTACTAGACTGTGATATGTGTCTTCTGTTGCTGAAAGGTGTTACATTACTCTGACTCAGTCACTTCGCCTCACCATGAGTGGGGCTCCCGCGGGCCCCGCAGGCACAGGGAAGACCGAAACCACAAAAGACCTTGGACGTGCCCTTGGCATGATGGTTTATGTGTTCAACTGCTCAGAGCAAATGGACTACAAAGTAAGTTAGTTACGCGATGATGTATTCTCACATTGTTCCTGACTTGAAGTGATTCAAAATAATAGGTCCAGTGCCCCCTCTGTTGAATTCTTCCTGCCTCGCTCCATCTTTCTAGTCCATAGGAAATATCTACAAGGGACTGGCGCAGACGGGAGCTTGGGGCTGCTTCGATGAGTTCAACCGGATTTCTGTGGAAGTCCTGTCCGTGGTGGCCGTACAGGTGAAAATGATACACGATGCCATCAGAAACCGGAGGAAGAGGTGAGGAGGGCACAGGGCTTTTGTTCTGCCGTTACACGTAGTAATGCATTAACGTGGAGTGATGCAGTGAACTTCACCTTCACCGTCTCTGCTGCCTCTCCCTGTCTCATGAAATGGAGAAAATAAGAGAGACTGGTTACTTTTGAATAATTATTTCGAATATTATTCCCCACTCTCCCACATTTTAATTAGTTGTTTTGAAGCACCGAATACAGCAAAGGTATATTATTTTAATCACTTAAAAAATAAACACACTCTGGAATGCTACATCCGGTGATGGGTTCTCAATCCCAATCTTACTTGGCCTCCGGCCAATATCTTACTCGGTCCCTCCCTTCTTGGGCCAAAAACTTTCCGAATATATTCAGAACCTAACAACTTCTCAACATGCTGCCACATCTCAAGAGATAAAAGACAACAGGGGTTGATTTGATGGCTTAATTTGAGAAATAATTAGAGTACACAGTTCTGGTTTTCATTGGAACATTTTTGGTGTACAGTTGATAATGTAAATCTCATTTATCTGACCTGCCCATTCACCCCCTATGTTTTAGGGTATTTCGCTCAGCTAGGAACATTGCAATCTCCCCATCAGGGAAAGGTGATCTAGCCCCTTAAACCTGTGAACCTAATGTGACGTTTCCAGTTATCATAATTACAGCTGCATACTTCCACCTTCTCGAACACCTCCCAGGCCCTCCACCATGTGGCTCTGAGATACCAGCTTCCTGTGCTTTACTGGCCCCTAATCTAATGCCATGTGAGAGGAGTTCGGTTCTTGCCTCTTCTATTCCCTAACAAGTTTATTGAACTTTTAGTTAAAATCTTATTGTTTGATGTAACCCAGATGTCATTGGAAACCATTTTTCCTTATGGAGATTTATATAACTGACGCAGGCAAGGATTTCTGAACACCGCCCCCATGCCCCTTGATAGCCTCCTGTGTCTCCACGTCTGCATACATATGTGTTGTACCTGTTCATCTTTGTGCTAGTCCGTATGGAGATGGCTGGGCTCCTTTGTGATTTCATGTGTTTTACTAAGTTCTGTTGACACTGCGGATTTACGAGTTGGGAGCATGCCTGCCCCACAGAGTCTTCAGCATCTTGCTGGCTCTACCCTCTCGAGGTCCATACCTGTGACTTGTGGTTATTCCTGCGCTGACCATTAAGCCACCTTCCTTTCTGCAAGAAGCCCTCCCGGCCCTCTGTCTGATAGTCTAGGAATAAAGATTTCTCTGTTCTTACCTTGAGAATCTACCTTCTCTTAATTTTCTACGGACCTAAGAAGCTCAGAGGTCCTAAAAATTGTGGCTCGAGGCTCTTTCCCCTCCTCATTCTGTGTTGTAGGCTTGGCTCCTTAACTACGCTAGTCCTCCCCTTTCTCAACAAGAACAGCCTCATACCTTGTCTCATTTACTTCATGAGAAAGTTTCCTTCTGCTTATCCTTCAATTAGACTCTTACAGCCCTTTGCCATTCCATTGCCCTGGCCCTCAGTAGCCTCTGGGCCCGTGCAAATCCTGCTGAAAACCTTTCACTGCTTCTCCAGTGCCTTCCAGTGATGATAGTACTAGTAGCAATAGCCAGAGCTACCATCTGTTGAGTACGTACCACGTTCTAGGCACTGTGCTCTTCGCCACTTATATCCATCATCTCTTTCAATCCTCATATAATCCAAAGAGGTGGGTGATGTTATTACCCTTTTGTTAAAAAAATTAGATGAGGGAGTTGGAACATGCCTGAATGGTATTGCTGGTCTCTGAAGTGCTCACAGTCTGGCTCCAGAGCTAGCTGTCACTATTCTACCTCTCCATGGTTGTCAGTGGGTATTTGTTGTAAAAGGGAAGGAGGGAGGAAGGGAGGGAGAGAAGAAAGGAGAGGGAGGACGAGCAAATAGACAAAGTAAAGACTGAGCAAGAAGATCCTTTCTCCTCTTAACACAGGCATCTTCTGT
Organism: Murina feae; assembly: GCA_004026665.1. Lineage (NCBI taxonomy): Eukaryota > Metazoa > Chordata > Mammalia > Chiroptera > Vespertilionidae > Murina > Murina feae. The sequence goes on from PVJC01000023.1 coordinate 16,428, forward strand.
CTGTGCAGTATCTCATTCAAAGAATTGCAGCCCACATTGGAAGGCAAAAATGGCCTCGCCTTTTATTAACTGTTACAGTAGTCAAGTCCTCATTTGTACACTCTAGCTTTGTATGGCTATGCTAAAACAGGAAAGAAGACTTCCCTGATCGGTGGTTCCTTTGGGGGAGATGGAGTGCATTTTTAATAAACATGCTTCAGAGCATATTCAAAATACGTGTGCTGATGAATTCTAAAGAAAATTACACAGAGTAAACAGCTTCCTAATAATGTTTGCATTTGCCAGTGGTTTGCATTTGTCAATGTGCATTCATATTCAGTGAACACGTTTAATTTCATCAACATTCTCCTTATGGTAGATTTGTATTTCTCGGCGAAGCTATCACATTGAAGCCGTCAGTTGGAATATTTATTACCATGAACCCGGGATACGCTGGTCGAGCCGAATTACCGGAAAATCTCAAAGCTCTCTTCAGGCAAGTGTTAACGCTTTGCGGCTTAGCATCTGGAGCTCGCGTGCCACCTAACGTTGCTGGTTTGCACTGTTCACGGATGAGTTTTTCCTTGAGACTCTGTGGAAAGCCCCTTGTTTGCTCTGAGGGATCGCGTTATGGAGAGAACTTTCTCCAGGACAAAGGAACGCTTTTGAAATATGAAACCGGACCCAAAATCATCCTTAAAAGTCATGGTACATTTGAACATTTAACACTAGATTTTGTGTAGTGATAATTTTATTATAAACATAATTTTCACAAGTGATAGACTATTTAGAAAATACAGAAAAGAATAAAGAAAAAAAAATACAGCTTCACTCCCAGAAATAACAATTGTGATATTTTTTTCCTACTCTCTCTTATAATTTGTATTTTACGGAGTGAAGATAGTAGGTTGGACATGATTTTTATTTAATTTTTACTTAATATTTCGGCACAAGTAGTTTGTCATAGTATTGAATATGCTTTGGAAAGGCCATTTTATGTAGCTCCAAAATAATCTCTGTCCTGGCTCATTCGGACTTTCCTTAGCCATCCCCTGGACATACAGGGTTGGTGTTGTGTTTTTTTTTCTTTCAGTTTTTTATGATCCTAACATACCAGGCTATAAACCTCTCTTCACATAAAGAGTTATCTTTATTTCTGATTATCACCCAGAATAGAATGCAACATGTAGAATTCCTTGGTGAATGATGATAATGCCTACTGATGACCTCCTCTCCAAAAATACTGACCAATAGATGCATCGCTTAGCAGTCTCTCAGAGAGCCTGTGCTATTGTCTGTGGACCAGTTATGTGTGACTCATATTTGAAACCAGCTTCATTCAGGTATAATTTTATACGGTAAAATGCTCCAATATAAGTGTATGGTTGGCAGCAACCAGCACCACCATCAAGAAATGGGATATTTCCAACCCCCCGCAGTTCTCTTGTCCCTTTGCAGTTCGTCCCCACACCACTGATGTGCTCCCTGTGACTTTAGATCTGTCGCTCCTAGAGTTCATGCAAATGAAACCGTACAGCATGTACTTATGTGTGTTGTATTCTCTCCTTGAACGTCACGGTTTTGGGATTCTTCCAAGTTAGAGTGTATCAGTAGTTTGGTCCATTTTGTTGCTGGTTAGTATTCTCCTGTATGCAAATACTACACTTTCCTTACCCAGTCACCGCTTGATTGACATTTGGGTTGTTTCTAGTCTGGGACTCTTTTGAATAAAACTGCTGTGAACTTCCTTGTACAATCTTTGTGTGAACATAAGTTTTCTTCTGGGCAAAGATCTGTGCATTGAATTGCTAAGTCACACGGCAAATGTACGTTTAACTTTATTAGAATTTGCTGATCTGGTTTCCAAGGTGGTGGTAGCATCTTACATTTGCTCTACATTCTTGTCCAAACTTGGTATTGTCAGGATTTGGGGTTCCTGTCAGTCCAATAGACATGTGGTGGTTTGCTTGCATTTCCACGATGGCTAATGATGTTGTACATCTTTTCATGGAACTGGCCATTCCCTTACCATCTTTTGTGAAGTGCTGTGTTCTGGGTACAGTTTCTTTATTAAATACATTTATTGCAGATGGCTTTCTCTCAATAGGTAGCTCACGTTTTCATTTTCTTAGTGGTGTTCATAAAGATAGAAGTTTTAAATTCAATGAAATATTTATCAGGTTGTTTTATAATTTTCCTCTCATAATCAGGAAAGTTCGGTTAGCCCCAGGTTGCAAAAATTTCCAACTGTGTGTTCTTCTAGAAGTTTTGTTTTGTAGTTTTCATGCAGGTTTTTTTTTTCTGTTAATGTGCTGAATTATATTGATTTTTCAAATGCTAAGCAAGTCAGTATTAATTCCTGTGATAAACTTCACTTGGTCAGGAGATACTATTTTTATACAGATTGATGGATTCAATATGCTACTATTTTGTTAAAGCTTTAAAAATCTCTGCCATGTTGGATATTGGTCTGTAGTGTCTTTTCTTGTAATACCTCCATCTGGTTTTGGCATCAGAGTAATAATGGTGACCTCCTACAATGAGGTGGCTAATGTTCCCATCTTCTCTGTTTGTTATTAAGAGTTTTTATAGGATTGGTATTGTTTACCTCTTAAATATCTAATAGACTTAAAAATCAGTGAAGCCATCTAGACCTAGATTTTTCTATGTGAGAATCTTTTTAGTGATAAATTCAGTTTCTTTAATAGATATGGAATTATTCAGATTTTTTATTTCTTCTTGAATTTATTCCAAGCAAATCAAACACTACACCTGTGCTTCTGCCATTTTCAGACTGCATCTTTCTCCATGTATCCAGTAACTAATATTTATTTTGTTTAGTTGAAGCGAAGGGTCTTGTTAGCTGTGATTGACAGAGGTAATTATGACCTGCTTGCGAATGGTTTAGAATGTTGGTACAAATTAACCACTCGATTTCAGCAATGTGTACTGACTACCTTACCGCATTGGAAAACTAAATTTCATACTTCCTTTGCAGACCCTGTGCCATGGTGGCCCCTGACATTGAGCTCATCTGTGAAATCATGTTGGTCGCTGAAGGTTTTGTGGATGCACGTGCGTTAGCTCGCAAGTTCATCACGTTGTACACGCTCTGCGGGGAGCTCCTCTCCAAGCAGGTGAAGGGCCCTGTGTTACTTTTTCTGGGTTTTTACATCCCCTTGAAAGAGCTTTTGAAACACAGATGCTGTGTCATTTATCTTTCAAGTTAGACCTTTAGAAATGACGTTTATATTTTCTGTAAACTTTCGAAAATCTGTATTTTACAATTCTTAATGTGTTTTTTTTTCCCCCCTGAAATTAAACTTGAGACGTTGTAAGTCTTGGGTTTAATTTGTAGCTAATAAAGCTTTTGTCAGTGAGCTATGTGATTTTCTTTAAACTTGACCACTGTTATACATGGACGTTGATGATGCCTCCTTTGGTTGGTAAGAATATTCTTGTCCATGGGAGTCGGGTAAAACTGATTTTCTGGAGAACTCCTCAGGAAATGTTCTGGTGACATTTTCTCATTTGCTGGTACTCCCTTATCTGAGAGTAGAGCTTGCTTCTTTTTTTTTTTTTTTTAAACTTTTGCTCTACAATATCCCAGGCTCTGAAATGGTCAGACTTAAGTATTTTCTATTCTGTAGTCATCAACCTCTTGCCGTTTCACTGAAGTTGCTGATGTGCCACAAAGATGACACGTTTCAGCATCGTTATTTTTAAACTCAGCCCTTGGGCCACCTTTGACTTTGGCCCTTGGACCTTTCATTAATTCCCGGTGACATTATTTTGAAGCCATTCCAGGATAAAGGCATTGGTGAAATTTAGAATCTGAGAAATTCATGTTGTCATTTTAATAACTGTTAGTTTATATTCTGGGGGAAGTTATATTAAATTTAATAACATAGAGCAATGTTTATGGCAATGTTGTATGTGGAAAAAAATCCTCCAGCATATCAAACTGTAGATGTAATATATAATTTGCATATTTTTATATTATATTGTGTGTTTCATATACATATAAAGTGACTAGAAAATATCTGTGGTTTTTAACATTTGTCTCTGGATGGCAAGATTGTAGTATTTTTTATTTTTCTCCTTATTCTTGTTTATAAAATCTTTTTATTCAGTGAGTCCATTTTAATTTCATAATGGGAAACACTCAGAAGAAAAAATGTCCTTGACCTCGGGAGGCATGGAGTTGCAACTATATTCATGTCTAGTAGTGATATTTAAATATTTAGTGAGCATCTACTGTATCCAAGATACTATACTTATTTTTTATGATAATGAAGGGGCCGAGACTCAGAAAAAAATGAAACACTCAGATTTATGACTTCAAAGAACTTACATAGGAGAGACTCAACTTATATGAAATAAAAGTTGGAATAGAGTGGAGAGTGAAAAGATTATCGTAGTTTCAAGGAAGAAAGGAACTAATGGTTATTGAATAGTTAGCACGTGCTGGCTTCTTAGGTCTTTACAAGAGGTGTACGAATTTGGTATTATTCGTTCTATTTACAGAAGAGGAAGTGGAGTAAAGGAAGTTGTCCACAGTCCACAGGCAGCAAGTGGTGGGAGCAGGATTTGAACTTAGTTCTTTCTAATCCTTTCTAGGATAACTCCAGCCAATTAGAAGAGGACGGTGTTGGGGGGAAAGGCAGAACAGGCAAGGAGAGTTTCCCATCTCAGAGAAATGTCGTGGGTGAGACAAGGCAGACAAATCGGGCCAGGACGGACGTGCTGAGTTAGGAGCACAGTTCACTGATAATTTTATAAGCTGGAGGGATGGATCGGATAAGAACCAGTGGACATTTTTTGACAAAAAACAAAACAAAACACACACACACACAACAAAAACACATAAGGGCAACGATGAAGATTTTGTTAGCAGTTGCTTGCACGCCTTAAATGTTTAGGAGAGTCACTAAATCTGTATGCGCATAATTTCTCCTATATCCTCTTCATTAATATTATTGCTTCAGTGACTTAGCCCTTGCCCCAATCTCCCTGGTTCCTCCCCATCTCCTTCCCTCCTCAAGCCTCAGTCTACTTCTCCCCCAGTAGCTTTCACATGATTTTTCACCAGGGCCCACCGTAAAAAATGCCTTTTCCGGGGAGGCTTGGCATACTCATGTGTGTGTGCACAACTGAAACAAAACTTTTCACCAGACACTTGCTGTCCTTGTTGTCTGCAGCGCATTCTGATAGCCTTCGTTCCGTTCCGTTTTGTTTTATAACTGACAGAATCGACGGCCCCGACCCACTAAGCTGACTTCGTCCCCACTGGTGGAGTGAAGGGCTAATTCTTATACCTGTGTGTATTGTTGCCCTGACCACACCTTGTAAAGTGGGCAGATACTTCCATCCGCCTTTTTACAGATGGTGACCCTGCGGCTTGCAGGGGCTGAGTCCCGCACAGGCACAGCGGAGAGACATGGGAGAGGAGTGTTGCCACCGTGTGGATTGTGGTGGGGAGGCAGAAGGCGGGTTCTGGGTAATCCGTTCATTCACGTACCTTTACTGAGGACCTGCCCTGTGCAGGGCACCGTGCCAGGACCTAGAAGACACAAGCGAATAAAATACAGGCTCTGTTCTCCAGAAGCTCAGAGCCTGTGAGAAGAATCTTCCTTGGGAGCGAGCAGTACTGGCTTATAATGGAATTTTGTTGAATCTGTTCAGACTGTGTTAAGTGCCACCGTGAGGGCTGGAGCATTGGAGAGATGGAGAGGTGGGACAAGGAGGGCAATCCATGACCTCGGGCTGTGGGGGAGGGACTAGCAAGGCTGTCTGCACAACTTGGACACGTGCGCCTGTGGATGGAGGTGACAATGGAAGTTGGTGAACTCCTGAGTCAGCAGGGCTCCTGAGAGAAGAGCAAGGGAGGTGGATGGAGCCTCAGGCAAATGCGGCCACGAATTGCTGTGGGAAGACAAAAGTTGCTGACAGAGGCAGAGAATCAGGTGAAAGAAAGAAGCTGAAGGGACATGATTTTCACAATTTGAAAGAAGGGGGAGATAGTACTTCAGGTGGTCAAAGCATGTACTTATCTGAACCCTTTTAGCTTTCAGCCTTTACTTCTGGAGCAAGAATCTTACCCCCTCGTACAGTTTCCGAGAACATTTGCCTGTGTTTTGATTTTAGGATCATTACGATTGGGGACTTCGTGCTGTTAAATCTGTCTTGGTCGTCGCTGGCTCCCTGAAACGAGGGGATAAAAATAGACCCGAGGATCAGGTAATGCAATGCCAGGGTGAGTCTGTGGAGTGCGTAGCCAAATGGCTTCACACAATGACAGGATGTACCTGGGTGGTGGGTCATGCATAGCACAACCTTTGAAAACATCGCATGTGTTTTTCATGGAGGATATTTCGAGGACTGGCATTTCTGATGTTACAGTAAAGATCACAGGTATTCTTGAGTAAAGGATGGGAGTGTAGGGAAGAAAATGTGATTGTATAAGTGCTTTTGAAATGTCAGCTACAAATAATATTTTGGCGGTCATAATCGAATATTCCAGTAATCGCTGTTTGATTTCCTCTGAGGAACATTTAGAAAATCTGATTAATTCCAGGGTATTAATCCTGTAAAAGTCAGTGAAGAGATAATCTAATGGGAGAAGGTATGTGCATTTCATAGGATGCAAGGTGGACGTGAAGAATAGAGGAGGGAGGTTGATCCCCTGACATCAGGGCAATGAGCCTCGTTAGTTATTCGGAGCTGCTAGGGCGCTGTCTCTCCCAGGAAGAAACAATTACAGCCACGTATCCATTTTTCTCTATTAAATGAGAAGTGAGATCATGGTTATACAGCACTCTGTGTACTTACAGTAAATGAGAAGTTGAAAAAGTAGATCTATTCTATGAGAGTTTGTTGTTTTTTTAACATGAAAGGATATTTATGATGTGATTTTTCTGTATTCTTTTTTTCAATCTCTCTCTTCTCTCAGTCCCAGTTCATGATGGGGTCAGGATTTTTTTTGCCTTTATTTGTTCTCTTCCTATGCTATTATTGTTAAAATGTTTGCCTCTTTCTGTACAAATCACCCTAATGTTCAAGTTACCTGCTTTGGAAATTGAAGTCCCTCCTTGGTTTTCAGCCAGTACAGAACCAAAGCCCCGTCTGAAAATGGCTGACTTTACGCTTCTGGGGTTCTCTGAGGACTTTGAATACAATGGGCCTGGTTCATTTATATGCTGGAGGTTGAGGGTTAAGGAGAGAAGGGCCCAGACCCTTTCTCAGGTCAGAGCAGATCACTGGTAGGGATGGAACACAACCTCCTTGATGACTGTTGTCAGAGGTTGTCCACGGTATCGGCAGAGCCTTCTCATGTTCTGACATGTGACCTTGCATGTTTGTGACCTTGGTGTTTGTCAGACGCTGTATTGGCTTCTTAACTAAAGTATCTTCTGTTCTCTCTTCTAGGTCCTCATGAGGGCATTAAGGGACTTCAATATGCCTAAAATAGTGACCGACGACATCCCCGTGTTTCTGGGCCTGGTTGGCGACCTGTTTCCAGCCCTGGACGTGCCCCGGAGGAGGGCGCCACACTTGGAGCAGATGGTCAGGCAGTCCACGCTGGAGCTCCGCCTGCAGCCCGAGGAGAGCTTCATCCTCAAAGTACAGGAGCCTTTGCTTGTCCTGGAGCCCCTGGGATGTGCAGTGACAGCCCCGTGGTTAAGTGACACTGAACCAAGACTTCGATTTCCATGTTACACTAACCTCAGTAGGACCCTTACATACCCTTTAAGGCATCCTGACATGGCAGTCCTTACTAAAGTGAGCGTAACTAGCTTGTCGTCCTGGCCTCTAAGAAGGTGAAAACACGAATATGATTTAAGTCTTGGTTTTCAATGTAAGCAGGCTTTTTATTCATTCATAAAACTACTTGCTCCTTGGTGGCATGCATCACAAATCAATTTTGCTCTTTTCTCTCCCGTTTAGAGAAAATTGGGAGTAAAACCATGAGTACATGTTTTCATGGGGAGATATTTCTGCATGTATGACATCCTCTGACTTATGAAAGGCATGTGCGCGCGTGTGCTCAAGTTGAGTGTAGTGAGTACATGGATGGTAAAATACAGAGTGTCTGTTTTAGGGCAGGCGTGGGAACATCCGACCCGCAGGCCATGTAAGACTCCAGAAATCCTTTGGTCTGGCACTGCCAAGGCACTAGGGATGAGTTTGACCCGATAGGCTAATTTTCAAGTTAACAATTTTATATGCCCCGTGAATGATGCTATAAATATCCAAATGGTTATTTATAAGGTTCCACACCGCTGCCTTAAAGGATATAAGACATTACTCAGAAGCAAATGGTTGGCTGGGCACTGTTTTTGTTCAGTATCATGAAGTCACTGAGTTTGTAAGCAGCCCCTGCCATGGCCCTGTCCCACTGTACTTCCCTCTGCCTGTGTCAGGGATTTGCTGAGGAGCAGTGTTCCGATGGAGAAATAATACAATAACTAATAACAATTAATACAAAATCTGTGTTTTGTGCACTCACAGCTGTAAGCCTACTTTTGCCCCACCCTGTATAATGTTGTCAGTGGGGAAAGAATTGGGTAAAAATGGGTAGTTTTTAACTACAAACTCCTGAAAGGAAACCAGTGATGGCTGTTTGGTCTGCAGGTGGTCCAGCTGGAGGAGCTGTTGGCCGTGCGGCACTCCGTGTTCGTGGTTGGAAACGCGGGCACCGGGAAGAGTAAGGTAGAGTGAAACACCTGTGAGCTTTCAGCCTTGGGAAGAACTTTTTTGTGGGGGGGAGCGGGGAGGAAGAGCTCTTTTCAGTTCTACTTGGGGATTCCCTTCAGCGAAGTCCACCATAATTAGAGTTAACCTGAGACTCTAGTACTGTTCTTTGACCAACGGACATTATTTTCCTGTGTGTTGGAGATGGGGAGAGTAACAAGTAGAACATCACATGAGCTAGTCAGCATCTCCTTCACTTGTTTATATTCAGGGCAATCTATTTTATGCATCTTTCAGTAATACGATTCTGCTTGAAGTTAACATGTTGAGAGACTCGCGAGTAGGATACCTACCTGCCTTGCAGGGTTCGAGTGGCCCCACCTACATTTATCACAACTATTTTGTCATCTTTTCCAAGTTACGATAGGTTCTCCTTAATGTCATTAAGAAAACCCAAACATTTTTCTTTAATACTCTCTCAGAATATAGAACTCTAGAGGGCCAGGAAAAAAAAAAAAACTTGAAAAAAGGGAGGCAGCAGAAACCACATTTTTGAGGTACCTATTATGCACAGTATGAGGTGCCTGTTTGGTGCATCACATGTGATTTCCTCTGAGCAATGAGGACATGCCATGGATGTTATTATTCCCATGTGTAGTTCACTGCTTGGTTTTGCTTGGTCTTACTGACAGTCCTGGTAACTTATGTTTTTAGTTGGTAGACAGTATACGCAGAAATGCATGCATTTTTAACTTAGGGTGCTTGAGTGTAAATGTATTTAGTAGCCAATGACTAAGAAAATCCGAGTGGACGTGTGAGACTGAGCATGGGAGAGACCTTGCCAGTGTCAGGATCTGAACCCAGAGTGGAGCAGTTATAAAGCGAGGCCCTGGATAGGGATCTTTCTAGTGAAAAATGTAATAATTGAAATATTAAAGGTGATGTCTGAAAGGCCTGTAATTCTTTTATTAGAGTCAGTGTCAGATGCTGACTATGGCTTAAGGAAGGAAAAATTAAATTATATGATTTTCAGTAGATTAATGGTTTCTACAAATGTCAGCTTACTATTCCTAAGACATTCAGTTGTTTCCATCTAGTCTTCACGAATTCTCTTCTCTTCTGCCTTTACTTAAGCTGATGTAACTAGAGCTCATTGTTTCCAAGTATTTGGCAGTTGTCTGCCAGTCCCTCAAGCCCCTGTGAGAATATCAGGGTGATCAACATCTAAAAGAAAACCCATGGCTTATTGGAGAAAGCAAAAAGGGTAGTTGGGGCAGATATTTGGGTGAAAGTGTCAGTGAATTAAACATACAGGGAGCACCTGTCCTGCGATTTCTCATCCTCAAGGCTTCTTTTCCTCGCCATCTAGATCAGGGTTTCTCAGCAGCAGCACTGCTGACATTGGGGAGCAGCTCACCCTTTGCCGTAGGGCCTGTCCTGTGCACTGCAGGACGGTGAGCAGCACGCTGGCCTCTGACCACTAACTGCCCAGTAGCATGCCCTCTTCCCTTAAGTCAAGACAACTTGCTGCTGAGAATTATTGCTCCAGATTCTATATCTCAAAGCATACCCAGACCAGCCTCATAGGCATCGCCTGGGACCACCTAAGAAATGCCACCTACCAGTCCCACCCCAGACCTACGGAATCAGAAGCTGGTGATCGGGTCCAGCAGGCTGGGTTTAAACACCCTCTAAGCCAAGCATGTCAAACTCAAAGGCTAACACAGGCCAAATAAATGAGGCATGTGGCCCGCTGGCTGTGAGTTTGACGCAAGCTCAATTTTGAGCACAATCTAAATAGTACAAGCAGAGTGGATTTTAATAGCATGAACAGGGACACTTGCTTACACAAATAGTCCTTCACCTTGCATGTGTGGTTAAAAATCTCACATAATAGTGACTTTCTCTAGTCTACATGGTTCAGGGAATCGGTGAACTGGTCCTAAGGACAGCAGGATTAAATTGTTCAAGATGGTAATGAAATGTGCGCATGTGAATTTTCTTCCTTCCTCAGTCACAGTACACGTAGACTATCTAGGAACATATAGTGAATATGGAAAATCATCTGAACTCTTTTGCTTTCCATTTGGCTTACATTAATATTAATTTTCTTAGCCTTTTTTCCTTCCTTCTTCCCTTCAGATTTTGAGAACACTGTACCGAACATATGTTAACATGAAACAGAAACCCATTTGGAATGACTTAAACCCTAAAGCTGTGACAACAGATGAACTCTTTGGTTTCATACATCACACTACCCGAGAATGGAAAGATGGCAAGTAGCATTTCCCCTTCTGAAGTGCTAAAAATGTCTCATTTTTATCCAGAAAGCCCTTTTTCAGTTCAAGCCAATTTTAGTCATGGTTGTAGATTTACTGTTTATGTGTCTGCATTACCGGAGATACAGCAGCATTTATAACCTGTACATTAAAGCCGGATTTGAATAAGGGATCGGTTTGCATTCCGCAGGTTTGTGCTCAGAGCTGCGTATTTTCTCCCACATCAGTTACGTCAGGGCTCGTGTTTACCAGGAAAGAAGCCAACATGAGTCAGGAAAGAAGCCAACATGAGTGCCTCAGGGAATGTCTATAAAGTACCTGATGCAAGACCCCGACTGAGTCACAGGCCGGCACTGTGCTGGGTGCCAGGGACAGAAGTCAATGGAATGTATTTCTTGCCTTGAAAGCATTTTCAGGCAAACAGACCCCTTTGTTAAAATCTGTCATTATTACTTTTCATTTGTTTAAATGCACTATCCTTGGCATCATCCTCGAGTCTTTTCTCCCTTTCACACCCCCTACCTTGAGCTTTACAGCAAATCCTACAGGCATATAAAATACACATTATATTTCAGTACTTTCTCCTCTGTAGTTACCACACGAGTCCAACCAGTCTCCCTGCAGTTCATTTTCCAAACAGCAGACAGAGGGCGCTCTTCAGGATGTTAGCTCTCTGTTGGCCATTTCCAGTGGGTTCCATCATCCTTAGAATCCAACCTTTATCCATGGCCTACGCACTTCTTACGGGATGAGGTGCTCCTTGCCCATCTCTGACCTTATTTCCTGCCCACGCCCGTAAGTTACGGTATAGAACCCACAAACCTCGGCCTCCTCGCTCTTCCTGGAACATGCCAAGCATCTTCCCATCCAGGGGCCTTTATGCGTGTAGCATAATAGCATTTGCACAGCCTCCTCCCCTAGGTTGTTGAAGTGTCTGGCCAAGCGTCACTCCAGAGAAGACCTTCTTGGTGATTCTGTGTATAGAAGCTTGTCTCATCATTTTATCCCATTTTGTCCCATTTTGTCCTTTTCTTATAGGGAAAATGAAATGAAACTTGCCTTGGGTCTAGGCAGCCGAGGTATGGCTCAAAACGCATTACACACTGCCCTCCGGAGAGAGGCAACACAGAAAATTAATTTACTTAATGAACGAGCTTCCACTAGAAGAAATACAGTTGTATTTGGGAAATAAACAGCACTCAGCTCCATTATATATAGTATGTTAAGATTGTTCACTCTTAATTTATAGGCCTCTTCTCATCTATTCTGCGAGAACAAGCTAATCTTACGCAGGATGGACCAAAATGGATAGTCCTGGACGGAGATATTGATCCCATGTGGATTGAATCACTAAATACTGTCATGGATGATAACAAGGTGGGTCATGCCTCAGTGCTAAACCTGAAACATGACACCTCCATGGAGTTCCATTCACTTGTGGATTTTAGTGCTAGTTTTTAATCACGCACCTGATGTTCTTTATGTAGTTACTCTTTCGATAAGTGCCACTTTCCTGCTAATTCTCTTACTTCACTGGTAAAGAATTTAAGTGAATATATTTTTCTTCTCTGTGTAAATTTAACCATCTTTATAAGGAGATACATATCAAAGAATTTAGCTCGTACACATTTTACCATTTTCAAAGAGCCAGGCATAAATTATTACATCTTATCTTTGATTAAGGATGGAACGTGTGGGTTGTAAGCGACAAGTTGGAAATTAAGTATTTCCTAGGGCCATCGACTGAATATAAATGCATTCCTAAGCGTTTGCCATGGTTAATCCAGCATTCCCAGCAAAAGCAAAGGGTGATGGCATCCATCTGTGAGATACTACTTAAGCAACACCAGGTCTTATCGGGAGAAAAGCATCAGAAATCATCATTACTACAGAACAGAATTAGCCATCCCCCCTTAAATTAACAGTAATTGCTGCTTCCTGAACTAAGACATTGTCTATCATAAAATGTAGATCTGAGATCTTTATACTTGCATGAGTTTCTATAGCAAATTGATAATTGTGGTATTTCAGACTCTAAAGATGGTTTATTTTTGTGGAATTCGGGCCTTGCCATGTAATCAACGCTTCGAACAAATGTCTTATATTTAGTAATAATTGCCCACAGTTATTTAGAGTTGGCATCAGTAAATCCATATTGGTAAGTTTGTTCCTCAAGGGTCAGTGAGCTCCCCTCCGGAATGAACTGAGATCTTTAATTGAGATCTTTTTTCAGACTGTACGCACGTCCGTCTCCGGACAATGAGCTCCTAGCCTTTGGCACTTCGGCGGGAGAAGTACTTGGTGCTGGGACGGAGAATTGGCAGCGCCCTTCATGACAGGGAGTGACAGGCCTCCTTGGTGCTGTGCTGCTCTGTCCAGGTGCTGACGTTGGCCAGCAATGAGCGCGTAGCCCTTGCGCCCTCCATGAGGCTGCTCTTTGAGATCCATCATTTAAGGACTGCAACCCCGGCCACTGTTTCCAGAGCTGGTGTTCTGTATGTGAACCCACAGGATTTGGGCTGGAATCCGTGAGTACTGCTTTTTTTTTTTTTTTTTTTTTAAGATTGTGGTAAAACATCCTATATAATAAGAGGGTAATATGCAAATTGACCCTAACAGCAGAACCACTGGGAATGACTGGTCACTATGATACACACTGACCACCAGGGGACAGATGCTCAATGCAGGAGCTGCCCCTGGTGGTCAGTGCACTCCCACCGGGGGAGCTCTGCTCAGCTACAAGCCAGGCTGATAGCTGCCAGTACAGCGGTGGTGGTGGGAGCCTCTGCCGCCTCCTCAGCAGTGCTAAGGATGTCCGACTGCAGCTTAGGTCTGCTCCCTGCTGGCAAGTGGACATTCCCCGAGGGCTCCCGGGCTGTCGGAGGGATGTTTGACTGCCTTCCTGGGCCACATCGCCCCAGGAGCAGGCCTAAGCCAGCAGGTGGACATCCCCGGCGGGGTCCCAGGCTGCAAGAGGCCACAGGCTGGGCTGAGGGACCCCGCCCCCCAACTGCACAAATTTTTGTGCACCGGGCCTCTAGTACATAATATAAAATTTACCATTTTAACCATTTTTAAGTTTACATTTCAGTGGCATTAGTACATTTACTTTGTTGTACAACCATCATCAATGACCATCTCCATAACTTCTTCTGTCTTCCCAAACTGAAGCCCCATATCCATTACAGGGGTGGGGAACGTTTTTCCTGCCAAAGGGCCATCTGGATATTTATAATATCATTTATGGGCCATACAAAATTATCCACTTAAAAATCAGCCTGCTCTGTTTCGTCAAACATTTAACTCTTAAACATAAACTCGCCCCTAATGCCTCGGCAGAGCCAGACCGAATGGTTCCATGGGCCTTTTGGAGATCAAGCTCTAACCCGGGCATATGCCCCGACCGGGAATGGAATCAGTGACCTCTTGGTTCCTGGGTTGATACTCAGCTGCTGAGCCACACCTGGCCAGGCTGCTTCTATCCTTTGACTGTTGCAAATGTTTCTATGGACAGGGCACACAGCTAGCCCTTTGATCCCTACTTTTTTAAAAAATATATTTTATTTTTTTTTACAGAGAGGAAGGGAGAGGGATAGAGAGTTAGAAACATCGATGAGAGAGAAACATTGATCACCTGCCTCCTGCACACTCCCCACTGGGGATGTGCCCACAACCAAGGCACATGCCCTTGACTTGAATCGAACCTGGGACCTTTCAGTCCGCAGGCCGACGCTCTATCCAATGAGCCAATGAGCCAAACCGGTCAGGGCTTGATCCCTACTTTTAATTATTCTGGATACACTGGTATACCCACCAGTGGGACTAGGAGATCATGTGGTAGTAACAATTTTATTTTTAGAAGAGCTACCGTACTGTTTTCCATGGTGGCTGTGCCATTTGACATTCCCAGTAGTGCACGAGGGCTCCAGTGTCTGTATGTCCTCACCGAAACTCGTCATTCTCTCTATTTTTCACGATAGCCATCCTAATGGGAATGAGTGGTATCTCATTTCAGTTTTGATTTGCATTTTCATAATGATTACTCACGTTGAGCATCTTTTCATGTGCTTTCTGGCCATCTGTATGTTTTATTTGGAGAAATGACTATTTCAGTCCTTTACCTCCTTTTACATCTAGTTGTGTTTGGTTTTGTTGTTGTGAACATTTCTCTTTTTATAACCTTAGTTTTTAAAAGACCTAAACATTTATATGATCATTTGAAGAAGGTATTAGTTATTAAATTTAAAGCTGCTTAATCAGACTCATTTAAAGATAACTAAATTAGCACCTGTGTGCCTTCGTTATTTTTAGTTGGACATTATCCTCTTCACACTTTGTACGTGTTAAGAAGCCAGTATTTTTGAAAAAGTGAATAAATAACAAAAGAGCCCCTATGGAGCGCTTAGATATAAATATATCACTTAGTGAGCATATGTGTGTTTGTGTGTACACATATGTGCATCCATGAGCCATGGCAATGCTTTTTTTAAAAAGATTTTTTTAAAGATTTAGGGCAAGTTTATTGTGCTGCTTGCTTACTCTTCACGTGCTCTCGGTTCCCATGGTCCATGCTGGGGTCACCTGTCACCTCCTTTAGCTCTCGCACTGTGCTGTGCAGCGCCCGAGCTCTGCAAGCGAGCAGGTGCCGGGGCTGGCGTGTTTCCATGTCTGGTTCTTCTGTGCCCGTGCTCCGTGCCCACAGGCCGTCCTGTGTGGGCCACACCAATGGACTCCTGGCCCTGTGGCCTCTGGTTGCTATGGCCAGTGAGGAGCCTGGCAGGAAATGAGAGGGAGAGGAGATGAGGTCATGCTATTTATTCCCCTGGCTTCCTCCCCACAGGGTCACGTCGGGATGGCTGTGTCCCTCAACTGCAGGTCACAGCTGCTCTTAGCTCTCTCCCTGAGATTCTTTCCTACCAGCAGGTGCTGGTAGTCCTTCAGTCTTGTCCTTGCAGGCGTAAGTGCCATGACCATTCCACAGTTCAAACCCTGGCATGGCTGAAAGTCTCCTTTTGGCTTTGTCTTCCTAATCCTCTCCCTGCATTGGCTGAGCTTGTCATCTTCTACCCCTGTAGCCCCATCCTTTCATTTTGGGGTGCTGTATACCCGTAAACATAAAGATTCAGAAATATATAGTCGACATACACTGCTGGTCAGCAGTGTCCTTGGAACCTCTGACATTTGTCCAGGCCACCGAGAATGACAGAGAACCTGACGCTGGCTGTTAGGGGCCAGTTGATGAATTCCTGCTATGTCCACTATGACAGATTCCAACCCCGACTATTGACCACATACAAAAGGCTAATTTTTAAGTTGAGAATTTTGTTTGGCCTGAGAATGATGTTATAAATACCCAGATGGCGCCCCTTCTTCATCAACAATAAGCTCTGGACACACAGATTTCACTCTGGCAGCTGGTGCAGTAGGATGAGCAGCTGAGGGTAGGTGTAGCCTTCCGGCCTCGGTCCCAGTAGCTAGCACCTGTTGTCCATTGTTTCCTTGTCTCGTGGTGCCCACTGTTGCCATCACCCTGTTATGCTCCCTCTGGTTACCATCATGAACGTGGACTGCAAATAAAACCATTCCTCTTGGACCTGAAAGAATTTGACAGTTCATATTTTATAAATCTAATAAGACTGTAAGGGTAGCTAAATATTCAATAAAACCCTATTGTGAAACCATGTGAAAATCAAAGGGAGCCTTTCATAAGCCAATCATCTTGCCTTTGTTTTTCTGATACTGAAAATGTGAACTCGGACTTGCTTAAAGCAAGGGGTAGCTGTAATCGCTGTGGTCTCACGACTTCTCTGCGGGCAGCTGAGTGTATTTATTATCGCTGCTTCCTATTGAATGAGAATTTTTTGAGCAGTTATTTTTCATTTAACATCATACAGTTCCTCCCCAGGGACTACTGTGGATGCTACAGAGCCATGCTTCGTTCCATTCATAAGTATTATTTAATGAAGAAGTTAGAGATACTGTATCAAAATTGATAACGTATAAAAAAGCATGTACCCAAAAATGAGATACCAATTCAGAGCCAGGGATTGGAAACACATTATCAGCCCTTAATCCAGTGGAAAAAGGGGCCCTTTGAAATAGCCTTATATGGAATTTTCAATTTTTTATTTGTAACTGATTTTTTATTACTAAGCTAGAGGCCCAGTGCACAAATTCAAGCACAGGTGGGTTCCAGCTGGCTCACTGCAACAGGGGCCATCGGGGCCAGGCCAGCAATGGGGAGGGGACGCAGGAGGTTGGCGGGGTTGCCGATTGGGCTGGTTGGTCAACGCGTGCACACGCCATAGCTACTGGTCGTTCCGTTGTTCTGTTGTTCTGGTGACTTGGCTTTTATAGATAAAGATAAAGATAACCGACGCCAAGATTAATCTAGAAAAATCCTAAACTGTTTTCATAAATACAGCCCACCCTACGCGGAAGTTTCAGTCCTCTAAATATTTTAAAGGGTTGTTTAAAAATATTTGCAGCTTCAGAAATAGGATGAATTCACTACATGTGTCCCCGAAGTGCGGCACCAGGCTGTGTGGAGGGGGCGCTTTTGAGCTACAGAAATTCTGCTTCCCAAACCCAGGGTTCAGGAAACACTTTCCTGTGTTCTTCCTCAGGTACGTGGCCAGCTGGATCGACAGAAGGCAGCATCAATCAGAAAAGGCCAATTTAACGATTCTTTTCGATAAGTACGTGCCTGCGTGCCTGGACAAGCTGAGGACGAGCTTCAAAACCATCACCTCCATTCCCGAGAGCAGCCTGGTGCAGGTGTGTCTTCTGTCACGTTGTGTGCCATCCTGGTCCTGAGGCGGGAGTGGGCTGATCAAGGCCACAGAAGGGTTTGCTCTTTCCAGGAGATGGAGAGATTTCTGGAGCTGAGGGTTCTCCAACCCCTCGTTCTCTAGCCCCCATGTTCCCCGGTGCTTTTTTGCAAACCCCTGTCACACACCTGTCACCTTCTATTGCTGTAGCCTCTTTCATAAGATTGTGAACTAGAGAGCTGAAGCCTCCTTTTACTTACTTTTATATCTCCAGAGATTTACATAGTGACTAGCATATAGCAGATGCTGAATATGTCTTTATTGAATCATGCATTCCTCCCAAGTATATTTGCATAGAATAAGAAGAGCAAAGTGGAAACAGCCTTATTTAAGTAATGGGCCTGGAGAAGGTGTTCAGTATTTTTTTTTTTAGTGCAAAATATCCGTGTAGTTAAAAATGCTGACCACCGAGAAAAAGAAAGCTTCTGGCCTCTATCCCATGGGTGTCATTACCCACTGGCCTACCACCCTCCCCCTCTTTCTTTTCTCCCCTCCCCTCCCCCAAAACATTCCTAAAGGCAGCACATTCTAGATGAGAGGCCATTATTCCCAGGGTATTTTTTTTTTTAAATACTCGTGAGACGGCTGGTAAGAGTGAAGGGCACATATATGATACGTTGTCATGGAAGCAAGTAGACATAATTCACAGTACACAGAAATGAAGGCTGTGATCTGAGTCTCAGCATGAGGAACGCCTGCCTCCTTTTATAACTATAAAACTTCATAAAAGATTGATAATTAGAAACCCTTTTTTTTTTTGCCTTATAGGAGCAAAATTGGTTTCCAAGTACTTCGTTACCATTAACTTACTATGTTACCAAATTTGTTTGAAGCTAAATGAGAAAAAGTCACCAGCATAATGAGAAAGTTGAGGTTTTGGGATAATTCACACACCAATTAAGTAAAGGCTAGTCTTCAGCGGTAATTATCCGAGGTGTAATTTATTTCTGGAAGCAGGTCTGCATTTATTCATAATGAATTAATTACGCAGGCGGCCTAATTGGACTTCCTCTGGTGTCGTACTTGTAAGAAGCCTGGTCATGTTCTTTCTCGGGTCGGCTTGTGTATCTGTGTGATTCTCTGTGGTGTGAACCTGTTCAATCAAGAGTAGTGTGAAAATAGGCCGTAGGGATTAATAGGACGTTTGCTCTCACTTCCTCCACTTGTAGTATTCAGAAATGACGTTTTCTCCTGAGCTCCTTTTTAGCTGTTTTATACACTAGTCTCTTTTCTGTGATGCCTTATAAGGACAGGGATTTGAAGCAAAACCAGGCATCAAAGAGAACAGCGCAAAGTGACTACTTTAAGAAATGAACGCAGTGTGTTTTCTGGCATACAAAACTTCTTTGCTCTAAGTTCAGTGAGGTGTATTAACTCAGGTTATGCACTGAGGTATGACCTCATTCATTGCTGACACGGAGCTCAAAATATGTTCTAGGTACTGTGTTTGGGAGAAAATGAGGGGAAAAAACCTGAAGTTATTAGAGTGTTCAGATCAAAGGATCACTTACCGTTGAGACCGTCCAGTCTTTTTGTTTTGATTTGCACAGTTCCTTCGACCAGCATGGCTCCCACTCAGAAACAGCAAGGCCTCCGTGCTGTACATGATTTTTCTTGATAACAAATTGGTGAGTTTTCTTCTAGGAGGAAAAAAAAAGGTTTTAAATTGGCAAACGTAACAAATATAAAATGTTGGACGAGAGAGAAGATGGGGAAATGGAACAGGCACTTACCTGTTCCAATCAAAAGCCTTTCCCAGCCATTTCCGGGATCCCTGCTCCACGTCACCCTGGCTTTCTGCCCCCATCAGGGCCGCTCAGGGCGGGGGGAGGGGCGGCTGCCCTGGCTGTGTGAAAGCGGTGTTGCTGTACGCACGCCCTGGTAGGAGCCTGTTGCTGCCTCCAGCAGCCGGGGCAGCGTGTCAGGAGTTTGGAGGGTCTGTGATGAAGCTAATTCGTGACAACTGTTTTGTGCTAAAGAGATCTAGGTCAAAACCACAGTGATTACTGGTTATTATTTCCTATGGGAATGGCCCTTGCAGCAGCCACGCTCCCCGCCCCCCCCATTACTGAACGGATACCCTGACCATGGGGTGTGTTTTACCCCAGCAGAGCACATTGGGGTTCCCCTGGAGGGTATAGAGAGCAAGTTCCTGAACAGCACTTTGTCCAAGGCTAAATTTAGTCTGATGTCTGACAAAATGCCACAGGCCGAGGCTGCCAGTCGACTTTCTAAATTTATGACAACAGGTGGGAAGACGGCTGCGGAAGCACCGGGGGAAAGCAGGGTATCTAGATGTGCAGCAGGAGGGAGACAGCTCAGTAAGCCCTCCCACCAGTGACATTCATTCATTCATTCATTCATTCATTCATTCATTCATTCCTGGTGATGTAGGACACTTCCTGGGAAGAAACGATGTCTTTAGTTTCTACTGTGAAGGTAGGAAGTTAGGGCTGTAGAACACGATGTGTGGTCTGACTCCCTGTTTGTAAAAAGAAGAGCATATATATAGTATCCCCATTATCATTCTTTTTTTGGCTTATGTATATTCCCATTTGTTAGTGATTATTAATTGAGTAATTCAAGAATTTAATTTTTTAATAGTTTATTGCTTAGAAGATCAGTCTGATTGAAAGGGGCAAAGGTTTTCCACCATCGATGGAGAAACGCGAGGCAGTCATTCTTGCCTCTCAATGTACAAATCACAGAGTTGGGAACAGTCGTGCACTCTCTTCCAGGATAAAGCGGAGTTGTTAATGTCTCGTGAACGTACTCCATGATTGGAAAAATTTGCTTCCCTCAATGAATGGCTGTTTCTTGTCTTTAGACTATTTGTGCTCTTCTGGAATGTTTGTTGACTCCGGAAAATGTACCTTCCGACAGTCCCAAAGAAGTGTACGAAGTCTATTTTGTCTTCGCTTGTGTCTGGGCCTTCGGAGGCCCCCTGCTGCAAGACCAGGTGTGTTTATAGCTGGTTCGCAAAGCCAGCTTTACCCGGGAGGGATTGTTATCATGTGTGACCCCTGTGCTCTTGTTACGTAACATATGTCTGTCCTCCTTGCCCCGCTCTCCCCTAAACCGGGACACTGCCCAGGTGAACTCATCCAGGCTGATGATTCTGACCTTGGCTGACAAAGCCAGATCCATAGCCTCCCACCGGATTGCCCTCAGAGCTCAAGGCTGTGTGCCCTGGAGCCATGCCACAGCATGCCCGAGACAGCCCTACTCCTGCCCTCCCGCCCCCATAGGCTCTTCCTCTTTGTTCTTTCTTTCTCTAAGGTACTCAACATTCCTCCCAGCCGCTCCAGTGTAAAACCTGGGGACGTTACTCTTCCTTATTCCTTACATGTCTGAGGGTCACCACATCCTTTCAGTGTCAGTTACAAAATAGCTGTTGAGTCCGTCCCCTCTTCTGCATCCATGTGGCCTTAATTGAAGAGCATAACATATTGAGATTGTCTTGGACTTAACTTGGGCTTCAACAGGTGCCCTTGAATCTCGGCATTAAAAATAGCTGCTACACATCTTCCAGGCTTTCCCAGATGTTTGCAGATGTAAGCAGGGAGTTTCAGTCGGGAGGCGTCACGGCTAAGAGTGACCCATATTTCTGTTGGTTTATTCACTGTAGGCCATAACACACATGGTTGCTATTACCTGTGGCCCAGTTCAGCTTCTCATCACTAGATTACCACAAATCATATCTAATCTAATAAAAGAGCAATATGCAAATTAACCCGCACTCTGTTACACCCACAAGCCATGCCCACCAACTGATCAGGAGTGAATATGCAAATTAACTAAGATGGCAGCAGCCAAGGAGTTGGAGTTGCCCCAGGCAGTGGAGGAAGCCAAGGCCCTGGGGGCCCTGAGGTCTACTCAAGGCTACAAAGTTTCAATTATAGAAAATAAACCCCAGATACCTGCTGGGCTGGGACCTTGGGTTGCCAGGGGCAACCCAGGTTTTGAGTGTGTGGGGGGGTGAACCAAGGCAACAAAGTTTCAATTATAGAAGTTAAATAAATCCTAGATACCTGCTTCCAGCCAGGCACCCCAGTAGGGACCTGAACCCTGAAGAGGCTGTGGGCAGCCTGAAAATGGCCCTCAGCCCCTCACCCAGGCTGGCCACACCCCCATGGGGTGAAGGTCCCCACTGGAGGGCTTGGCAAGCCTGCAAACAGCCATTAGCCTCTCACCCAGGCTGGCCAGGCATGCCCAGCAGGTGGACATCCCCCAAGGAGTCCCAGACTGTGAGAGGGCACAGGTCTGGCTGAGGGACCCCCCAAGAGTACACAAATTTTTGTGCACCAGGCCTCTAGTCTATAAATAACTTTGATATTCGCTTGGCCTCCTCGGTCTTATTCTGACCCTTCTCAGAAGCCGCATTTCCTTCTGTAATCTACAAGTGCTCTTTAAAGAACAGCTCTTGACTTTGAGTGAGTTTTGAGAATTGGTGTTGTATGATTTCACATGGTTTTTCTCAAAAGCACAATTTATAATGGCTGTGGGTTTCTTCTGTGTGGAGACCTCATGTAGACGTTCTCCCTCTCCCCAAGCTCCTGTGGCTTTTTATCAGTGCTTTCCACAGGTTTTTCTTTTCTCAAAACTGGGAGCCCAGGGGAAATTGCATGAGTAGGATGTTGACAGCTGCGATCTTTGGGCTGTAGACCCTACAGCTCACCTTCCTCCCAAGTGGTCCTCTGTCAGAAATCTTTCCAACTTCCAAACATGGCAGCCTTCACGCTGTAAGCTGGGCACCACCATGGTCATCATCCCAGACACTTTCTTCCTTATTAGTCATCATCATCGTCTTTAAGTTTTCCAAAGGGATCCAACTATGAAGCATTCAAAATAGAAGTTGGAAATATGAATGAAGCAGACACAGAAATATTCTTAGGATAGCCACTCATTAGTTCAACAAATTGGAGTGCCTACTTTCTGCAAGGCAAGGCATGTGCTTAGGGCTTTTAATAAGCTATCTCATTGACTCTTAGAAGACAAACCTATATGTACCGGTTCAGCTCTTTCTCCTTTTACAAATAGAAACAGACACTTAGACAAGTTAGCCTGCTTGAGGACACACAGCTAACTACTATCTGAGGTTCAGACTGCACAGGAAGGACTTAGGACTCATGTTCTTAACCCCTGCCTTAGCAGACAGCTTCCAAAATAGGCCTGATGTCAGTTTTCTCGGGACTCCCAGCAACTGCCATCGTCATTGCTCACTTGGCTACTGAGGTAACCTTGTCACCGGTCTTTCTGCCTCTGGGCTTGCCCATAATCCATTATCCACTCGGCAGCCAGAGTGACTTTTTAAAATGTGAATTGGATTATATGATATACTCTAGAATTAACACTTTAATGCAGCAGTTTTCAACCTGTGGGTTGGGACCCCTTTGGGGGTCGAATGACCCTTTCACAGGGGTCGCCTAAGACCATCCTGCATATCAGACATTTACATTACGATTCATAACAGTAGCAACATCACAGTTATGAAGTAGCAACGAAAATAATTTTGTGGTTGGGTCACAATATGAGGAACTGTATTTAAAGGGCCAGAAGGTTGAGAACCACTGCTTTAATGGATTTCTGTTGCTTTCCCCACTTTTTAAAAATTTTAAATTAAATTTTACTTTTAATATTTGTTTGTATTGGTTTCAGGTGTACAGCATAGTGCTTAGACAATCGTATGCTTTACACGGTGTTCCCCCTGATATTTCCACTATCCACCTGGTACCATACATAGTTATCGCAATATTATTGACTATATTCCCTATGTTGTACTGTACATCCTGTGGCTACTTTGGAACTACCGATTTGAATTTCTATTGCTTTTCAGATGAAGTTAAAATTTTTAATACTATCTATGAGGCCTCTGGATCTGGCCCTGCCTACCCTTCCCTCCTCCTCCCTCTGCCATTCCCTTCCCCCCAGCTGCACTAGCCAGTGTCTTGAGCACAACAGATTCTTTCAAACCACAAGCTCTTTGCACACACCAAGAGCTGTCCTGCTGTCTGGAACAGCATTCTCCCGAATATCAATGATGGCTGTTCTGAGCATCCAGTTAAAATAGATGCGCCCTATTATTATCACTTACAGCAAAATTCACTTTCAAGATGTCTCACTTATTTATTTCTGCATTTATCAGCTTAACCTCTGCCACCACAATGTCTACCAGTTTTATAAAGTGTTCCTTTGGTCTTCATTTTCTCATTTACCATCCATTGATGTGAATACTTAATCATCTCTTTAAAGAGATCAGCACCAATGTTTGATAACCACCGCCTTATGGAAGGTAGCATGGTAATGTGTAGAGTAGTTCCTCGTTCAGTTGAATAACCCGGGGCTAATTTAAAGTTCACCTAACCTTACTTTGCCTTTTAAGTTAATAATTATTCCAGACAATTTGTACCTGATGGATATATAGCAAGTACAGCTTTCTGCCCTTGACAGAATCACTCTTCATAACTTACTTCTTGTTATTTCTTTTCCTTGGGTCAGTTACTCAGTCCCATTGGTAATTAAGACTCTGTACCCTGCAAACACTGTGTGCTCACAGGATTTGGAGGGGCCTTGTGTGCATGTGTGCAGAACTAGCTGTAAGTCTGCAAGGATTCCTCTTGTCCTCCTTAGCTTTCTGGTCACCAAGCTGAATTCAGTCGGTGGTGGCACCAAGAGATGAAAGCAGTGAAGTTTCCGTCTCAGGGAACAGTCTTCGATTATTACCTGGACCACAATACTAAGAAATTTTTGCCTTGGACGGACAGAATCCCCACATTTACTATGGATCCAGATGTACCTCTGCAGGTAGGGTGCGGAATGCAGGCACGCTCATGCTATCCATGTATGCTGAGCTGAGGGGGAAGTGTCTCTGTTATAGAAACAGTGAAGTGGCTAATATATTTCTGCAACCTCTTCATAAAAATTTCAACTTATTTCTGTGGTAACTGCTTTCTCTATATTTTCCTAGAAACTCTGTGACTTCTGTTAAAAATTGGAGGCATATTTCTGTAGTTCAGTGGATTCTTATTTTTGACCTTATAGTAACATTTTTAGATAGTACTTTTATATTTAACTTCTTTCCTTTAACCCTCCTCTCCAAAGCCATAAAATGAATGTTTAATCTCCTCAACTTGAGTTTCAAATTCACACAGCAGCAGACAAACCTAAATAGAACTTTCTTTCTTACTATTTTTCTTCATAAACTGTTCTTCTGTGTTTCTCTTATGTCCAGTTATTTTTCAGTCAGATTGTAATTCTGCCACTGTTTTCCCCAAACTGTCTCCCCCAACACTTCACTCCTTTCGTGTGGATTGTGTCTACTTATTTGATCACTTAACCTTACTGGGCCAAAGCCCTGCTGCCAATTTTCACTTCTGTATGGCTTGACTTTTCAAATGTTTTGTCAGCAACTAAAGGGTGGTGGATGGTCTCTTAAAACATTTACTGTATTCCCTTGTATGTCTAACAGGGGTGGGTGGAGGTTAGGTAATTCTATAATGGAGAGCCTTGGGTGCTAGTACTTATATTGGAAAGTATCCATCAGTTGCTCTCTCAAGCAATGATGTCTAAATTCAAATAAAAAAGTAGGTGGGATCTCTCCCACTGGGGTTCACATGAACTAAGAATTCATTGGACCTCAATTCTAAAGTGACTATGGCGGTTCAGATTTAAAATTTTGGACTGTCTCTCTCTGACCTCTCTCTCATTCTGTCTTTTCCCTACAGAGAGTTCTGGTTCACACATCAGAGACAACTCGTCTCAGATATTTCACGGAGTTACTGCTTGAGAAAGGACAACCGCTAATGCTGGTAGGATATGCCGGAGTGGGAAAAACGGTCTTCATAGGGGACACGCTGGCGAGTCTCTCTGAGGATTACGTGGTGTCCCGTGTGCCTTTCAACTACCACACAACGTCTGCAGCTCTACAGAGTAAGTGTTCCTCTTGTCTACATTCCAGGCACAAGAGATCAAAAACGATCAAGGCCGTAACATGCAACCCAGAGAGATGGTGGCTTTCTCTAGGTTTCAGACATTTTCTTAGGCCTCAGAAGAATTTTTACTTATCACCATTCTGGATAAACCTACTTTGTTCAGATATTGTGATTTTGGCTTTTCACATCACTCTTGTCTTTATTTAGGGTTATTACTCTGAGTACAACATTACATCACTCATGTTCATTGCTTTACCTCTAAATTGTTGGGTTTCCTTCAGTTAGTTTATGGGGCCTGACCATTCTGAGGGTATGAACCCAAGGAGCAATGCTCTGGTTACCTTTTCAAGTAAGAGATTGATTTAGGAGAAAATCATTCAGACTGTGTTGATGAAATGGCAGGCCATGAGCTGTTCATTGAATCTTAGAACTATAAGGAGAAATTTAAACTGTTGAGTAAATGTGTCAATATAATCAAAAGAACCACACAGATTTGGGGCAATCTAAGTTAGGAAAGAGGCAAGCAAAGTAGACGTTGGAAGTAGAAGAGAAGTAGTATAAAGGGCTGATACTGGTAGGTCTGTCATTTGGTTCAGGAGATTAATGGGGTTATACTAGGGAAGGGGACAGCAAAACTCACTGTTCAGTTGTTTATTAAACCTGCTGAGTTGCCCTGAATGCGGTTTCTGTGTTTTGAGAGTTGACAAATAATTAGATACCACATCCCAGTCAGGATTTCCTACACCCACACTTTTCTCTCAAATATATCGACACAAAGTCATACAGGCACATGAAGAAGTATAACTAGATGTGTTCACAAGAGAGTGTCTTCATGTAATAGCCTCTTGTACTTCTGCACTCCAGTGGCCCGAGAGAAGTGTGGAGGACCCTCCTGAGCTGTTCCTGGACGCTCCTGCAAGGGTGATAGAGAAGGACTGAGAGACGAGGCTGGGCCATGCACTAGAGGGGGTGCAGGGGAGGAAGGAGCCCAGATCAGCAATGGCATTGTCTGCGATGCCCCGTGTGACATCAGGCTGTAGCTGTTGACTGTCCAGGAAAGAACAGGCCAGATGAGTTAACAGGAGGGAGGTTTGCAGGAGAACTTGACATAGAAGGAGGTGACCAGAGGCACAGCTCTGGTATTAGCCTGCAGAGAAGTGATATTGAAAGCCAAAGAGGAGTTGAAATGGACATAAATGAGAGAAAAATTAAAAAAGCACTAAGGACAGAAAATTACATCTTACCTGATTGGACAGAATTATATATTGGTTTCAGGAATTCTTGAAAAACCTCTAGAGAAAAAAGCCGGTCGCAATTATGGCCCGGGAGGAAATAAAAAATTGGTTTACTTTATCGACGACATGAACATGCCCGAAGTGGACTCATATGGCACCGTTCAGCCCCACACTCTGATTCGACAGCATATTGATTACGGGCACTGGTAAATGGTTCTCGGGGTTTTATTCTCTACTGAAATCTCATTATTGTTACTGTGGATAAGCATTTACAAATGGAGTACCTTAATGTCTTCCTCTTCCGAGGAGGAGCATTTCCTGCGATACCTTTTGGGTTTCATTTTTCATCCTCTTAAGTGGAATAGACTCCCTTTGTATCTTGGGAAGCGTTGAACTGAAAAGTATTCTAGCAACATAAGCTTACGCATCAGATTCTTTAACACGTTAATTCACACTAAATTGCTTAGAGAAGCGTGGCCTTGTTCTGGGGGATGTAGCCATCTGGTAATATTTGGTGCTACAGTCTGAGACACCCCCCCTCCTGGTTAACTCCAGGGAGATCCCAGCCTCACTATGGGTATTTCTAACCAGACGTGAGTCACCTGAGAATCATAAGCAGCAATATCCTGTGTTGATTTGGCTCCATATGTGGATTCTGCCATCAAAGGAACTGTGTCGCCTTCAGTTTTCCGAGAGTTTGTTTTCGTGTCCCTGAGATAATGCTAACAAGCTCAGTATCACAGAGTGATTGTAATCAGAGGAGACAATTGGTGATGAAGTCTTGTCTGAACTGGTGGGTTTTGTGGGCCGTCCTCTCTTGTTTTTAGATTGAACGTTCTATTTTCTGTCTCTCAGGTATGATAGACAGAAGGTGCTGCTTAAAGAAATCCACAACTGTCAGTATGTGGCCTGTATGAACCCGATGGTGGGCAGTTTCACAATTAATCCCAGACTCCAGGTAGGGGGTTGAGTCCTGCTCTCTGTCAAATAGCCCCTAAATATCATACTCAGACATTGTGGGTCTTCATTCTTGGTGCTTTTGAGTACAGTTAGGGCGACTACTGGGCATTTGGTTAAGCATGTAAGCTTTTTTTAAAAAAAATAATAGACTTTTTTTCTTAGGGCAGTTTTAGGTTCACACACTGTCTCAGCAGCTTAACAGAAAGTAGTCATGCACTCCCTCACTCCTGGCCTCCTTTTACCCTCCTGGAAACATCTGTGTGAGTGCTGCATTTGTTAAAGATGATGAGCCAGTCCTGATAAATTATTATGATCTGAAGTCCAAGGTCACACTAGAGTTCATTCTTTGTGTTGTACATTCCATGTGTTTTGGCAAATGAATAATAACAGGTGTCCACCATTAAAGTATCATCTTCTATCTTCCATATATATAAAAGCCTAATATGTAAATTGTCCTCTTGAGAGTTCGACCATGAGACCAGGAATTTAATCACTCACTATGATGTGAGCTCACCACCAGAGGGTGGTACAAAATAAGGGAAGGCCCCAGGTGGCAGCCGGCAGCTGGGGAAGGGAAGCCCTGGCCAGCAGCCAGAAGGCCCCAATCAGCCCTGATCGCCAGCCAGGCCTAGGGGCCCTACCCATGCACGAATTTCATGCACTGGACCTCTAATACATAATAGTTTCACTTCCT
The DNA here is from genome assembly GCA_004026665.1 of Murina feae. Classification (NCBI taxonomy): domain Eukaryota; kingdom Metazoa; phylum Chordata; class Mammalia; order Chiroptera; family Vespertilionidae; genus Murina; species Murina feae. The sequence goes on from PVJC01000023.1 coordinate 45,030, forward strand.
AAACCTCCCCCCCTCCTCTTGCCCATCTCCCACCCTTCCCCATACCCCCACACAAATCCCTAGCAGCCACTTGATCCTTTTGGGTCTTCATACTTCCACCGTTACCAAAATGTCCTATAGTTGGAATCATATTGGACGTAGCCTTGTCAGATGAGCTCCTTTCACTTAGCTTAAATATGCATTTAAGGCTCCTCCATGTCTTTCTGTGGCTCGGTAGCTTTTCTTTTTTTATCACTGAATCATAGTCATTGTGGGGATGTGCCACAGTTTGCTTATCCAGTCACCCATGGAAGGGCACCTTGGTTGCTGCCACATTTTGGTAATTATGAATATACTGTTATAAATATTTATGTGCAGTTTTTTGTGTGCATAGAAGCTTTTGCATAATAATCACCACTGTCATCAACAACAACAGCATCCATGTAACAATACAGCAGTAAGAACACAGCAGTCAGTGTTGCTTACCCACTTACCTGGAGTCAGCGGGGGTCGGCGAGGTGACTGATGGTCTTGGTTGGGCTCGTACACGTGTCTGGGAGTTACTGTTTGCCAGCTAATGTTGGGTGACTCTGGCTGGAGTTATGGGGACATGTGGCTCTGCTTCATGGGTCTCTCCCCCATTAGGGTGTAGAATTCAGGACAAAGGTAGAACCTTATCAAGCCTGTGACAGTAATGGTCACTTCCAATTCATCCTGTTGGCTGACAAGTTACACATCCAGGCCCAGAGTCAGAGTGGACGGCACTCCAGAGTTAAATGGCAATGGGCATGGATGAAATGACAAAAATAAGGCTTTTGTGGGGGGAAATCTACTGGTACCATTATAATCCCTATTTTTTACAACTCTCCTATGTGTTGTTGTTTTTTCAGAGACATTTCACAGTGTTTGCATTCAACTTTCCTTCCTTGGATGCTCTAAACACCATCTACAGCCAGATCCTTAGTTTCCACTTCCAGCAGCAAGCGTTTGGTCCGTCAGTTCTCAGGAGTGGCCCCACACTGATACAGGCAGCCATCGCAGTCCACGCGATGATGGCACGTCACTTCTTACCCACGGCTGTTAGATTCCACTACCTCTTCAACCTGAGAGACCTGTCCAGCATCTTCCAGGTACCTGGATGGCTCTCTGTGATGCATCCCAGGTGGAGGAATGATTCTAATAATATTCATGGCGTTCACTTATAGAACTTGGCTTAACACTCTGCTATGTACTTTGTATGTATTCTTTGTTTTCTATCATCCACTTCTCTGGGAAGTAAGTATGGCGGGTTTGTTGGAGGACTTAATAGGCACAAGTTCTCAGATTAGTATTTAGTTCCTAGGCTAGGTTTTGAAGTACAGCCTTAGTTACATGCCTAAAAATGAATATAAGATGGTAAATTTTCAAAATGTTGCTTATCATAGAGTGAAACTACTAATATAATATAGTATATAGTATGTACTACTGTTATGTGTGTTTTTTTAAACTTAATAGCTAAATTCATTAAAGACAATCTTAAAGGAGAATATTTTCTTGAATATCATCACCTCTGAATTTTTAATTTTTAAAAAATTTTGCCTTATAGGGGATTTTATTTGCATCTCCTGAATGTCTAAAGGGTTCAAATGATTTAATACACCTGTGGCTTCATGAATCTTCTCGTGTTTATGGAGACAAACTGATAGACAGAAAGGATTGTGCTTTGTTTCAGAAGAAATTACTGGAAACTGCCTGTAAATATTTTGAAGTAAGTGGAGGAATGTCAGAGGTCACTGTTCGCTCTGGCACTAACTGGTGTTGGCGATGGATGGGAATAAGTTGTGTAGATGCTTGCCTTGCTCAAGCAGCTCTGATTCTGGAATACCATTGTTCTGCATGTGGGAACATTCCATCCACCTACCCATGGCTTGGTCTGCACGCTTTTCCCTTGCTCGGCCACGCTGCCTCCAGATGGATCATTCTGGATGGTTGGCATGACCATGTTTTCTCTTCCTCCTCCTGCAGGGTGTAGACATCCATGTCCTACTTCAGCAGCCCCTCATCTACTGCCACTTCCCCAGTGGTGGGGGAGACCCATGCTACCTGCCAGTGAAGGACTGGGAGGGGCTGAAGGCGCTCCTCACAGAGACGTTAGACAACTACAACGAGCTGAATGCTGCCATGCGCCTCGTCTTATTTGAAGATGCCATGCACCATGTGTGAGTGGACCCGCCGCGACGCTTTTTGTACCAAGTGAACGTACCCACAGTCACTGTGTGTCAGCAGGTCGTACTGAGCACTCTGAGCTAGTAGTTCTTGTCTAGCGTTTCCCATACAATAGAAAACGGTAGAGTCTTCATCAACTGTCACTATGTTAATAACGTCTTATTACATGGTCCACTTCTCTCTGAAGTGTCATCACAGCCAACATTTCAACATAATCTACCCTGTAAGGTAAAATATTAACAAGGACGAAGACAGACGTCTCTTTCAAAGTCATAAAGTCCCTAAGTGGCAGAGACAGGATGGACGTAAACGGATTTTCACTGATTGAGCATGTTTAGGGAGTGGCTGCTGCGTGCTCAGCAGGAACATTGCCAGTCTGTTCAGTGTTTTTGGGCAAATCAGGAAAAAAGGGGGGAGAGCGGGTTTTCTTGGCAGATAATTAGGAAAAGGCCTGTCTCCTGGTGTAAGAGCCTGGCTGTCAAGGCTCTCGCTTACCTCCTGGGCTGGCACCTCGTGCAATGCGTTGAGTATAGGACCATCTGCAGGGCCTCTGCGATCAGAAATTGTCATAGGTGCTGGGGATGGAGCAGCAAGCAGTCCAGTCCATTCTCTAGGTTTGAATTGCTCTTAGCAATTCACATGGACATGTATAAGGACACGAACAAACAAGCAGCAAAGTGTCAGCAAGTGATGTGTCACACTGAGAAACAGGATGGGTTGATTCCGAGAAATAAAATACGCAGATTCCCAAAGAGGAACTGGTTATCTGCATGAGGAGGTGACGCTTAAGGTGAGATCAACATGATAAGCAGGAGCCTGTGAGCCCAGGGCTGAGCGTTCAGAAACAGAAAGAGGGTCATCACAGCTGCAGGAAAAGCGAGGGGAGCAGTGTGTGCATATACGACAAGGCTGGAGCGCAGGAGTGGCCTCACTTCCGCAGGGTGCTTCCTCGCATCTGCAGAGGAAGATGTTTTGATTTTACTCTAAGATCAGCGAGATGCTTTTGGACAGATCTGTAGCATGGGAACGACGTGATTTACTGAATAGTCTGAGCAGCTTGTCCTGGGCTGCTGCTGTGTGGGATTCCATTGATTGCACTTTTGGGCCAATGCTGTTCTCCTAGTCACATTCATATCTCACTGGCTGGAGCTGCTGTAACAAAATGCCACAAACTGGGTGGTTTAGAAAAATAAGTGTACATTGTCTTTCAGTTCTGGAGGCAGAGTGTGAAATCAAAGCGTCAGAAGGGCCAGAATTCTCTCCTAGCTTCTGGTAGTTCTTTGGCTTAACTCCAATCCTCGTGTGGCATTCTCCCTCCGTGTGTCTGTGTAAATTCCCTTTTATAAGGACACCGGTTGTATTGGATAAAGGGCCCACCCTACTCTAGAATGAACCAATTACTTCTGGAATGACCCCATTTCCATATAAGCTTATGTTCTGAGGTACAATTTTAATGTATGAGTTGGAGGGAATACCATTCAGTTAATAACACTGGCCTTTTTAATAAGTGGTACGTGGACAAAGATTAAAATAATGAAAGCATGATTAAATGTAAGTCAAGAAATAAGAAAGTATGTGAGGAAGGACATCCAAACAGACCCAAACATGTGGGGAATTCAGTTTTTGAAAAGAGTTACTCTTTAAAATGCTTAGCCCAAAGTGCCTAAGAAAAATGTTGAGGCCTCCACATTGTAAGCATTCTCAGTACCCCTTGTTTTATCCATCCCTTTGCAGTTGTAACACCCTGATTACCCAGTTTTAGTTAGGATCTATGACCATAGACCCTGATTACCCAGTTTTAGTTAGGATCTATGACCATAGTGGTAACTGAATTACTCGTAACTCTGTGCCTTGTGGGGCCCGCCTACACTGACTGTCTGAATGCCTGGGCTCAGGTGAGAGGGAGCTCAGGCGAGAGGGACCTCCCGCTGATGCTGTGGGAGTCTTCCATGTAACCCTTCAACAGGGAGCTCTCGGGGGCCTGAAACAGACAGCTGTTTCTTTGATCAGGGAATCTGAGCTCAAAGCTGACTTCTTCCTGAGTCAGAGATGGCTTCAGGGTATGTCCTCGGGTGTGGTAGAAAGGGCGGTGGCTGCTTAGAGAGTCTTATGAGGTACAAACCTCAAAGCGTACATTGAAATGACATGAAAACCCTCTTTATAACTTGGGGTTTCACTCGTGTCAGCAATTTTACAGCTTTCCCAAGGTGGTTTCATTGTGTGGTCACATCAAGTAAAATCTAAGCGTTGGCTGAGCTTGTAAAAACCCATCTTTTCAGTTACTGAAGGTTTTCGGGAGATGCTCACGCGAGCTGGTCCTAGTCTAAGTCACCCCAACCCAGCTTCATTTTTTCAAGAAGTGCTTTGCAAAAAACCGTCTGTGTGGACTATTCAAGCCTGCAGTTCATTTCGATTCATTTCAGAAAAGCAACCCGAGCTAGCACCATGGCGTCCAGTTTTGGGTGTTTTGTTGTTGTTTTTTTGCATTTGGTATACATATGTTTATATTTTGTTTGTTCTTCTTAGTATCTACAGCATAATTACGATGTCTTTCTTCAACCAAACCCATACTTTGATCATGGTAAAGCCAACTTATTCCTGTTTTTTAAATGTAGCAATCAAATCAACAGCTTCAGCATTCAGAATCTCCTCCACAATATAGGGCAAGGGATGAGCTGGCCTTGCTGGGAATCTAATTTGGTGATTCTGAAGGATTTTAGCAAATTTTCTGAAGTGAGGCCCGGGGAGAGCTTTGGTGTAAAGGAAGGAAGAGTCACATAAAAGAGGCAACTGCTTAACCTGCGTGAAGTAAATCGCTTATGCGATGTTTGGCGGCCAAAACAAATCCATTCCTTCCAAATTAATCCTACGGCAAAGGTTTCTGGCACAAAGACATCCTCCCTTTGTCGCGCGTGGATGCTGCTGATGGGAAGGGTGGGGTCATATTTGCTAGTGAAAGAAAGCCGAGGTATCGATCAAAGGCCTGTATGTGTGTGCTGAGTTTTGGCGGAGTGCGCTGCGCAGTGAGAGAGTCCAAGACGCTGTTAGCGGAGGACCGTTTATTAGGCGACCATTGCGAGGGCTGATGCAGGTAGCAGCTTTGATGGGGAAACTGAAGAATACGAACTAAAAGGCTGAAAGACACATTGGAATTCAGTGTCTAAATATTTATCTAAAAAATAAAAAGAGTCCTAGTCCCAGATTTCCTGCTTCGGTGGGTGCACTTTTTCTCACCAGGTGTCGCATCAGCCGAATCCTCCGGACGCCCCAGGGCTCTGCCCTCCTGATCGGAGTGGGCGGCAGCGGCAAGCAGAGCCTGTCCCGGCTGGCGGCCCACATGTGCGGCCTGGAGGTCTTCCAGGTCACCCTGACCCAGGGCTTCGGGGTCCAGGAGCTCCGGGTGAGTACACAAATGGTGGCCCCCTGCCCTCGTCAGCTCCAACTCCCAGATTTGACCAAGGCCTCTCCACCTAGCAGAGGGGGAGGGAAATCCCTTTAGAGGATTTAATTTAATCTCTTTGGCTTTTTCTCCTTCATGGCCAAACTAGGCATCGTAAATGTCTATGGACGGTTATAGGTGCCTAAACCTATAGCTCTGGCTCAGAAAATATTTCATTAAATACATGCTTCTTTTGCACTGACCACACCTGATGTTCAGCACCGTTAATATTCCGTGTGAAGGCGGGCAAAGGCACTGCCTCTGCAAGCGCACGGGGATTCCTTCCCCTCGGGATAAGGTCACAACACTAAAATGCAATGGAAATACATTCAAGAAACTCACCCGTCTTCAAACTTTTGCTTTTTTTATTCTGCCTTTATAAGCGCAAACAGGTTCTTTCCACTTCGGTTAAGATCATGACCATAAAATTCAATGGAAACACATTCCAGAAATGCGTGTGTTTTTAAAATTTGACTCTTTAATCACAACCACACCTACAAAAGAGTACTTAGCATTTGTGGCAAGTGCCATTTTAAAACATGAAACCCCAAAGCACATGCTTCCAATATTACTAAACAAAACTAAGTAGTCAAAACAAAAAGTGTTTTCAGTGAACTAGACAGTCATCATCGCAATGAGCAGACATGTCCCGTGGAGTCTTCACCGAATTCACGTCCACGCCCCCAGGACGGAGCCCTCCAGCAGCAGCCTGCTTTCGTCCCTCTGCGCCAGTGAAGCCGCGGGCATGACACACCCACACTCATGCCAGACCTGGAGGTGATGTCATGCTGCTTGCCCCCATAGCAGGTCCCAGAGAGGAAAGGGTATGTACACAGATGGCGCGTACACCAGGCAGCTCTCCTGCGACAGTCACTCAGCCCTTCCCGGCAGCTCGCAGGCATACTCCCTGTGTCACGTCAGCATTTTAACAAAACATGAGTGATGGCCTCCTTCCCTTACAGGTAGATCTGGCCAATTTATTCCTCCGAACCGGAGCCAAGAACATGCCCACTGTATTCCTGCTGACAGATGCCCAGGTTCTAGATGAGAGCTTCCTCGTGCTGATTAATGACTTGCTGGCATCAGGTGATTAAACCAGCACCTTTCCTGAAAGATCTTCCCCAGTGACAAATGGTCTGTAGTTCCAGTGAACTTTAAGGAGAGATCGTCCGTCTTCGAGATGCCGGGGCAGTCTTTGGGGAGAGACCTATAAGGCTAACTAATTTGCGGTGCGCCACTTTCTTAGCGTGCTCACGGAGGCGAGGTGCTCAGAGCGGCCTTCAGTGGGGTAAATGTTCCTCCCCCGTGTACGAGTTTAGTGTGTCATGTAAATGCAAAAAGAAGAAAATGGCGTTTCTGATTTTCACAGTCTTACTTTGTCAGTTAAGCTGAACTGTGTGTTGTAAAGCATTTTGACCATCAAACATTATATCTAACATTTAAATTGTGACGGCCTTTCAGTAACTCTTCTTCATTGGGGGCAGGAGACATCCCCGACCTCTTCAGCGATGAAGATGTGGACAAGATCATCTCTGGAATCCGCAGTGAAGTCCGTGGCCTGGGCATGGTGGACTCCAGAGAAAACTGTTGGCAGTTCTTTTTGGCCAGGGTGCGGCTACAGCTCAAAGTAAGAAACGCGTGCCTTGCTGGCATGTTATTTAAAACCTGCGCCGGGAGCTCTGACGTGGTTCGGTTTCAGGATTTGTGTCCTGAGTTTGAATTTTGGACATTGATTCCGTAACGACACTTCCAGTTATTAGTGTGAAAGGACATTTGCGTTTCTGCATGCCCAGGTGTGGAGCGTACCTTCCTAAGGTTTCCCGTGGTGCTGAGCTCCCACACAGCGTCGTGCGGCGTGGGCTGTGCGGTCCGCGGTTGGACGTGGTTTTGGTCCTTGAGGAACTGACACTGTGACGGGAGATAAGAGCCCTCACAAATAATTGTCGTCAGGGCCCATGTAAGCAGTGCGGGGTTTACAGAGGAGCTCAGTGTCCTTCCTGAATGCCTTAGGCCCTCCCAGAGGAAGCAGTGTGCCTTGTTTCAAGTGTGAATTGCAATTCATGGGGAAGGGATGGGGAGGGGAAGAACTCTCAGGGGAGGAAATAGAATTTATATAAAAACTAGAGGCCCAGTGCATGAATTCATGCATGGGGGAGGGGGGTCCCTCAGCCCGGCCTGCACCCTCTTGCAGCCCAGGAGCCCTCAGGGGATGTCCCACTGACAGCTTAGGCCCGCTCCTAAGCTGTCAGTCAGACATCCTTAGCACTGCTGCACAGGAGAGGCTCCCACCACTGCTGCTGTGCTCGCCAGCCTTGAGCCTGGCTTCTGGCTGAGCGGCACTCCCCCGTGGGAGTGCACTGACCACCAGGGGGCAGCTCCTGTGTTGAGCGTCTGTTCCCTGGTGGTCAGTATGTGTCATAACGGCCAGTTGTTCTGTTCAGTCTATTTGCATATTAGCCTTTTATTATATAGGATAAGGGTATATATAATATGCCCTGGCTGGTGTGCTAAGTGGTTAGAGTGTCGGCCCCCACACCAAAGTGTTTTAGATTATATTCCAGGTCACGGGCATGTACCCTGGTTGCAGGTTTGATCTCTGGCCCCAGTCGGGGCATGTGCAGGAGGCAACCAATGGATGTTTCTCTCTCACATGGATGTTCCTCTCTTCTCTCCCTTCCCTTCTCTCTAAAAATCAATGAAAAAAATATCCTCAGGTGAGGATTAACAGCTACAACCAAAAGAATAAGGGTGGACTGCACAGTAGATATTTGGAGAAACCCAAGACTTCCTGTTAGGAGAACTAGGTCAACAAGGTTGGGAAAGTAAATTGGGATGAGGAAAGGAGGTATAAATCCTTTAGAGAGCAGTGGGAGAAGTTTGGGCTAAGGAAGTGAATTAGATCAACACTTGAGGGCAAGTAATATTACTCAGATGACCTGAGGCTCAACCCCAGGTCTTTCCCCCTAGACCACTCTATGCTGCAGTGTAGTTTATAGAAATAGAATAGAACCAAATAACAGCAACAATAAAGAGCAAGTATTATAATGAAACAAGAAATGCCCCCAACTCATGGCAGGATGCCAGTTTAAGGAAAATTCTGGCTTCCTAGGATAAAAATGGGTAGCAGCCTAGAAAAGTTACCACTTGGCTACTTTTAGTGTTGTCTGCCTGTCAAGTTACTGACAAGTTCCAGGGCTGTGACAGCCTGGGGCACACAGGAGAGGGACGAGGCAGTGACATTAGCCGTGAGTATGCCTCTGCTTGGAGGGGGAGAGTAATTGTAAGGTTTCCTTCCACCCCACTGTGTCAAATTCCATATTAATCTCACTAGCAATTCTGGGCTGAGTTTAGAAGATAAGAACTTTCAGTTTAGCTGCCCAAAGAGTTTTCTCCTCATCAAAAATGTCACTAAGAATATGTTTGCCAGGTTGTAACAAGGCCAGGGATCTCTCCCTGTGCCGTTGTGATAGATTTGGATCAAATTTTGTCCATGAAATAGCAAAACAAGTACAGTAGTAGAATCTGAGACAGTCATGTTGTAAATCACTGGCTGTCAGAGTGTTCCTCAGAGCCGAGGAGTGAGTATCACCTAGAAACTTGCTAAAAATGCAAATCCTCCAGCCCTTCCCACCAAGACCTCTTGAGTCGGAAACTCTAAGCAACCTCTGGTTTAATAAGGCCTCCTGCTGAATCGGAGGTGCGCTGAGATTATGAGACCAGTCGTTCAAAGTAATGCTAAAATGAGCATTCTTTACATGTGTCTTTTATACATGACTTTGCTTGCTTCTATCGACTAAACTCCTGGGAGAGGAATTGCTAGAACCCATAGTTACGGCTTTTAGTGGGTTTAAAATACGCCTGCCAATGATCTGATGCTCTTCTAACTCAGGTGGGGGCAAGGGCCTCTGTCCTTGAAGCTGGGAGTGGGAGGAGAGGAGGGGAGGCCTCAGGACAGCCTCAGCTACCAGAGCGGGGAATGGTAAGGTGGAGTGCTGCTGGGTAACTTCTGAGGCTAAGTCACAACGGGCCGACTTTTCCACCAAAGAGTTCTCTCTTTGTCAGCCTTCTGCATGTGTCTCAGATATTCCCGGTTCTGTCATTTGCCTTTTAAATGTATATATGTTTGTTTATTTGTTTGTAACTTTAAAGTTTTAAAAAGGTGTTACATTAGATTAATCTGCATTTTCTTTTATGGATGTGGGGGTTTCTTGAAATTTTGGATCGTGTTTTTTCCTCCAAGATAATAAAACACTTCACTAGAAGCAGCTGGTACTCCACTGGATAACAAATGAGAGAGTGAAGCGCCCCACTCACCGAGTGCAGACTAGCTCGGTGATCCCCTGGCTTCCTGTCTCTCTCCTCCCGCACTCATCCCCAGGCCTCCTGCTTCCAGGCGGGAAGAAGACTTGGGGCTCTTTGTATCATGAAAGCAAAGCCTCCCCCCCCCCAGGCTCACGCTGATGTCTTAGGGGCCACAAGTGTGTCACATGCCACCTCTGCCCACCAGGGAGTCTGGGGAGGTGGGTATGTATGTGATCGAGTGAGCTGACGAAGTTTTAGGTTATTTTTCCCCAAAAGATATCTTTTTAAAAATTTCTGTTGTTGTTTTACTCCTTTCCCAAAGATATTCTTTTACATTTTTTTTTTTTTTTTAGAAAGGGTGGAAGGGAAGGATAGAGACAGAGAGAAAGACGGGAGGGAGGGGGGGAAGGAGGGAGAGAGAGAGAGAGAGGAGTTGGGGAGGGGAGAGAGAGAGGAGTTGCGGGGGAGGGGGGGTGGCGGGGAGAGAGAGAGATGGATGTGAGAGACACACAATGATTGCCTTCCTCAGGGCCTGGGATCGAGCCTGCAACTGAGGTACCAGCCCTTGACCGGAGTCTAACCACAACCCTTCAGTCCAAGGGCTGATGCTCTAACCACTAGGGCCCCAAAATATCTTTTTACCTCACAATCATGCATTTTTTCTGACTGATTTAAAGCACCATTGTTATTTGTTACATGCCAAATAGCCATATTATTTAGATCTGTTTCTAGGTACCCTCTATTCTCTCTTCTTGATAAGCCTCTTTACTACTGATCCCAGCCTGGTATTATGTGAATTATTAAAGTTTTATTATATATTTTTCATATCTAATATCTAATTGCTCTTTCTTGTCTAGTTTTTCTTTGTTGTTCTCTCCTGTTTATACATCTGAGTAAACATCAGAATCATTTTGTCAAATTCTAAACACAGTGCATTTTTATTTTGATTGAAATCATGCTGAAGGCTAATTTTATACTAGGAAGAATTTAATCTTTATGATAAATTTTTTTTTGTAGATGAAATATTTCTTTCATAAGGTTTTTTATGGTGGATTGTTTGTGTATAGGAGAGGGGTTGATTTTTATTTATAGCTAGCTATTTCACCGCCTCTCTGATAGTTTCTGTAAGTTCATTGATATCAAGGCCTGCAGGAGCATTTTGTCTTTCCTAATATTCTATTTATCTGCTCTTATCCCTCATTGCATTGGTAAGACTACAGAAGAATACTAAATAATTAATAGCTGTAGTGAGAATTTTGAAGATGTTTTATATTATATTAATGAAGATGTTTCTAATATTTCACCATTCTGTCTTCTGTTGGCCTTTGCTTCAGGATGATATCTTGTCAAGGACGTCTCTACCTGTTACATTCCTTTCAGTAGCTATTGAAATCCTTGCATTCACTAATAATCGTGTGAAGTTTTGCGTTTTTATGTTGTTAAATCCATCAGACTTTTCCTGTATGTGTTTCCTGTGATCTGTTTAGGCAGGCTTCCCGAAGCTCAGATCGGTTTTCCAGTCGTCTCTCATGGTGTTTAGTCTTCTTTCTAGTCTCATTTCTTAGCATGTACCTTTGTGCAAACTAGCATTTATTTTGGAGTTAGATATGGGTCATTTCCACCCCCCCCCACCCCCACTGTCACAGGATTACTAATTAAATAATGTCTCTTTCCTACAAAAGTGAGTAGGAGGGCTTTTTGCTGTTTAGTTTTGCTTTGCTTTGCGTTTTAACGCTGAGGAGGAGTAGGATATTGCCCTCAAGTACTCCTGACCCTTCTTGGCCTTGTCACTTAGTTTGTTGTACCAGGAGAAAGGTCAGTGGTCAGTGCTGAGGGAGAAATAATATGTCATAAAAATAGATCATCTTTTGGCTAGAAAACAGCAACTTCTTTCTCTTTAATCCACATATATTCCCCAGTCCTTGGAATTAAAAAAAAAAAATTCTGGGTTTGCTCTGTTAGTTTCATATATTGTGACACTCGTAGGCATGTGCTAATAACGACTCAGATTTCTGATGAGCTGCTGTCTCCTTTGCGCGTATTCCTAGCCGGGCCGCATGGGAAGCCACATGTGCTGCCACATGTGCTACGGGGTTGTATAGCACACCTGGCAGGTCAAGCTCAATGATGTGACGTTGCCACCCTATTACCCATGCTCACCACCCAGAGCCGGCTCCCATTTGGAAGGCAGGGCCAGCGAGGACCTATTGGCTGCAAAACATGACCTGTGATTCCCACAGGGCAGTTCCCATGAATGGCGATCAGATGTGTGTCCTTGCATCGCCTGAAATAAGCCAGTAAGTCAATGCCAAGCGCCTCTCTCCTTCATATGAGCACATGTGTCTTTTCTTACGTAATTCTTATCTTGCAACTAGGACTTGCATCTTCTCTCCAGCTGACTTCAGTTAACCCCAGAGATCTTTCTGGTTCTCCTTCCTGGCCATCTGATGTCAGAGGGAAAAGAACCCTTGACATATGTAGCAGCCCTGGATTCATTCCCAAGATTTGACATATCTGTCTGTCTTGTTACATAACTATCTATCTACTTAGGTGTTTGTCTGTTGTCTGTGTGCCTGTCGGTCTGTCTGTCTGAGAGATCTATTTCTGACCATGTAAGAAATATATGCTCGTTGTATAAAATTTTAAAATTCAGGACCATCTGAAGAAAATAAAAACCATGGTATTATATAACCTGCAGGTAGTATTTTGTCTTTCCTCCTATTCTATTTATCTGCTCTTATCCCTCACTGCATTGGTAAATCTATAGAAGAATATTAAAGGATTAATGGAAATGGTAAGAATTTTGTTACCTAGAAACAACTACTGAAAATAAGTTGGCATATTTCCTTTCAGTATTTTGTGTGTATATAGGACATACAAAGTACATATTCAGAACTAACTTTTTTTTTTGTTTTTTTTTTAACATCTCTCACTGTTTCCTTTACCTCTCTCTTTGCCTTTTTTATTAGAAGGCTCCCACAGGGGGAAAAAAATCAAATGGTTCCAAGAACTTGGTGGATAGTGTGAACTATTTAACTCAACTGTACTTTATTCTATATAACAATTGGTGCAAAACCTTTATCCATTTATACCCTTTGCCAAATTTCATATTGGTTTGTTATTATTGATTTACTAGGGGCTCGGTGCACAAAAATTTGTGCACTCAGGGTGGAGGGAGTCCCTCAGCCCGGCCTGTGCCCTCTCGCAGTCTGGGACCCTCTGGGGATGTCCACCTGCTGGCATGCCTGACCAGCCTGGGTGAGGGGCTTTAAGGCTGCCCACAGCTCCCACTGACCCAATGTCCCAGCAAGGCTGGCTGGATGCAGGTTTCTGGAGTTTATCTCCTATAATTGATGCTGTTCCTTTAAGGCGAGGCCTTTTACTAAGGAAGCCTCCTCTGCCTCACCTCGAGGCTTCTATAATGAAACAATTGTTACACTTAATTGTTGCAAATGTGTGTTTTGCTTCAGGCCAAAGTCTAAGGAGCCAGCGAGCAGGTAGTTTCGCTTTCGCTCCTGCTGCAACAGAAGCTGCCTAAACGTTTACTCAGGTCCGTGAGTGGCGGCCGCCATGTTGGCTGGGCTAATTTGCATACAGTCGCTCTGATTGGCTGTGGGCGTCCCGGAGAAACGGTTAATTTTACTATTCCGCTTTTATTAGTTTAGATAAGAGCTCTTTATATATCTGAATAGTATTTATATGTTTGTAATGTCCTTGTCTGTTTTGCATGTTGCCAGTTCACTATAATTCTGCCAAATATGTTTACAATGACCTCTGTTTTACATTTACATGTAGAAAGTTTTATCTGATCTTTCCTTGTGGCTTTTGTGTGTTAAGACTTTTTAAAGGGGAATCTCCATGCTCTGTGGTTATAAAAATGTTATCTTCCATTTTCTTTAAATTATAATGTCTTTAATGTTTAGCCTTAGATTGTTACATACATTATAAAGTAGATTTTCTACTTATCCTCCATTGTTTCAACACTATTTATTATATTTCATCACCATTTGAAATTATTCCAGTCTCATATATTGAATGCCTAAATATGTGGCATTGTGTTATTGACTCTCTACTATATTCCTTAAAACTGTCTATGCTTGCAGAAACACAACTTTGTTGTAGCTCTACAGTATATTCTGGAATGTAGTAAGGCAATATCCTTTCCTTTTCTACATTTAAATTTTTGTTTTAATTTTTAAATTACAGTTTGTATAAGTGTTATATTAGTTTCAGGTGTATAACACAGTAATTAGACATTTATATACCTTGCAAAGTGATCACTGTGGTAAGCCTAATATCTACCTGGCACCATATATATAGTTATTACAATATTAAATGTAAGACCTGAAACCATAAAACCCTTGTCAGAATGGCTATCACCAATAAATCAACAAACAAGAAATATTGGTAAGGATATGGAGAAAAGGGAACCTTGTGCACTGTTGATGGAATTGTAAATTGGTGCAGCCACTATAGAAAACAGTATGGAGGTTCCTCAAAAAGTTAAAAATAGAACTACCATCTGACCCAGCAATGCCACTTGGGTATTTATCCAAAGAAATCCAAAACCCTAATTCAAAAAGATATATGCACCCCTATGTTCACTGCAGCATTATTTAAAATAGCCAACATATGAAAGCAACACAAGTACCCATCAGTAGACAAATGGGTAAAAAAGATGTGTTACATATACACAATAGAATACTACTAGGCCATTCAAAAGAATGGCCATTCTACCATTTGAGACAACATGGACGGACCTAGAGGATATTATGCTAAGTGAAATAAGTCAGACAAATAACATATGATTTCACTTACATGTGCAATCTAAAAAACAAAATAAATGAACACAAAACAGAAACAAATGCAGAGAGAACAAACTAATGGTTACCAGATGAGAAGGGGGTTGGAAGGATGGTGAAAAAGGAGGAGGAATCAAGATGTACAAATTCAGTGACAAAAAATAGCCATGAGATGTGGAATCTAAAGAACAATATACATGAATAAATAAAACAGAAACACTCACAGATACAGAAAACAGACAGAGGTTGCCAGATGGGAGGAGGGTTGAGGGACTGGGTCAAAAAACATGAAGAGATTAAGAAGTACAGATTGGTAGTTACAAAATAGTCATGGTGGTGTAAAGTATGGCATAGGAAACACAATCGAAAATATTGTGATAACTATGTATGGTGCCATGTAGAACTAGAAATATCAGGGGGAACATTTTGTAAAGTACATGAATGTCTAACATCATGCTGTATATCTGAAACTAATACAAAATAATATTTAATGCAAACTCTAATTGAAAAAAATTGTAACTTTAAAAAGAGGGAGCCCTAACCGGTTTGGCTCAGTGGATAGAGCATCGGCCTGCGGACTAAAAGGTCCCAAGTTCGATTCCGGTCAAGGGCATATACCTTGGTTGCGGGCACATCCTCAGAAGGGGGTGTGCAAGAGGCAGCTGATCGATGTTTCTCTCTCATCGGTGTTTCTCTCTATTCCTCTCCTTTCCTCTCTGTAAAAAATCAATAAAAATATATATAGTGCTACTGTCTTTACTCTCCAGTATGGATTTGCTCTTTGCTACATATTGGGATTTCACATACCACTTCTTTATGAGTTGAAGAGTTTCATTTTTTAAAGAAAACAAAGAAACTAAAACTCCCCAATATTATCTCTTGAAAAAATTCTGTACTGGTCAGTATTCACAAGTAAAAGGTCATGGAAATAATTTTATTGTGTGTTACCTAAAAAGGAAATAGAAAAATGTATTGAAAACGTATACATTGAATATGCTGTTGGATCTCATAAAAATAATTGAAATTAAAAAGTTATTGGGTGGGGATGTTACAAGAAGATGGAAGGATGATAACTGGGGAGTATTTTCTGTGCTAAACCTCCATTCCTATGAGGATTCAGATGTTATCATTCTTGAAAAATACTGAGGCTTTTGAGGATAAAGTTATAGATAGAAGCTTCTGAAGGAAATATGTGGGAGGGTTACTTCTATCTGAGAATAAACTATATCAGCTGGAAAAAATACAGTGACGGTAGCAATTCCAATTTCCATTACAAGAGGAGACGGACTCAGTCCTGTCCGTGATCTATGAGTAAATATATGCTTGCAGTGGGCTCTTAAGTAAAAGAAATTGAAACGTATTACAAAGCACAGCGAAACGTGGGTTATCGCAAATGAGTCATAACACCTGTGTAGGGGGAAAAAGGGAGTAGAAAATTCTATGGTGTGGATTCCCAAAGCAGGTTTCTGACATCCAAATGTTAGAGCTGTAGGAAATACATAGATGGTGATTTCAGGGTTTGCTTTTTATTTGTGAGAATTTACTTTTAGAGCACAGCTGTCTGAGACATTTTTAACTTTATTTTCTTAACCGACTTTTCTTTCTAATCCACTACTGGGAAGTAACTTAGGCCACTGTGGCCGTTTACAGTTGCCAGCAACTACTGGGGGGAGGGAGGTGAGCACATTTCAGTTGCCTTTGATACTTAAGTAGATGATACCTGTTCAGGTTTGGGGTGCTCTCCTCCCCAAATCTCCCAACTCGAGGTGTGCTTCAAAGAATGGAAGTCTCAGACGGAACACTGCTGCTCGTGGAGTTTATGTGTAGCACATGGCTTAAAACAGATCTTAGAGTCTCAAGTCCTGCTCTGTAAGTGAGTTGCAGTCCCAGTTGTTTTTTAAGGAACCTGACTAGCCCTTAATTGCAAGGTTCCTTCTGGGAAGACGTGACTGTATTCATTCATCATACTCACGTGTGAAAAGCTGAGAGCTTTTTTCCTCTAAGATCAGGAACAAGACAAGGATGCCCACACTCGAAGGCATTATGCTAAGTGAAATAAGCCAGACAGAGAGAGAGAGAGAGAGAGAGAGAGAGAGAAATACAACACGGTATCACTTACATGTGGAATCTAAAAAGTAAAAACTTAAATGCACAGAAACAGAGTAGAAAAGTGGTTGCCAGGGGGCAGGGGATGGGGCAAATAGGGAGAGACTGGTTAGCAGGATATAAACTTTAAATTACAAGGGCTGAGGATCTAATGTAGAATGTGACTACAGTTGATAACAATGTTTTATATAATTGAAATTTTCTGAGAGAGAACTTAAATGTTCAAACACCACACACAAAAAAGGTAAAGATATGGGTGATGGATGTGTTAGCTGACTTTCACAGTGTGTGAGTGTATAAAATCATCACACTATGCTCTTCAAACATCTTGTAGTTTTATTTGTCAATTATATCTCGATAAAACTAAAGAAGTAAATTATTAACAACATAACACCCTTTTCCAATCATTATTTGTCTGTTTTTTACAAATTTGTTGCTATGCTAATCTCTCATGAAATTAAGAGTAATATAATAGGGAAAAAAGATTCCCTCCCATAAAAATATTCTTTGAGCAAAAGCTTGAGTTTGCTCCAGATTGTCTGTAGAGTTGTAGACTCTTTTAGAAAAAGAAGAAAACAATGGACAGTTTCCAGACATTAGCATGGGCTCCCCCCGCCCCCCCCCCACACACACAAATCTCACATAAGACTACCACCAAGGAAACCGGGTGGCAGGATAAATTCTGTGCTAGATTTCTAGCAAAACTGGAAATTGGGCAGTGAATTGGGTCAATAATGCACTCTTCCAGCAATTTCTTAGGAAGTACTAATGTCCTTTCATTTCTCAGGAAGTACTAATGAGCAGTATATTTCTCTTAATTTAGTTCTCAGCATCTGTCTTAGATGATAGTTGGAATTTAGGTTAATAATGATTAATTTATTTAAAATTCCATAAATGTTTTATTTCACTCTGTATGTCGAATAGAGACTTAGAGTCTGTGAGTATGTCACCTACTGCAAAAGCATCGAACATGTAAATGTTTCCTTCAAGTATTCCCATAGTAACTTTAGAACTATTGGCTTTCGCTGTGGGCGGCAGAATCGCCTGGAGGACTCGTTGAAATGCAGGGTGCCGAGCCGCATCCAGACAGCATGCCAGTAACAAGTGTAGAAACGTAGTGGGTAGATGTGGTAGAAATAGTTAGGACCTCAAGTAAAGGATGCTTTCTTTCCTTCTTCCTTGGCTACAATCATGTATAAATGAAGTTTTCTAAAATTAGCACAAATGAGGGATACGTTAGCTGTGGAAAACCCCCTTCTCAGACAGAAAGGAGAAATAGTCAAGAGTGGGGAGAAAAGTAGGCTGGTAGGACAAACCTAAGAACTGAGATATAAGTGAAAAGTATGCATTGTAACTGAGGTTCATTAACTTAGCACGTGCAGTATTAGAGCAACTAATACATCTGTAGTTAGGCTCCTGAATGTAATGAACATATGATCAGTCAGCTCAGGCATGATTAAAAATACTGGAGGCCCGCCGCACGGAGATTCGCGCAATAGGCCTTCCTTCCCCTGGCTGCCGGCACCGGTTTTCCTCCGGCACCTGGACCCAGGCCTTTGGTCCAGCCGCAGCGGCGAGGCTTGCCTTCTTCGCTCTGGCCGCAGCAGGGAATCCAAGCCTCTTCAGTCTTTAGTCGTCCTCAGTCTGCGTTCTGCGTCTGCATATGCAAATTAACCGCCATCTTTGTTGGATTCATTTTCATACTCATCCTAATTGGCTGGTGGGTATAGCGGCGTGACACCAATTTGCATGTTTCTCTTTTATTAGTGCACCTCTTAGGATTTAGCTCTCTTGAGTTGTTGAAGAGCCAAAGAAAATCAAATAAACATAAAAATATCTGTTGCCCGACCGGTATGGCTCAGTGGTTGAGCGTTGATCTAGGAACCAGGAGGTTGATTCCTGGTTAGGGCACACGTCCGGGTTGTGGGCTTGACCCCAGGTGGGGGGCATATAGGAGGCAGCTGGTCAATGATTCTCTTTCATCATTGACGTTTCTCTCTCTCTCTCTCTCTCTCTCTCTCTCTCTCTCTCTCTCTCTCTCTCAAATCAATAAAAATATATTTTTAAAAATACATCTGTTAAATGAATTATATGATTTCATATATGCTGGTGATTTTTATTATGTGAATTTTTAATTTTTATTTTATTTATCTGTTTTTAATATATTTTATTGATTTTTTACAGAGAGGAAGGGAGAGGGATAGAGAGTTAGAAACATCAATGAGAGAGAAACATTGAAGAGCTGCCTCCTACACACCTCCTTCTGGGGATGTGCCCACAACCAAGGTACATGCCCTTGACCAGAATCAAACCTGAGACCTTTCTGTCCGCAGGCCGACGCTCTAGCCACTGAGCCAAACTGGTTAGGGCTTATGTGAATTTTTTAAACACTCTAGGGGGAAAAAAATCAACCCCTTTGAAAGAGAGTATAGAAACATATTCAGATTTAAATTAACTCTTAAATCATTAATTGCATAAATAAAACTTTAGATTTAAATTAGAAATTTGTAAAATTATTATCACAAGCATTCAGCACACTGAATTTTTTACTCCTTTAGAAATGTCAAGAACTCTAGTGAATGTACTGTACTTTAAATGAAAACAGAATAACCGATAGGATAAGACAGTTTTTCAGGAAGTGTATCCCACAGTTGTGTGGGGCCCGATGAAGTAGTGAATGGAAGGAGACAGAAGATGAAAGGACTGGCACTATTTTGTCATGTGATTTGGTTTTGGTTTTTTAAATTGTTGTAATGTTATTTGTGTGATAGAAAAGAATACATTTCCCACTCCTAAAGATCATCGTAAAAATGTTTGAAAGGGGAGAGGCCGGTTTTAACGAAAGCGCACAGCAGCGTTTCTGTGTGATGGGCAGCCCTCCGGCAGCTTTTCCCTCCAGAGAGCGCGGGGGTCGTTGAACGTCATGGTTGGCTGTGCGCCTTTCTTCCATTGTCCAGGATCGCACGGCACCGCTTTGCTCACTCATCACCTCCTGTCTCTGCCCGGCCCCCGTGTCTCCACAGGTCATTTTGTGTTTCTCTCCGGTCGGTCACACGCTGAGAGTTAGAGCTCGGAAGTTCCCAGCCATAGTGAACTGCACGGCTATTGACTGGTTTCATGCGTGGCCGCAGGAGGCTCTGGTCTCAGTCAGCAGGAGGTTCATTGAGGAAATCAATGGGATTGAGGTAGGTCGTGTCAGCCTCTGAATCTCTCTCACACACACACTCACACACTCATACGCACTCACACACACATACTCACACATACACACTCACTCACTCATTCTTTCTCACACACACACATACACACTCACTCACTCTCACCCTGACCAGAAGTCCCTATAAATACTTTGCAAAATACACCTCCTATCACAAAGTTGTCCTTGTTTGTTTGAGATGGTAAGATCCTCTCTTTCAGTTTACATTCTGTGGGGTATGATGGTTGACATTTTTACACCAAGTTGAGGTGTATGTGTGTGTGTCTGTGTCTGTACAGACACACACACACACTCACAACACATGAGCATGTTCTACTCATCCCCTGACTCGCCAGAAGGCCCGGAACTTGGGAGAGCACCGTGCCCAACACTGCCCTACACCAGGCCGTGGGCTCCGATGTCCTCCCAGGTGAGAAGGTAGCGTGAGGAAACACGGTGCACTGTTCACCAGACCAGCCTGCTAACGGGAACGCGATAAGCAGAACCTGTAGGCAACAGGTGCCTGCTGACTCTCTCCCTCTAGTAAACTGGTATTCTGGACCCTCTTGTAATTGTTAGAGGATAAAATTAAGCCCCACCTGATTCCAGGAATGCAGTGAGCCTGGCAATAGCCTAAGAAATTTGTGTTCATAATTGTGACCATTATTTGTCATACTTAATGATTTTTTCCAGATTTTAAAGTATAAAATATTTCTGGTAGACTTTTATGCAATGTTAGTGTTAGTCTCCATCAAAGGGCCTCCCTTTGACTCTCCAGGAAGACACGGAATCACTCTGAATTCTAGGCATGTTGTCACCTCGTCCCTCAGAGGAACCTCAAGACAAACCTCCCTGGGAAATATTCGCAGTCACCACCCTTCCTAACTGCCTGATCTGAGAGGCACCGGATACAAATTAAACTGCATTTCTCAGGAGTTTAAATGACACTCTCATACTCACTGTCCTTTTGCCTTCACGTCCAAACCCCTCGAATTAAACACTCTGGTGCGGGCTTTCTCCTGGCTACGTTACTGTGACGGAGCTTTGATGTGCCAGTGACCATTGACATCTGCTGGATGAGGCGGGACTTGCATCATTTTAAGGCCAGAGACCCCTGGCAGGCGCTACACTCTATCTCGTGGTATCAGGGCGCCTCCTGTAGGATGCCGAGTGCCACACAGGGACCTAGAGAGCATGTTACCAGTTTCTGTGGGGCTGAGTGATGCCTTGAGACAAATTAGCCAGATGATTTCATTTCAGAGCCATGCGCTTATTTAACTCTCCCACCCCCCTAATTTGTTACTCAGGAGCCATAATTATAATTCCGAGTGCAGCGTGTCCATGTTCTGAACACACGTGGTGCCTTTTCTGTAGAGGTCAAAAATCGCTCTAAGGTTTGTTTTGTTTTTTTGAATGAGCACTCATTTGATCACTTTCTTAGTTTTAATTTCCATGGTGAAGACTGAAAGTTATCAGCATAATTTGGGCCCGTAATTATTGACCTCATATGCTGAGTGGAAGGTGCTTACACAAGGTGACCCTCCTTCAGCCACAGAGGAAGGATTCATTGAAGGCAAGCGGCTTGGTGTGTGTTGACACACAATTTGCAATCAGTACGCACGCAGCCCCCAGTGGGCTGACTGCATCTATGTAAATGTTTGTGTTTTTTCTGTTACCTGGCATCGAACTAAGTGACAGCTGACAGAATGACCACAATCGTTTCCCACCTCAGCGCCACTGGGGATTTATCTGAAGGCTCTGTCAACACACACGCCTCCTCACAGAAGATTTTTGGAAACTCCCCGGGAGTGGGGCTCCAAGTGATAATTGGGGGAGGGGTGGGCGTCCCTACTGAGAAGTGCGTGGGTCCCAGTCAGGAGCAATTCAAGAAAAAAAGGCGGGAGAAACGGGTTAGAAGACAAGCCCTGGTTTTGCTTTTCAAGTCAGAATGGAGAGCAGATGTGCTTGGACGCGGGCCCTGCTGAAGGGAGAAAGTACTGAGCGGCAAGGACACGATGAGGCCAGGGGCGGGGGAGCGAGATGGGCGTTGGAAGGGGACAGAGTAGGGAACTGAGCCCAGTGGGCGAGCCGTCCTGCTCAGGCAGCTCGGGCGACTGACCGTTACAGTTCTCTGACCTTGTGATGGGACGCAGCCTGAACATGCTCACACGAGCTCGGCATCATCAGCCTTTTCGGTGAACTGACGTCATCCCGCTTGCCACCACCTCCTCCATCCAGAACGCGTTGCAGGGTTTGGTAACATGTAAAAGGTGTATTTGGATCCCATTTTCCAAACCAGTGGTAAAACATTTCCACTCAAAGAAGAAAGTGGTTTTATTGCTGATTTTAAAGACTGATTCCTTCAGAGGTCTCTGAGTTCCTTTATAAACGTCAGGCCAGGCGCGAAGAGCAGTACACGGCATTGGGTTAATACGGGTGCCTGAGCAGTGCTTTTGATGATGTTCAGCACAGTGTTTTCTTTGAAATATAAATGAGGATTATCCCATGTGGGTTTATGAAGTAGAAAAATAACCCTGTGCAATGGAAATTCTATGAATTTGGGGGAAATATCCTGTTTGTGGTGAATACTGACATAATTTTGAAAGAGTAAGACAAAATCAAATGCAACCAAATTTACCTTGCAACTGCATTTGGGCTTCAGCCTGTGCTCAGATACACAGGGGAAGGTCTGCGTGGTCCTTAATACCTGTCCCCATTCTTCAGCCCTCTCTCTCCATGACACGTGCACAGTGATAGACTGTCCACCAGACATTTCTTGCTCTGTGCGTATGAATCAAATTTAGAAGAGAGTTGGGAAAAAGTAGTAGCTTTTCAGGGCTTTGTTATATAAACTTCAGGAATCTATCTCAAAAGTAGAGTCCAGTTTTTATAGCTGCTGAGGCACCTGGACATGCTATTACGCCAAAAGTTTAGCTAAATCAAGAGGAGGCATCACTACTTCCAAATTATAGTTTGGCGGCTTTCGTCCAGTGCTGGCCTCACTGGACCAGCTGCGCCATCTCTTGCCTCATCTCTTTGCCATCAGAGAGATAGCTGGGTTCCGTTGCACCTGCTCACAGCCTCAGCCGCTGCTCTGTTTTAATGTTCTGTCCAAGAGCCACTGAAATTACTTTCTTCAATGATGGGAAACTCACCTGGAAGCTTGCTGGCTTTGACTGGGCTTGATCTTGCCTTTGACCCAAACTTGGTCTCTTAAAGACAGAGAATTAAAAGCATGAGCAAACTAACAACACAACGCATCCACCAGACAAGGTAACAAAAAACCTCAAGAAATAGCCTGTGACTTAGAAAACTGTGTCTGGTGCTGCATGTGACACTTGTGGCTGCGTCATCTGGCGGGGACGGCTGTGGGTGTACTGCTACCAACACCAGCAGCAGAAGCATCACCTCCCTGCCCTTGCATTGCCCCCCACCTCTAATCAGCAACAGTCTAAGAAGGCCGCTGTGCCCTGTGCCCAGGTGAGGGGTTGGAGGCCATAGGCACAGGATCACTCAGCAGGTAAGGGGCCCATCCGCAGTTTGACACGAGAGCCCGTAGTCCTAAATCTTCTCTTGACTGTTGCACAAGTGTTTGATTGTTCTGAAAGAGGAGTAAAAGGAAAGCAGCAGAGTAAAATGGAGTAATGACAGTTTAAGGTTTGATTTTATGGGCAGGAGGAGGAAGTATAGGGGAAGCAATAATTTGCCCAATGTGACAGAACTGGAAATCTATTCCAGGTTCTAGGGTTCGAGCCCTGCATCCTCTGGGAGTGATTAGCACCGTGAAGAGTGTAGGAGAGATGCTCACGTGCGTTACTTGCCCATGTCATGCATTTTAAAATCTCCTTTATTTAATTAACCAACCTGAGAACCACAAGGATCTAATGAAGATATTCTCTCTTTTTACCAGCCCCCAAAAGGGGCTAAAAAGTACAAGTAATTTTATAACTTAGCAGTTTGGAATTGTTACAGTATTAATATAAATATTAGATATGTGCAGTTTTGCACATCAATTCTATCTCAATAAAGCTGCAAAAAGATAACAGAAATAATTCCTGAGAAGAACTTTCAAGATGGACTGTAGGTATAATGACATATGCTACAAAGTTTCCCTAACAAACTTTAAAAAGGAAATGTTCTTTCATCTAACCCCTTCTCTTTTGAGTATAATACTTTGGAAAATCTGAATATAAAAGTACAGACCAATACAATCTTTGCTGGTCTTGGGAAGGTGTAAAACCCTACATAACACATAGGATGTTTCATTTAGTTCTGGCCTCCGGGTATGGGTCTTGGTTGGAATTTTGCTGTCTGTCGTTTTCAATAGCAAGGACATCCGGGCCTTCACTTTAAGGGGGGGGATGGGCTGCGGTACTTGGCGTGGCAGCAGCGAGCATGTTTTTCTGTTTACAGCGAGCCAAGTGTGAGAGTGGAAATTAAGCACTTTTCACAAATGTGAGGAAAAAGCAGTTTCAGCTTTGCATTTGATTATGCAGGAATGCAGCATTGTTTTCCAAAACTGCTTCGTGGGGGGGGGGGGTCTTGGATTTATAACCGTTTGATGGGTGGTTTTTGCCTTCACCCTGCTTGCCTGCTAAATTCCTACAGAATGAGATCACCTGGTTTCATTAAGGGACAAATGTGGCCGGAATGAGGTGCCCACCTCTCAGGTCTAAAAAGGGAAACTCAGCTCCAGCTGTTTTCCCTCCGTGGATAGAGCGTCAGCCTGCAGACCAGAGTCCTGGGTTTGATTCTGATCAAGGGCACGAACCTCAGTTGCAGGCCCCTCCCTGGCCTGGGCCCTGGTAAGAACGCGTGCAGGAGGCAACCAATCAATGAGTTTCTCTCACATCAGCGCTTCTGTCTTTCCCTCTCTCTCCCACTCTCTCTACAAACCAATGGGAAAATATCCTCAGGTATTTATTTTATTTTTTAAAAATAAAAATAGCTCTAATCAGTTTGGCTCAGTGGATAGAGCGTCAGCCTGCAGTCTGAAAGGTCCCAAATTTGATTCCAGTCAAGGGAACCTTGGTTGGGGGCACATCCCCAGTAAGGGGGTAGGCAGGAGGCAGCTGATGGATGTTTCTCTCTCATCGATGTTTCTAACTCTCTATCCCTCTCCCTTTCTCTCTGTGAAAAAATCAATAAAATATATTTTTAAAAATAAAAATAATAAATAAAAGGGAAAACACAGCATGACATCGCCATCCCTGCAGCAGCCCCAGCAGCCATCTCCCCCCGCTCCCCCCCCCCAAAAAAAAGCTGGAGAGAAATGAATGGCAGAATAAATAATTTATGCTAATGAAATTACTGCAATTAGTAGTTCTACAATGACCCTTTAAAAGCCACAGCTGTTAATGTCAGGAAGTGCTGTCACTACTGACCTTATCATAAGAGAAAGTGACAAATGGAGAATGCAGGGAAGACCAGTCATCAAAGAGGTCTGTTCTGGACCGATTAGAGTTTTCTGAAAAACAGTGTGAATTGCAACCAGCTGCTCCCTGGCTCCGCTGGTCTCCCATGCTGTGCCATTTTGTTAAGCCCCATAACAATAGTTATTTTGCCCCATTGAGACAAGTTGTCTCGGGCCACTTCCAGCTCTCCCGGAAACCACTTCTCCTCGGATTTACAAATGAAACTGTTGTTTAAGAGCGCTTTCAGGGCAGCCCAGGAGCCGCCTCGTAGGGCTCATGGCTGGGCAGAGGCCAGGTTTGCTCTGCAAGGACATTGCACTTGGCTGGGGAGGTATTTATCTATATTATAGAAGCATATATGCTGCACCTTTCAGGTACATTACATGACAGGACAGGAGTGAATTTTTACCCATGTTTATATTGTAAGTCAGGCTCTTTTAAAAATAAGATCTTGCCTGGCTGGCGTGGCTCAGTGGTTGAGCGTCTGTCTACCTATGAACCAGGAGGTCACGGCTTAATTCCCAGGCAGGACACATGCCCTGGTTGTGGGCGCGACCCCCAGTGTGGGATGTGCAGGAGGCAGCCAATCAATGATTCTCTCTCATCAATGTTTC
The DNA here is from genome assembly GCA_004026665.1 of Murina feae. Lineage (NCBI taxonomy): Eukaryota > Metazoa > Chordata > Mammalia > Chiroptera > Vespertilionidae > Murina > Murina feae. The sequence goes on from PVJC01000023.1 coordinate 71,087, forward strand.
TGTCCCTCTCTGAAATCAATAAAAATATTTAAAAATATAAATAAGAGGATTTTGCTTCTGCTACTGGTGATGGATTTGTATCTAAGATTTAATTTTTGCTTTAAAAACCTGTTGGTTACTAGCAAAATGGATTTTTAATGGGCAGAACAATCCAAAACGTACACAGTTTAAACCCACTCGGGAATTTTTCAGGCGGAGGGGAGGCTGCGTGTTTAGACAGTGCCCAGAAACACTTGTTTTTTGCCCCGAGGACTGGCCTGGCTCTCCTCGCACCCCTGGCTGTCATTGATGGTGCGGGTTAGAAACATTGAACTGCATCACCAGCCACTTGTGCACAATTTTCCCAAAGATGTCTGAGTGTTATTGACAACACTTTGGTAAATTATGTGTGACTTTCCTGAGAGTTGGTGTAGCTCATTTAATTCATATTAATTGATTTTTAGGCTTCCCTTGATTAATTGAACCTGGTTCATCTTGTACAGAATGCAATAAATAATCATTAAAATGAGGGAGATGTGACTCTACAAATTAAAAAGTTAACTACTTCAGAAGTCATAGAGGACAAATGGAAAGAGTGCATGGGGTGCTGGGGGGGGAAGGTTCTTCAGGAAATCTTCAAAGGAGAGTTAATTGGTTTTTTTTCTCCCTAAATGAGAATAGAAATGATCATGATATTTTTCTCCCAGAAGCACTGACTTTTATACCTTACCGTCCCATTTGTTTTCACATGGATTCTTACACCATTGTATTTCTCAGTTTTCAGCTTTTCTTCTTTTCTTTTTCATTGACTGCAGGGTTGTTGGCTTACTCTGCCTAAAGTTAAGTTTGAAAGCAACACCACAAATACTTCTCAGAGTACTGTGTCTCAGTTTCTCCATTTTGTCTTTCTCACACTTGATAGATAAAAATCAAGCTGTGAATAGCAGCACTTGTGTTATATTGGTTTTGGGGCTTGGGGTGTGGCGCACATAAAAATCCCTTCCTTGTCGTCAAGAAGAGGTTAGCAAAGCTGACTGCTTTTTCTTGTCACCTCTCTAATCCTGTGGGTAGGTCTTAAAGACTAGGGAAGTGTTCCTAGATTCTACTGCAATTTTTCTGGCTTTTGGGGAAAATACTGTATAAATTTGATAATTTTTCTTTTTTAAAATTGCAGGGTTTTTTAAATCTTTATTGTTGAAAGTATTACACATGTCCCCTTTTCCCCCATTGACCTCTCCCAACCCACCCCCGCCCCCACCTTTGCCGTTTGGTTTTGACGTGAGAGAATGTCACATGAATTGCAATGTTTGTGTTTTCAGCCCCTGGACAAAGATGCTATTAGCTTGTTCATGGCACACGTTCACACCAGCGTCAATGAAATGAGTACCAGGTATTACCAAAACGAGAGAAGATACAACTATACCACCCCAAAGAGTTTTCTAGAACAAATATCCCTGTTTAAGAACCTGTTGAAGAAGAAACAAAAAGAGGTGTCCCAAAGGAAAGAGCACTTGGTGAATGGCATTCAGAAGCTGAAAACCACAGCCTCTCAGGTATGACCAGGGTGGATTATTATCAATATCTATGCTCCTAACATTTTTAAAAATTTATTTTGAAGCAACATTTCAAACCACTTATGTAAGACTAGAGGCCTCGTGCACGAAATTTGTGCACTCAGGGGGGTTCCCCTCAGCTGGGATTTCAAGACAGCGCAGGCCAGGCTGAGGGACCCCATCGGTGCACAATCAGGGCCAGGGAAGGATGTGGGAGGTTGGCCATCCAGGAGGACCCCAGGAGGGCTCCAAGGCATGTCTGGCCCATCTTTCTCAGTCCCAATTGGCCGGACCCCAGCAGCAAGCTAACCTATCGGAGCGTCTTCCCCCTGGTGATCAGTGTACATCATAGCAAGCGGTTGAGTGGCCTTAGCATATCATTAGCATATTATACTTTGATTGGTTGAATGGCCAACTGGATGACCAGACACTTAGCATATTAGGCTTTTATTATATAGGATACCCAATGCTACTATGGCTGATGTGGCTCTGTTGGTTGAGCATCGCCCCATGCACTGAGAGGTTGCTGATAGGATAATTAGAGCTAAAATTTTATAGTTCAAGAACACAAAGAACACACTATTTCTGGTTTCCCAAGCCTAGAGCTAAAATTTTATAGTTCAAGAACACAAAGAACACACTATTTCTGGTTTCCCAAGCCTAGAAAGGGACCAGCCAGTGAGTCTCTCACTGATGGTTTGGAGTCTCTTGGCCTGGCTCAGTGCAGGGCCACGGAGAGATGTTGAAGGGAACAGGCACAGCTGATTCCTCTCTCCTGTCCCCCACTGCTTTGGTATTCTGGGCTTATCGTCAGGGACTTTGTCACCTGCCATGGAACTAGGACCTATTTTGGTCTCGGATTCTCGCCCCCAGTGAGGGCATCATTTCCTGGTTGATGATGGGATTAGGCTTGGTAATGTGATGAGGGTCCCTAAGGCCAATCTTGGTGTCTGGTCCCTTTTTGGCCACCGTCTCTCTTAGATAAAAGTATCCAGTGTTGCCTTCATCCTCAGTCATAAGGCCCCTGGAGGTTAGAGGTACTTGAAGGACAGTACCTCTAACCCCTAGGAGTAATCAGAGAACTCACATCGGGCGTTAATCATGTCTATACACCTGTCATCTGATTTCATTGTTAAATACAAAACCAGTTCATGGCATGGGCGTCGCTGCTGTAGTTTCACACAGAGCCCATAAGGTGGGAGTTTGAAGCCGGGTCAGTATTACTCTAAAGCCCATGAACTGTCCATGGTACCATGCTGCTTCTCTGTACTAGTCAAAAGACGTTAGAATGGCAGCATATGGGGACTGGAGAATGCCCCAGCTTTTCTCTGAGCCACCTGTGCCTGAGACCCGGAGAAACATGCATCCAGGGGGTTGTCACTGGGGGTGACCTCAAGGCCAGAAATTCCAGTGGTTTCTCTAGAATAGCGGTCATCAAACATTGGTCCGTGAGGTCTAAAAAGTTGGCGACCCTCTGCTCTAGCGTATTGGCGTCAGGGCGTAGACTCTTGTTTTCAAGAGATTGAGCCAGTTTCTCCCCCCCCAGTCATGCAGCCAGCCCATCTGTGTCTAGGCTCAAAATAAGCCGTGAGCTGGTCGGGGAAGTATATGTTGGCATCTTCGCTTTGAGGGCCTCTCTGGCCGTGTCCTTCATGCACTTCATATGCCAAGGTACCCTTTACCTCTTCTCCTATATGTTTCGCGTGCCGGGCACGGCTCTTTGGGAAACACGATCTGTCTCGAGCACCGAGGACATAGAATCCTGTTGGGAAAGAGAAACAGAGTGAAGAGGTTTCCAGGTCGGTTCCCAGGACCGAGTGACGTGAAGAATTGTTTCTGGGAAGCTATACTCCCAGAGAATATATCCGTGTTTGTGTGTCTTTTCCTTCCCTTTCAAAGGATGTCTTTCTTCACTCTTCCTTTTTACGCACATTTCCCATTACTCTCTCTCGTTGCCCTCGTTCTCTTCCCTTCTCATTCTCTACCTGTCTCTCTAATACTATCTCACTTAAATCAAGACACTTCTCCCCAGGGAAGTCTTTCCTAGAGTCCTGTTGAGCTAAGAGAAGATGAGTGTTGTCTAACATCATCTCAGTTATGTGGTGATGAATCAAGGGAGTGGGAGAAAGAAAGCACCAGTAGTTCACTGCCAAGTGCAGGGCAGCTTGCGGGGGGGCGGGGGGGGGGTGTCTCTTTATTCCTCCTCAGCTGGAAACAGCAGGCGGAACATCTGAGAGAGAGAGATGCACTAAGTGTTGATTGAAGGCCTACTGGCGATTTCTTTTCATTAGGTATTTGAGCATGTAATGTTTTTAATACCAGAAGAGCGGTTGGGATTCTTAATAGGTTCTTACAGGTTTGTTTGTCTTTTAATCAGCTTATTTGGAAGAGGGAGCATTGTTTCCATAGTTTCCCTTTTACTGCCACACGCTCCTCTGTAGGTGCCAGCCTGGGTCATCATAACCTAGTGACCTTCCTTCGTAGATAAGGCCTCCCCTCCAGGGCTTCAGTCACTTGGCATCTTTCAGACCTAATAGCTTCCTTAGAAACGGGAATTAGGGCTTGAATTAGCAGTTTCTTCCTGGTCTCCTTGGATAATTCCGTTGGTTATGACTTAACACATGAGCAGTTCACATGGCTAACAAGAACAGAAAAGCAAATATCAAGCAGCGTTGCCCTGACTTTGTAGAGAGGCTAAGGAGTCAGTCTGGCTTTAACTTTAATAGTACAGGGAGTGGTTGCAGTGGTAATTGTGCTTTTAGATAAAGTGTGCGTAGAGTGCGCTGAGGTGGGGGTTACCAGAGTCCTTGCATCTGGTAGGGAGATGTCATCCCACACGATGGAAGCACTAAAGTGCTTTTAGCAATTGAGTCAAAATTAATGGTTATAATTGTGGGGTTTTTTTGTTTTTGTTGTTGTTTTGTGGTTTTTTTTGTTTTTGTTTTTTTTTTGCTTCTATGATTTTAACAAAATAGTAATATTTATTCAGGAAAATAAGTGGAACAAAGAGCTAATTATCATGATGTGTGAAGCTGCTTTCACCACTTATATTTTTCTCCCTAGCACTTGACTTAACGCTTTTGTTTACATGGTCCTCAAACTTAGGAACCCAGTGGTACCTTTGGGACCTCATAAAATCCCAATGTAAAAGGTGGGGGAGGTGGGAGAATTATTCTTCAAAGCAGACAAACTTGATGCCTCAGGAGGACGGGTTGCACAGGAGCTGACAGGTTATTTAGTGCCCCACACCCAAGAAGAATTCACATCTGGGAAAGTCCCTGGCCTTCTGTCCCCACAAGGCACTTGTGGTTTTCCCTCCTTAGTGTAGGCATTAATGCGAATGTCCTATGAGAGGAAGGAAATCAGGCCCCTTCTTACTCTGTGGGAAGAGATAAGACCGGCCTGTGGGCATTTCTATCAAAATAAGCAACTGATAAGTAAGCAGGTAACAGCCAAGGAGTCTCGACCTCTTTAACTTGTCTGAAGTGTCCGGCCACGTGTTGGAGAAGGAGAGCGCGGTCCTCCCAGCGTGTCATCCAGCAAACTTTCCCTGGACTCTACTGCCTTGAGCCTGGCCTCACAGGACCAAGCGAGCAGGGGGCGCATGTGACGTGGGCTCAGGTGGGCACCACTGTTGGTGCCTCTCTCTCTGCCCAGAATGAGTTGAGAAGATGCACTTCTAGTTGGTGCTGACATACATTAATGATTTTGTCCACAAAACCACTGGGAAACATTATCCTGTTTATTCCTACATGGCAAGAGATGGGGCCGCGTTCTCACACCTGGGACTGAAGTCAACTCAGTAGAAACAGATGCTGTATTCAAACGCCTAGGGACCCCTGACGTCATTGAAAAAACTAAGCTGTATCTGATATTTGTGACTTCAAAGTAATGACTTTTTCTCTTTAGGTGGGAGATCTCAAAGCCAGACTTGCCTCCCAGGAAGCCGAGTTGCAACTGAGAAATCAGGATACGGAAGCTCTGATCGCCAAGATTGGGCTCCAGACAGAGAAAGTGAGCCGGGAGAAGGCCATCGCTGATGCCGAGGAGCACAAGGTCAGGCCCCATCTGCCATCTAGGGCGCCGAGCTATATTTAGCACAAAGTCAGCATTAGTAGGTGAACAGTTTTGAACAACTTCCTCTCCGAGGGGCATAAAATCTGGAGAATTATTATAGTTACACATGTAACAGCATTTCACACCATGATTACCACTTGACCTTTCTTTACATTATGCATTTTCCCAACCTTTTAGCTCCTTTAATGATATGGAAGAACAATAAATACTGAGCTCATTCAAGCATATAATGGATGTGGATCTTGAACATCAGGCCTATTTGTAATACAGTAAAGGTCATGAAGGCTCCTCTGAGGTTCCTAAGGGGTCTCAGTTTTTAGGCAAATTGAACAACTCAATTGTTAACAAAGCCCATTCCGTCACTTTGCAAAATGGTTTTCAAATTTTGCATTTTAATCATACAACTCGAGTTTATTGTTAAATCCTAAGCTAAATTTGTTCTTTTTTTATTCGATGGAGGCTCTGGCATTTTGTATTATGTTTTATTGTTGGGAACAATTGCTTTTAAGCTGCTATAAAATCTGCTTTCTTTGCACTTAAGTATCCAGCCATTCTGGAATAAATACAACTTCTTTTGTCTTCCTCTTTTACCAAAACTTCAGCTGCAAATGGAAGGGATTGTTTTCTCTATCTGATTTTCCAAAAGAAATAGTACAAGTAAACGTGAAATTAATAAATATTTGTTTAAAAATTGAATGAATGTATATGTGTGTGTGTAAGGTAAATTCTCTTATTTTAGACAATTATAATCAGGGCTGAGCTGATAACTAATTGTAAATTGCTGCATGCTCATAGCCGCTGAGTCAGTAGCCATGATGCCATTATCCAGGGTGGGCCTGGCTGACATGCCCAGGAGCCGTGGGCCAAAGAGAAGTGGGCCCCACGTCCCAGATCACTAGGATACGCAGCATGTTCATTGCACTATAGGGTGAGAGGTATTGAGAATGAGAAATAAGTTAACCTCGAGTACTTTTTACTCGCTCTTGTAGGTTTTTATATATCAAATGTTCAAAATTGCTCTATTTGTAAACTTTACCCAAAGGAATAATACTCCATTATCAGCAAAGGAGTCAGAGGAGAAGAATAGCAACTCCCAGTATCGTAGAAATAACACTTAAAGAAAAACTCTTTATGGCAGGGATGGGGAACCCTATAAGGCGGGCGGTATAAGGCCCACGGAGCCCTTTGGTCTGGCCCTGCCCAGGCATTAGGGGCGAGTTAACGAAATGTTTGACCAAATGTAGCAGGCTAACTTTTACGTTGATAATTTCGTATGACCCAAGAATGATGTTGTAAATATCCAAATGGCCTTTGGTAGAAAAAAGGTTCCCCACCCCTGCTTTAGGGTTTCTTCTAGTATTAACCATCTGCCATCCTGAGTTCAGTTTAAAGCGATGCTGTTGTAAATGGTAACAACATGCACTTCTCGATCCATTATACCCTTATGGAAAGAAATACCTGCTGTAATCATGCGCTTGGGCAAATACACGCCCTCTCTCAGCTGTGACAGCATCCTCCAGCACATTGAAAATGTCGCCTTAGAATGTCCACGGTCCGTTCCTGGCAGTGTTGGGGGCTGTGGTTTTGAAGCAGTTCTTGGTGAGCATGCCGAGTTTCCTTATTTACACTAACAGTAGCTGTGTATGTATTGGCAGGAGGTCACATATCTACCCCGAACCAATTATGTTCATAAAAGGTGCCGTATACAGTAAAATAACGGTTAATCAGGAGACGGGTAATTACGGCTAATGAAGCTGCCGTAGACAACATAATTTGTTGTGAGCCGTGTTTAATTTCATGGTATAGTTAAACCTGTTCGTTCCCAACACATCGGAGCAAATGCACTTTGTTCACATTCCACAAATCACCCGTCACCTGGGAAACCATCTCCCAGGGCAACTAGGTCCTGCCGCCCAGCGCCACAGCTTTGACGGTCCAGTTTCTGCTGAGGACTAAAGTGTCCTCTCCCTGGCTGTTCAGATTCTACAGGTGTCCTCAGCAGAGGAGGATAAAAACTCCAAAGCTCCTCCCTTTGATTTGGTTCAAGTGTGCCCACGCGGTTTCCCTATGTGCCGTATTCCACTGTTCATGTCCCGAGGCCCACACAGCACCCTCTTGGCATGTGAAGTCCACCATTGGACCCTCAGGAGAGAGGCTATCAGAGTCCTCGTTCCATTGCCAAAGGCAGAACTGGACTGTGGCAGCTGTGGCTCCCTACCAGGTCCTTAGAGAAACCAGTAGTTAGTCTTTATAAAAATTCTGTCTGTGGCTAAGCATGCACCGCCCAGAACAGTATCTTCTAACAAGAAAGCTTTTTCTCTCTTCCTAAAGAAGAGCTAACGTGGCTTTTAGGCAAATGTTAGCAAAAATTAGGTGGGGAACTCTAGCAAGAAAATCTGTGGTGTGGGTTACTGAGCCAGCCTGGATTTTCACTTGCCCAGGACTCTCTGGAAAAGGAAATTGAAGAACAGAGGAGTCACTTAATCTTGTATTTCTTATTAGTGGCAACTTATGGCTCAGTCAGAGCCCTTCTTGGAGCATTTTGGTACTTGGAGCATTTGGTACTGTGTTGTGTATTTCGTGCATGCCTCAAGCTTTGTATATATCGTGTGCCCAAAGGGACTCAGTCTTTAGACAAACCCTCACCTATTCAAGATGTGGACAGATGAATTCGCAAACAGTGCATCTGACTCAGCCCATGTGTTTTCGGTAGAGATACCTAAGATGATGATGTGTGTTTGTGAGTTTGTGTGCTTTTCCTCTCTGACTAGGTGACAGCCATTCAGACCGAAGTGTCCCAGAAACAGAAAGAGTGTGAGGCCGACTTGCTCAAGGCTGAGCCTGCTCTGGTGGCTGCAACAGCTGCACTCAACACACTCAACAGGGTAAGGATGGTGGTTTTTGGATTCCTCAAAACAATACTTAAAAGTTCAGTGTTCTTTCCTGTTCTCACCCGAGGATATGTGTATTGATTTGAGAGTGAGATGTGAGAGATGTCCTCTATTTTTGAACCGCGCAATGTTTATTTTCTTCTTTGTGCTTGTTACATTTGCAGATTTTTCTCTGAATATATTATTATTTACCCAGGCAGATATAAATGTCACTTAACCATAAAGCTGAGCATATTTGAAAATGATGATGATGATGCATGCCAATGCAGAGGAATCTTGATTAGCCAGTTCTGTGGCTTTTGCTCTTATTTTCCGTTCTTTGCATTCATTTCCCAAATCAATAGGCAGCTTATGGCAATGCGCAGACTCAGGTGGAACATTTGATGAGTGTATGAGGCAGCTCATGCAAGACTATAGGAAGTACTTGTCTTTTTAAAAAATCATTTGTCATGAACCTACATGTGTTTCTTCCAGGTATCAGTGCTCTTTAGTGTTTGCCCTGACACTTGTAACTTACAACATAAATACCGCCTGCTGGGTAAATCAGCATTCCGATAGGAGAAGAGTAAAGAGTAGTGTGCAAAATAGGCAAAACCTGTATGGGCATCTCCCAGCCGAGAGCCACTATCGTGTAATGGAAGATGGTTTTGTACACGTGAAGCAGAAAATCACAGCTGAGAGACACTGAACTAAGGGACTATGTTTCTGAGGGGTCCTGCTTAAAATGCAGATACGTTGCATAGGTGGGGTAGAACCCATGGATGCCTTGAAACCGGTATGTTTATGATATGTCCTGACTCAGTGTGCAGGGCTCTGTAGGAGTGGAATACCAGATGAACCATTTTTCTCGCCAAAAAAAGGACAGTGATGTTTCCAGAGCATCAGGGACAAAAGTATGTAGTGAGAACTGGATTTCTTGGAGTCCCAGGGTGCCTAGGGAGAACTGAACTTCCTGGAGTCTCAAGGTGGAATTCCTGGGTGGGAGGCAAAGAACTGCCCGGCCGGGGCTGGTGTGGAAAGGAGATGTCGGAGGCCACTGACAACGGCTCCCGGCGCTTCTCCAGCCCTCCCCCGGTCTCCACGGTGTCTGTGCTTTTCTCCAGGTCAATCTCACTGAGCTGAAAGCCTTTCCCAATCCTCCGAACGCGGTCACCAACGTTGCTGCGGCTGTGATGGTCCTCCTGGCTCCCCGGGGCAGGGTGCCAAAAGACCGGAGCTGGAAAGCCGCGCGAGTCTTCATGGGAAAGGTATCAGGCAGCCCGGCAGGATGCAAACCCCCGTTTCTGTGCTCAGGACTGTGGTTGTACTTGGCAGCAAAAGAGGTTCTGATCCAAAGGAACCGTCTTCGTGTTCACGAAGATAACCTGCTGTGTGTTCCCATCTGTGTGTTGGAGGTTAGCTTGGGGTTACAGCATCCCTTAAGGCAACCCCAGCAGCCATTGAAGGTTGCTAATTATTTGGGAACTAGTGAGAGCAGTTCAGTGTAGGAGGAAGAAAATTACATGGATTTCTCCTGCTGGAAGAAAATGTTACTAAAGTAGCAGAAGGTGAAGCAAAGGGGCTTTGGAGTATGTGAATTTCTCTTTCAGAATGTGAGGGCCTCCTGTGTAGGGACTGAATGTTTTACCCCAGGATGGAAGGGATTTAAAAAGTGTCCATTGCTAATTCTAACTCCATACACAAAAGGCTGAAAAAGTCAAACCGTAGGTTAAATGCGGCTTGCCAATTTTGCCTTTGCAATGCGAGCCCTAAAAGCCGATTTTAACTTTCGATCTTGAAATTTTCTCTGCAAGCCAAAGTGAGTTTTTTGCAATAAGTCTTTTTGCTTTACAGGTTGATGATTTCTTGCAAGCGTTAATTAACTACGACAAAGAGCACATTCCAGAGAACTGCCTAAAAGTGGTGAATGAACAGTATTTGAAAGACCCGGAGTTCAATCCCAACCTGATTCGGACCAAATCGTTTGCAGCGGCGGGCCTCTGCGCCTGGGTCATCAACATCATCAAGTTCTATGAGGTATTCGTCCCGGTCCAACGTGGAAGTCACAAAGGCCCATCAATATCTTAATTCCTAGGCCAGTAAGAAGACATAATTTGGAAATTATCTAAGACAAAGTTCTAAGAATGAGACGTGAAAGGGTCTGATTCAATATGCAGGGGGACACTTGAAATGTTGGAAACTGCCTTCCTCAGGGTAGAACAATTAGCTCCTTCAGATCAAATAGCAGCAATTAGGTTTGATTAGACGAAAACATTAATTATATTTGTGTGAAAATGCTAATTTCATTTTGATTCGGAAAAAACTGAACTTCTGCATTCACGTTCAGTTAAACGTAATCCTTGCTCTGAAGCAAAAATTCACACCCTCTTGTGTAGACGAAGGGAGACGAGGAAATAACCCTTTTTTTGTTTTAGTATTTTAATGGCAAGTCGTTTTTTTTGCCTGTATATGTGTCATCTCAAGTTTGTGCTTTGGGCAATACAGAGAGAGGATGATCATGTCACATAGTCATTTTTTTTTTTTTTATCAACTACTGAGCATCTGCCAACTGTGTCCTTAGCACTTTGCAGACACTGGGAGTAAAGAAGGCCAGTGCACAGCCCTTCACTCTGAAAGACCACCTCACTTTTGTTCTGGAAGGTTGTGTGTTATATTCAAAACTGGGATTACTGAGGAAATGCCAAGTGTAGTCAGTGACATTCCCAGAATGATTTTCATAAAACCAGGTTATGTCCTGGCTACGGAGGACCCACCGGAACGGCCCTGTCAAGCTTTCCCTCTCGTTAGTGGATGTCTACAGAGAAGGAGTTCAGCCGGGTGGCCACTGATGCGCGGCCTCTCTCCGTAATAAAACGCCTGACCCTGGGCGCTCCTTGCCCCGCAGGCGAAAAGACGAGCGCACGGTTAGATGGTGGCTGCGCTCCTGTCGTTTTGCCGTAAAACTTAATTTCCTTTCTCTCTCCCCAACAGGAGAAAAAAAATGGATCCGCTAAATTCTCAAACAACCCACTCAAAAGCACACCCACTTCAGGTTGCCAGGGACTTAGGGAAGACAGGAAAAGAGGCGTGGTTAATAGTGCATGAGGCTGTCTCCCGCTTTCTGGGTCCAGAGAACTCCCCCACAGTTACCTTCCCCTCCAAAGTCAAGGCTCGCTACCACTTTCAACGACATTCCTGCATACCACAGTCCTCGTGATGGGGGGACTTGCTCCTAGCTCTACGGCAAGCTAATTGTAGTATATTCAGGGTATCTGACATACACAGCATTAACGCAGGTACTTGCGACTCTAATGTCCGGAGGAAGTGCATACATAGTGGACAAGCAGAGAGAACTTGGAAGGCTGTGTGGCGTTTTGCTCTGCCATGAGGGAGGCCCATTCCTCAGAAATAAGCGACCCGTCGCTAGTGAGTTAGAGATTTTAATGGTAAAGCCCCCAGCAGAGGGAGGATGGAATGATTGCTTGTCGCCTTTGCACGGTCATTACCTCATGAACGAAACCCCACGTGCCATTTCAGGTCTACTGTGACGTGGAGCCCAAGCGCCAAGCACTGGCCCAAGCAAACGTAGAATTGGCGGCAGCTACTGAAAAGCTGGACGCTCTCAGGAAAAAGCTTGCGGTGAGTATAAACGGTTACCCTGACGTTCCCAAGAGGGGGTACCTCCCTGCTTAGGATCCCACCTTCAGACAGGGCCACGTGTGATCCCTGCCAAACAGAAGGAAATGCCATCTGTCCTTCTGTCTTCATCCGCATACTCCCTCAGTAGCTGTTCCTTATCTGCTGTGTGCCAGACACCGAACCGGGAAAGTGGAAACTTTTATGGTCTGGGAGGAGGGGGAGAAGGAAAGAGAGAAGGAGGAGGAGGAGGGGGAGGAAGGAGAGGGAGGAGAGAGAAGCACATGTGATGGAAAGCAGGGACTCCGGAGCCAGACTGCCTGGGTTTATACCCTGGTTACACCATTTCCCATTTCACGCTTTGCAAGCTGGGTAGCCTTGCTGAGCCTTGGTTTTCTCACCTGTGCAGTAGGTATTACAGTGGCATCCACTTCTAGGGTAGAATTGTGAGGATTAAATGCGAGTCATTCCTCTTAAGAATGTAGCACTGTACCTGGCACACAATGCAGACTTAGGGAGTATCAGCTGCATAGATTATTAACATTCCTATTTTCACAAAGACGTAACCTATCCTTCTAAGTCCAGTGTTCTAAGTATGCGCATGACTTCATACATACAATGCAGCAGGAGCCCCAAAACACTACCGTGCCTGGAGAAATGAGAGTGAGTTTCGTAATACAGGCTTGACCTGGGCTTCGCGAGTCACCAGGATAACTGGGTCGGAAGAGGTATTCTTGGTAAAGAATGAAGAAAAGAGGGAAGAAGCAGTTGGTACAGGGGAAGGCTCTTAGTCAATGACACGATCAGGCTAGCTTTTCAGCAGCCGAATGGAAGCCTGGGGAGAGAGGAGTCTAGAGGAGACAGACAAGTTCAGAGGCACGGCTGTGAGTCCTGTTAGGGCCACAGGTAAGCAGAGCAGCCAGATGGAGAGCGCAAAACGGATGCGAGGCTGGCGGACAGTGGTTGGAGGGGGGAATCCCGGACAGAGATGATCCGTGTGAGATGCCTGACAAGACAGCAGTCAGAGTGAGGAGGCTCTGTCACCCTGGCAACTTGGGGAGCCCTCGGAGCTTCCGTCTAGTACCTGTGAAGTAATGATCGTAACAGCTGCCTCTCCAGGTGGGCACTGAGAAGCCAGGTTTATCTCTGAGGAATCATCTTTTCTGATTGGATACACTCGGGGCTTTTTGCAGGGGTGCCCTTTGCTTTGCTAGCTGAAGTCGAGATGTACATCCAAGCTTCACCAATTTGACCCTCCATCTCGCAAACTGAGTCACGAGCAAAAGAACAAAAAGAGTGAAACTAGAGGTCATGCCTGGGATGGTGCCCAGGTGCGACTTTCAGGCACTTCCTGCTCCAGTTCTCAGCTCCAGGGTGTCTGCATGTGGTTCTCTGCCTTTCCTTCGCTCCTAGCAGCCCCCTCCTCTTTCCTTCCAGTAAATTCCCTTTAGCTAAAATTAGCTGACATCTGTTATCTCCCAGCTCAGAATCCTGATGTCTCGAGGTGCTGTTGGATGTATCAAAATGCTGTCTGTTGCACAGTCCACAGGCATACATGGTAGTCCCGACTCTCTTTGTGCAGCAAACCCACGTGTTGGATGTTCTGGGGTCAGACCCGGGGTTTGAGAGAGAAGCCTGGCCTAGGAACGCAGATTTGGGATCATGGTGTGAAGATCACATGTACACATTGTCCAGTCGTCTGAAGGGACTCCATCATTAACACCCTTCCCCCTCCTCATGGAGAACCGAAGGATGACCCTTATTTGAAAAAAGGATAGGGCTTAGGTACAATGGAGAGGGGACGGTGCCCCCAGGGAGTGTTCGAGCCTGCAGGGCACGTCCACACACGCCGCTGGCTGCCCAGGGCAGGAGGCAGGCGCGAAGGCCTCCTGGCAAGTTGGCCATCCTTGGTGGCACTCCTTCCCCAACACGTCTGCGAAAGGGGCAAGGGGTGGACAGAGGTTTGTTTCACGTGCTGCAGGTAATGGGTGGTTTAAGGTGATTCTAATATTTCATCTTGAATATCTAGAAATGGCTCAGAAGTTCTTTTTGATTCTTATTCAGGATCTGGATCGACATCTGAGCCGACTCACAGCTTCGTTTGAAAAGGCAATAGCTGAGAAGGTTCGGTGCCAGGAAGAGGTGAACCAGACAAACAAAACCATTGAGCTGGCCAACAAACTCGTCAAGGAACTCGAGGCAAGTTCACCTTTTCTTCCCAGATTCTACCTAAAATCGGCTCTTTTGGATCTTGTCTTTATTTGCTGCCAATAATAACTAAGTAGATGTGGAGTCACCCATGGAGGAGACTATCTCATCATCATCCATACTGGAGTCTAACGTACCCAAAGTAAGAAGTGACGATTCTCTGCATTTTTTAGTAGCTAGCCGTGAACTCAGTGGTTTTCCTGACTATAAACGCAGGCCAGCTGCTAGGTAACGGTGCCATTGAACTGTTGTCTGAGTCATTTAATATACATTTACAATTGAATTCTACCATCAGAACATTACTTCAAATTAAACCTGCGTGATCTTCTCTGGGGCATCCTTTTAGAGATGACTGACGTGCTAATTCTAAAAGCAGGTAAGGATGATTGCCCAAGGTGGTGAATACACTGAACACCCACTCACTTGTGTACTTGAAAGGATGAATTTCATATCTTAGTTCAATCTTAATACAACTATTATTTTTATTTAAAGACTACTTAAAAGTACATACCTGCACTATTAGAACTGTATTTAGCTGACAGTAACAGGAAAGTTGGTTTATAGTGGCTTAATCAAATGAAAGTTAATTTTTTTACATGTCACAGAAAATTCCAGAGGGTAGACATTGTCAGTGTTGACTCAGGTAAATAGCAACCAGACGCCTGATCTCTGTACCCTCTGCTTCTCCACACTTAGCAGGTTCACCCTCACGCATTTTGCATCCTGGTCGCAGAAGGCTGTTATGCCTCAGATTCAGGCAGGAGAGAGCGTAATCTGTATCTGCTGAATTTTTGTCTCCTTTTTTTAATCCTCACCCAAGACTGTGTTTTTATTGATTTGAGAGAGAGAGAAAAAGGGAGAGAGAGAGACAAGGAAACATCGATGTGAGAGAGAAACATCCATTGGTTGCCTCCTGTACACACCCCGACTGGGGATCAAAACCGGAACCTTTTATTGTACAGAATGATACTCCAACCAACTGAGCACCCGGCCAGAGCTGGATTTTGTCCTTTTATAAGAAAAACTGAAGTTTTCCTAGGAATGTGTTTGGCAGACTTCCACTTAAGTTTCTCTAGCCAGAGCTACATTGACCACATGTAGCTGCAAAGGAGGCTGGGAAGTAGGAAAACGGGGATATGGTGATTGGCTTAGCCAATCCTGGTTCATTGCTTAGGGCTGGACTCCTCACCACCCTATTCAAAATCAGGGTTCTCTTAGCAAGAAAGAAGGGAGAAATGTGTTAGGGTCAGTTGAATTGGGAGATAGCCTAACTTACAATTATACTGGACTTTTAAAAAATCTAATTTCTAAAGAAAACAAAAACCCAACACGACAAATTTAAGTCCATCACCCCTCCTAGTTCATTCTGCAAAATCCGCTCTCTCTGTTCCATCTCAAGAATCCCAAGTCTGTTCTTCCAGTTGTTAGGGCCAAAAGCTTTGGCATTCTCCTGGACTTCTTGCTCTTCCTCATGCCCCACACCCAACTCACAACATACATGTTGTATTGGCTCTACCTTCAAAGCCCATGTAGAACCTCCACATCCTCATCCCCCTTGCCGCTCCGTACTGGCCCAGGCCGCCAGCATCTCTGCCCTGGAGTACCGCCCTCGCTTCCACCATCACCCCTGAAGTCCTCTCCCTTCACTGCAGCTGAGTGATGTTTTAAAAAGTTAGGTTCATTCCTGTCACTGCTACCTCAGAATTCTCTAATAACTAATTATCTAACTCAAAGAGCAGCCCAAAGGCGCTCCCTGGCCTACAAGGCCACGTATGACCTGGCTCCGGGATACCTCCTGTCCTCACACCTGCCACCTTCCCTCTCGCTCCTACTTCACCCGCCTTGCTCTTCCTACTTTGCGTCCTTTGCCTTTTTCCTCCGTGTGGCTTACCTTTTCCCCCTGATGATGACATCACTGGCTCCCCAACTTCCTTCAGGTCTCTGCTAAAAGTTCTCCTTATCACTTGGCTTTCTCTGCTTTCTCTGCCCTCCCCCCTCCCTCACACCCCCCGCATCATAACTCTTACTTGTTTTATTTTTTTTTCATAGCATTGATCAGCACATGGCATATACACTTACCCATGTACACATATAAGCACCTCAAGAATAGGAACCTCACTTGTTCTCTGCACGGCTCGATCCCAAGCATATAGCACAGTCCCCAGCACGTCATAGGCATCAGTAGATATTTGTCAAATGAATGAATGGGTGAGCTGTGGGAGCCTCCTGTGTTAAAAAAAAAAAAATCTGGGGCCTTTTGAAGACTCATTTTTCTTAGGTCAGTTGAGAAACTCCAGCACTTCTGTTGGAGTGCACCACTTTTCCCATTTAACGTGGTGAGATTTAAGCATCTGGAAGTGTTCACCACTTGTGAGGTATCTGAAGCAAAGAAAAAGTGCCATTTAATTAGACTGTTTTCCTGAGGTAGTTACAGATGGCTGAACGTTTTACGGAGGGTGAAGTAGGCTCTACCCTGCATCTCTAACACAAAGCACTGTCTCCGAAGGCTTTAGTTACTCTTGAAGATTTAGACGAGGGGAGGAAAAAAGTTTGACCCGCATTAACTAGCAATATATATACACATATGTATATATTTAAAGGATTAATCGAAGATGCCAGGCCTTTTCCTTTGAGGATAAATTCTTTCTGACGAGAGCAGGAGAAAGTTAACTCTGAAAAGCATCAAGACTGATGATTTTGTCTATATAGCATTGACCTGGAAGCTCAGCCATTCAGACTAATAAATCAGGCAATTTATATTTAATCATTAACTAACTCCTGAGCTGAACAGCTGTTCAAAATTAGAAATTGGGTCACCCCAGCCAGGATGACATTACAGGCAATCTATAATGCATTAGAATAAAATTATAGTGATTTTTAACTGTCTGGAAATTTATTAGAGGACATGTTCTAACTCTTAAACCCTTGTTAGCCAGTGTCAGTAATGATTTATGTTGCGTGGGTGGTATAGTGAAATTATTGACGATTTCAGTAGCCAATAAGTCTCTGTTTAGTAAATCTTCAAACTTCAAAGCTGTTTTGGAGAATGAGGTAGGTGCTCTTTATTGTTTAACATTTACTAACCAAAGACAACAAAGATGGAGGGAAAGCAAATGAGAGATTCCTCTTCAAAATTAATGGATCTATTATCAGCATCTGAGGAGGGAAATGAATGAATTCTGTAAAGAGGATAGAGAGCTGAAGTTCCTTAGTGTTTAATTGTTATAGCTAACTCGGGGTGACCTGTATGAAGCACAAAGCCAGGAGACTCTCTTAACATAGCTTTGAAAAACATTTGCAACTGTTCATTTCATGAGCTCAGTGCTGAGGGCTTTATGATGATTGCAGTCAACTGACATTCCAATCTATTCTGATATGTATCATTTTTGTTTTCTGTGGTCTGCCTCTCTCTCTCTCTCTTTTTTTTTCCCACAAAAAAAGCTAAATTCTTCAGGGATCTTTTCTGCTTGTGCTATCAAATTGCTGATTTTTTTTTCTAGGTCCTGTTAATTTGCATGTGCTTAGAATGTATTTGTTTTTAGCATGCATAGAAACAAACTGAATTAGTGAACTGCCCTGTAGTTTAATCAATCTGTAGATATTTACTGCCATTTTACTTAAATCCGATTTTAAGGGCTCCACACACTTAACCTGAAAATCAAATTTTAAATGGCCATCCAACTAGCTATAAGGACTTCCACAGCATTCTCTGAGTGTATTGTCTTCAAGGCTAGTGAAGTTCTTTGATTTCCATGTTTTTACATGAGGTGTGGGTTCTAACACTGATCAAGCGATTTTATTAGAAAAATATCCTGAGTAGAAACAGCCAGCACTTACTCTTCAATTAATAGGATTCAGGATAGGTGGTTCTTTAAGCCTTAAACATTTTAATTAACTAACATTAGTGGTGTTTGTCATTTTCTTTTTCTAAAATAAGCCAACAGCCAGTATGTTAAAGAAAAAAGAAAGTTGGCCTAGGATAGTGTAGGGTCATGGCTGAAAAGCAGGAGATGTGGAAAGCAGCCACATTGCCATTACTCAGCCTTGGCCATAGCTCTTGATCCTACACTCCCAGACGGACAGGAGTGTGACTGTCGTCAGCCTTTCCCGAAGGACCTCAATCACAGTGAAGGAGTTAGGGCATCTGCGGAGAAGATGTTACAGATCTCATGTGTTGTAGTAACTCCATGGAAGAGAGTGTGAGAGCTCCTTCAGAATTATGGGTTTCAGACACGTGAATGATGGTAATAGTCCTCTACCTGTTCTATTCTGCTCCTTCTAAGGACTGGGCATAGCTTACCTTGTGCTCCAAGGCCATTACATTAAGCATTTGTTGAGTCGATGCTCACCCTGCAGTTACAACTGAGTGATTTTATCTTTCAGTCGGAGAAGATTCGCTGGGGTCAGTCTATACAATCCTTTGAAGCTCAAGAGGAGACGCTCTGTGGTGATGTTCTCCTGACGGCAGCCTTTGTGTCTTACGTCGGATCCTTCACGAAGCAGTATCGCCAGGAGCTGGTGGACTGCAAGTGGGTCCCCTTCCTTCAGCGAAAGGTAAGCTCAGCTGCTTACCTGGTCAGCATTTGGAAGCATCACGTTGAAATTTCAGTAGTGAAAACAGTGCGTATATACCAGGCGCTTTTCTATCTCTGCAGCAGTAACTGCCTGGGAATTCTGGTGTGAAGATGTTCCTTGGGTGTTGCAATTTTTCTTATTTTAATAATGTCTACACAGATGAAAAATAGGAAAATTACTTATATAAACAAAACTGGTAGCTGAAATAAAATTTGGATTATGATGTTGTTGTATAATAAGAAAACTTTTTGTTTTCTTACTAATACTATGAGTTGTTAACATGTTTTATTTTTCATGACTACTTTCAGATTAGAAGTATACCATTTTGTACATAAGTATAAAAATAGCTCATCATAAGCCCGGCCCATATGGCTCAGTGGTTGAGTGTCAACCTATGAACCAGGAGGTCACAGTTCGATTCCCAGTCAGGGCACAGCCAATCAATGATTCTCTCTATCATTGATGTTTCTCTCTCTCTTTCTCCCTCGCCTTTATTCTCTAAAGTCAATAAAAATATATTTTTTTAAAAATAGCTCACCCTCTCTCTCTAAAATCAATAAAAAACATATCCTTGGGTGAGGATTAAAAAAAAATACTGGGTGTTGACAGCTTTTGAGAACTATATGTGATTCTAATATGCAGGCTGGGGTTGAGAGCATGGCCCTGGGGGAGATGAGGGTTTGGGGTAAGACACACAGGTAGAGAGCAAGGGAGTTTGATCCAAATAGAACTAGGCAACTACAGGGCACCTGGAAAACGTCTTCAGAAAGTGCAACCGGCAGGGGGGCGGGGGGGGGGCGAGTTTGGAGCACGGGATAGAGAGGAAACCAAGTGGCATGGTGGTAGCTGAAAAGGACAGAGGCAGTGGGCACACATGACCTGGAAGACCCCAATTACACTGTTTTCCAAAATTGTTTCCCTCCAAAGAGGAGCACAGAGGGTGGTGGTCGAAGGTAAGAATTTAAAGCCACACATCCTTGGCTAATAGGAAGATGCTCATTCTAAAAGATACCAGTTTATTTGCATCTTTAAGGAAACTGCATCAAGTTAGATACCAAGGCTTAGTGTTCATACCACTAGGAGCTAGAGTTTACTTGTAAGATAACATGGTAGTCAGGAGCAGTAAGAATATTGTGCTACTTTTCCTATATTGATATCAAATTGCATCCTAGCTTTACTGTGGGGATTTCCCCGGCATTTGGTTTACTAGGGCTCTGTGGCCAACCAATAAATCAAACTCGGACTGCTGCTCTGGCCTCCCCTGCATCCCCTCGGTTGGGCTCTTCCTGTAATCCCTCCCGGAGGCATGTTACCACCAGCCTGGGACCAGCTCCTTTTCCATCTTGCCCACATTGGCGTCTCCGGACAGTGCTGTCTGTGCAGGAGGTGCTCAATAAATGCTTGGTGATGGATGACACAACGAATAAATTGCTCTCCATGATCTTGTTAAGTTTTGGTAAAACTGGTCCATTTTTATAAAGAATGACCCCTATTCTTTAAAACAGATTTCTCCACACCCCCCCCCACCCTCGTTAAAGAGAGTGCTTTCGGCAATTGCAGTGTAGGCAAGGGAGAGACTGTAATCTAAGTTTCTTGGCCCATCCCAGAAGGAGATGTCATCTGTAGTGGAAAATGAAATGTCTGAGCAAGATGTCCCGCTTTAGCATGGCTTACGTGGTGCGATCCCGCCATTGGGCACATACGTTGGTTATCGACGAACTTCCAGTGTCTTAAGTTCACGCTCATCTTGTTGGAGCAGCTGTAGGTGTATGTAGAGGGCAAAGTCCCTTGAGGTCAGATAGAGACAGTCATAAAGCAGATATGGACAGAATCCTAAGAGGTAAAGTACGGGGCTTACGGGCTCAAATTGTATTTCACGGTGAGAGTTTCGCGGCTTCTCCGAGTCCCCAGAGAAGTCGCATGTCTTCTCATGGTTTGAGTCTCTTTCCTTGTCTTGTCATCCTGAGCCTTTCGCTCGGCCCCACTACTTACGCATTGCATTTAACTCCGATTGTGTAGGTTTCCATTCCAATAACTGAAGGCCGGGATTTGATTGCCATGTTGACGGACGATGCCACCATTGCCGCCTGGAATAACGAAGGCCTGCCCAGCGACAGGATGTCGACTGAAAACGCCACAATCCTCACACACTGTGAGCGCTGGCCCCTGCTGATAGACCCCCAGCAGCAGGGAGTGAAGTGGATCAAGAATAAGTATGGAACTGACCTAAAAATCACACACCTGGGCCAGAAAGGGTACGTGAAGTCTGAGGGGCTGGATTTCTGTTTAGCTGCTGCGGAATGGGTCTGATTTAAGTCCTGGGAAATGTGACTGTTTGGTGGTACTTGTTCTCTGCCTGATCCTGTTTCATGTAAAGTCCTTCTGTTGAAAAGCATTTATGTTGGGCCACACCCACTTACCTGAAGAGGAAATCAGATGGAAGATGAGAGCAAACCCTACTTTTGAGAGGAAAAAGATGTCAGTTTCCTAAGGCCAGGACCAGAGATGTGATGAACTGTAATCCTTCTTTAGAGCATGTGACATATAACAGGAATTGTCAACTGCACTTACAGGCTTAATGATGTGTACCCCTTGCCTGCAGTAGGGCTTATCCTGGCTGTAAGTCCTACTACTGAATACGTGAAGATAATTAGATTTCTTAGTCAAGTGTTACATGTCCCTTATGAGAATTGAATCTACTCTGAGATTTTCTGTTATTGGGCCTGCTAATACTATCTGATAAGTGGAGAGCTCTCTTATAGATAGCTGGTGTTCAGTTAATGTTGAATAATTTTGGACTTAACTGAAATTTCATTTGAGTCCTCCATCATCTTTTCACATGTAAAAGGAAATAAGGGATATCTGCAAGTTGTGCAGATAAATGTCCTCCCTGCTCATCCGAATATTTGGAGAAAATGAATTTTGAAGGGGAGAGACTGTTTTTGAAGAATGGGAATGAAATAAAATGATAGTTCACCATTTTGCATGACTGAACCTAAAGATTAAAAAAAAATGAACGTTTGATAAAATCATAGGACATTTGATAGAATTTGAATTTTTTTAATTAAAAAAGTTCCTATCAAACACATTTAAACTTACGATGTCTGGATAGTTTTATTTAATTCAATCACGATTATCATCAAAAGGAACTAATTTATGTGTGGGCTTATTAATTCAAACTATTGAATTTCACTTGAAAAAATATAACTGAAATTTATCTCAAAACTGAAAGGTTTGGAGTGGGCCAGGGTCGTACACCTAGGGCATGAGGCCATAATGTACCAAAGAGATTTTTATTTCAGGCACCTGGGTGCAGGTGTGCTGAGTCCGACAAAGGCATCAGCAGAGACTGAGGGGAGAGAGAGAAAGGTTTTTATTACGTCCTTGTGGCCGTAAGTCGTTCTGTTGCTGTAAGGGTCCCGTCCATCCTTGGCTCCTCCCGATGCCAGGTGGCTAGTGGTTATCTAGGCTATGCAGCGTTCAAGGATACAAGCTTTTTACAAGACATCTGCTAAGCACAATAAGTTTTCTCCACCCCGTTTTATTCTCTTGAACCCTTTCAAAAACTTAATATTTAATTTCCATGTTATCTAGTTAAGGAAGAATACTACTTTATTTATTTATTTTTAATATATTTTATTGATTTTTCACAGAGAGGAAGGAAGAGGGATAGAAAGTTAGAAACATCAATCAATCAGCTGCCTCCTGCACACCCCCCACTGGGATGTGCCCGCAACCAAGGTACATGCCCTTGACCAGAATCGAGCGTGGGACCTTTCAGTCCGCAGGCCGACGCTCTATCCACTGAGCCAAACCGGTTAGGGCAGAATACTACTTTATAAAATAGCTTTCTCTAACTTGTCCCATTTAAAATGGGACAAAAACATAATTTAATAGAAATAATTTTGAAGGTTTCCCCTGTGCTTACTTACATTTTGTTGTTTCCATTCTGGTGGAATTTGAAGGTTTTTGAATGCCATTGAAACTGCTCTGGCCTTCGGAGATGTCATCCTAATTGAAAACCTCGAGGAAACTGTAGACCCAGTCCTTGACCCACTGCTCGGCAGGAACACGATTAGAAAAGGAAAGTAAGTATTGCTGAGTTTTTAACCTATATTTTGTGTTACATATGAGTTTGATCCATTAGCTTTTATGTCTTAGCCTCATAACCAGGCATAATATATTGGATTCCTCTTGGTGATGTTTCTGACTTTTTGGGGAACCTACATTCCAAGACCAAAGCCACCTCAGTATGATCCAGACTTTCAGACTATGTGTCTGCTGGATCAGTTTCTTGCTGCCCAGTTCCTGACTTACAGACAGACCTGCATTGCCACAAGTCTGCGAATAGTTGCTCCTTTATTAATGTACTAGAGGCCTGGTACACGAAATTCGTGCAGGGAGGGAGGGTGTGTGTCCCTCAGCCCAGCCTGCACCCACTCCAATCTGGGATCCCTCTCACAATCCAGGACTGCTGGCTCCCAACCACTTGCCTACCTGCCTGCCTGATTGCTCCTAACTGCTTCTGCCTACCAGCCTGATCACCCCCCTAACCACTCCCTTCCAGCCTGGTCGATGCCTAACTGCTCCCCTGCCTGCCCAATTGCCCCTAACTGCCCTCCTCTGCCAACCTGATCCCCTCCCAACTGCCCTCTCCTGCAGGCCTGATCACCCACAACTGCCCTCCCCTGCTGGCCATCTTTGACCACATGGGGGAAGCCATGTGTGGGAGTAGATGGTCAATTTGCATATTACCTCTTTATTATGTAGGATACCAATGTTCCTCTAACTTTCAGTACTTTGCAAAACTACCTTTTTTGCCTGAACTGCAAATCACTTATATCCTTATTTACTAAATATTTTCTTTAAAACAATTTAAAATCAACTCACTATTTTTTTTTAACCTTAGCCTCATTGCAAGTAATAGCATCCACAAAATTATGGGTTTACTGTGCTAGTTCTATTTTTTTCTAATATACTTTAAATATAATCATTAAAAGAAAGAATTTATTAATGGATACCCGAAATCATCCCCAACATTTTACAGAGAAGGACTACCAAAAAGTGGGAATAGCCCTAGGTGGTTTGGCTCAGTGGATAGAGCATCGGCCTGCACACTGAAAGGTCCTGGGTTCGATTCCTGTCAAGGGCATGTGCCTCAGTTTCAGGCTCCTCCCCAGCCTGGGCTCTGGTCAGGGTGAGATGTGCTGGATGCCACCAATCCATGTGTTTTTCTCACATCGATATTTCTATCTTTCCCTCTCTCTTCCACTCTCTCTAAAAATCAATGGAAAAATATCCTCTAGTGAGGATTAAAAAATACATTCAAAAAGTGGGAATACCCCCTTGTGACATTCTAAATGCTGCCATTCTCCACTGGGCCACCTCACCCTCTAGGACATTCTACTGGGGCAGTGACACCATTTCCAAGGACTCACCAGGTCCTTTTCTGTAAGTGTGTGAAAGGTCAGAGGTCGCAGTTAGGTCTCCAAGGCCTGCATTGCCTCAGGGGATGTTGGGAGGTCATAGCATCCCAAAGACCTTTTGTGCCTCTTCACTCAAGAACCAACATCCGCTAGTCTTATCTCACTGCATTCCCCCCCCACCACCTCTCTCCTTTACAGAGGAGTAATTTCAGAACTTCCCCAACCCCCTCCTTCTTTGACGCCCACCCTCTTAAAGATATGTCTCCTTTTTCATCACTAGATTATTCCTGTCAATTTTAAGTGGAAATAGGCCTGCTTAAAGGTGACTAACTTTTATTTTTTAAATAGACGCTAACCAATGAATAAAGAATACATTATACATCTCACCCAGTAAATCCATTTACAGTGACAACTTATAATTGTTTAATAAACCAGAATTTACCCAGACTTACATTTAGAACAGTCTAATAAGCCACTTAACAAACTGCAACTCTAACATACATATAATTGCAGCTGTGTCTGATGTATTAAAAATATAGAGTAATATCTTGAGTGTCACTAAAGTGAAATCCTTGTTATTAAGGTTCTGACTCTGATATGAAGACCTAAAATTTTTTGTCAGTAAGATACATATTCTCTAGCTTCCACTTGGACTTCCAGTAACACAATTTAGGTGTAAGAAAGTTGGTGACAACCTCTCTCTCCCCCCCCCCCCTCTCTCTTTCTGAATATAATCTTTTAGGCTTTATAGAGCCGATCATGCCATTCCAGCATTTTTTAAAAGGTTAAAAGAATTTAAAATTATAGGAAAAGAATATTAAAAACTCTGATCATTGTATGCAGTTATTACCTTAACAGTCCTAGCTCCTAAACTCTTATGTGTGGGAGAAACCACTTGTATGAGGGTAAATTTCAGATCTGTAGCTTCAGTTTCTTTCCACTTCCCTCTCCCATGCAGATGTTTTCAGAGTATCTTTATGCAGAGAATCTGAGCGCTAGAGATGCTTACATATTCTACCAGCCACTGAATAAACCTCTCCGAGCCCGGCTGTATGCCAGCCACTGCATAAACCATGACGAGGTGTAGCTTCTTCAAGAGCGGGATCTACATTTCCCCCGGGAAAGACAGGCCTATACACAATAAGAGGAACGCAAAGCCATTGGTGAGATGACTGCATGGCAGGGAGTGTCCGTTCTGTAGTAGAGACTTGGAAAGGGCACATTGCTTTCCAAAGTGTTGACACAGGTTCCTGTGCTCATCTGTGGTGCACAAGAGTGCAAAGTCCTTCCGGGAACTGAGGTAGGACTTCACCTTTCTGCTTTTCACTTTTCTGTTTTTTTTGTTTTTTTTTATGACAAAAAGAAATCCTACTTAATACCTATTAAATACTAGCCACCTTTTCCCAGGAGGAATTCTTCCTACATCCTATTTTTTCCCCCACCTCTTATTTTTGAATGGAAAAAAAAATTGACACTCAAAAATTTTAGACTAATTTTTTAATAAAAGCTTTAAAAGTACTTTGGAATAAAGTTTGATATTTAAGTGATCGTATCCTTCTTATCCGAAAAGAAATATGCTTTAACAAAACAAATGCTCTGTTGGTCCCTCGTGTAACTATTTAAAAAGAGACGCCCTCGCTGGTTAGAACGTCAGCCTGTGCACCCAAGGGTCACTGGTTTAATTCCCAGTCAAGGGCAAGTACCTGGGTTGCAGCTCTGATCCCTGGCTCCAGTAGGTCCAGGCATGTGCAAGAAGCAACCGAGCATGTGACTCTCTCACATCCATGTTCTCCTCCCTCATTCCCTTTCATGCTCTCTAAAAATCAGTGGGGAAAATAGCCTCAAGTGAGGATTAACAA
Source organism: Murina feae (assembly GCA_004026665.1). Classification (NCBI taxonomy): domain Eukaryota; kingdom Metazoa; phylum Chordata; class Mammalia; order Chiroptera; family Vespertilionidae; genus Murina; species Murina feae. Next base: position 97,270 of record PVJC01000023.1, read on the forward strand.
ACAACAACAAAAAAGAGAGAGATAAAGAGAAACTTTATAAAATACTCACACACATGCAATCTAGAAGGGGGTATGTAAAAATAGATTAGTAGAAATAGGAATTCTTTTTCTTTTAATGCAACAAATAAAAGCTGGGGGGAAACCATGAAAAATTAACAGGAAAATGCGTAAGTGCTTTGTTTGATAATAGAGATAGAAACCCATTTGCAATGTTAAAAAAAAAGGACAGAAAAAAATTGGATTTACCTTGATCACATCCCATACGCATCTACATGTTTGTAAATTTTCTAATAGGTGTTCTTTTTGTGTTCTCTAACAGTGAACACTTTACTTGATTTTTTTTTTCTATTTCCCTTTGCATTGTAAAGACAGAACAGTAGTGGAAACAAGAAAAAGCGGGGAGACAAACCCTGGGGATTGAAAGCTGGTGTCTTACCCAGGATATCTTTATTGCATCATATTCCACAAATGCAGGTGGAATAACACTGTATACTCCTGAGGGCAGACACCTCAGAAAGTTTCCGGCTATTAATAGTGTTTTTATTTATCTTAGTTCTGTTTGTTTGGGGGTGATTTTGAAAAAACTAATGTTAGTTTATTCTTCCTAATAATGTCTGAGAAGATGCTTGTGATAGATATAGCATAGTCCAAAAGTTGAAGTTCATTAATAATTGGAATGTTGTGGAGTATGAAGTAATGAATACTAATTACTCCTTTCATGTCTGACAACTCCCTGTGGACCAATACATCAGCCCCGACTTTAATTTGGTTCTAGTAATGGTTTCATCAATAGCACATTAAACCTGTGTTTGGGAAGATATACAGTTGAACCTGACCCACATAGTAGATGCCGCTGTCATAATGGCCACAGGCTGACAACAGCTGGGTAATTACAAATAATTAAATCCACCAAACTCCAGACAATCCTAGTTTTAAGTAAAATATATCTTATGGTAGTAATCGACAGAAAACATATCTGGGAAGATTTATCTACATATACTTTTTTTCCAAAGCAAATTTACTGGCTTCTATATTAGAAAAGTTGCTGATGTGTGAAGCATCTTCATAAAATTATATCTCCGTAATCTTTCAGATCTCCCAAACATTATGGAAAGAATTTATAAACTTTAGTTTTAGCTGGAGTCACCTTACTGCAACATGCATTTTGATTGGAAAATGTATATATGTTTCTGAGCACACAAATACTTTTAAAGGTATTTTGTACTTTATTCTATATTTATTTTTTAGTAATAGTGTTTAAGAAGTATTCCCTAGGAAGAAACTTAAAACTAATAGAAATATTAACTGGGTGACATAAATTTCTATTTTTATAGAATATAGAAGAGAGAATAGTATTTTATCGATATTTACTTTGTAATAACTAGGTTTCCTGAAAGTTGTGCTGAAACTAATACAAGGAAGTGTCTTAGTTAGCAGGGTCTCAATTGACTAAATATTATGTTGCTGCTTTTAGAGTTGATGCCATACGATTGCATTATAGTAGATAGAGGCCCAGTGCACGAAATTCGTGCAAGGTCAAGTCCCTAGTGGCTGCCGGCTGCCAGCCGGGGCCTCTCTTTGTACCCACCTTGGCCTGGTGCTGCCCACTCACCTGTTCCACCATCCTGCCTCGGTCCTGTTCTCGTTGGGGCCCATCAGGGCTGGCAGTACCGCCACTGCTGCCTGCTGCCAGCGCCACGTCGCTGATGCCTGGCATGGTCGGTGCCACCCTTTGGTGGTCAGTGCACATCTAACTCCCAAGCAGTCGAACTCCCACTCGTGGGGCAATTTGTATGTTAGCCTTTTATTATATAGGATTATAGATCTGTTTGAAGGAGGTCTTCGGTGGGAGTTAAGACAGAATCATGTTAAATTCTATCCCACGCTGTAATAGAATGTCTCTCTTGAGCCGGAAGCTTATGGTTTCAAGTAAACTCTGGAGTGATGTAGTTCTCTCATGTCCCTGTGGCTAAGAATATTCTTACTTTCAAAGTTAAATTCATGCCTTCACAGAAAAGAATTCAGCATTCTAGGCTCTCCCAATTTCTAAATTCAAAATAAAGTTTAATTGCAGAAAAGACCAACAACCTTTCTGTTCCTAAGTTCAATCAAGATTTTTTATTATTATTATTACTCGGGGTCTATGGGTAGTGCATTCACACACTCACAGTTTTCTTGCTAATATTGTTTGTTTCTTTCTGAAATTCCAAACCGAATAGGGCCACAGATTCACAACCCTAGATTCTTTCTTTCAAAAACAATTTTTTTAAGGGCAAACAAATAGAAATGGAACCAGAATTTATTTTTCTTGGTACATTATAATATTTAAATATGGATACAGTGAAATAGTGTAATACATATGTTTTATATGCTTTGTATGTCTCAAAAAGGAAATCATCTGATTTTCTCTTTTGGCTTCTTTTGCTTTTCCTGTTCAGTGGTACCTAGACTCTTGCAACATTAATCTTTTTTTTTTTTTTTAATTCTAATTGAAATTTGCGTCTGTCTTAGAAGGATGTGTTGCTTATGTTAAGTGTATGAAGCAGCAAGACAAGGAACTCATGTCTATTCAGGACTTTTCTTTCCATCTTTTCCTTGGAAGTCTCGCCAGCTGTGCGGCTTTCAGCAGAAAACAGGTTGGACCAAGTGGAACAGCCCCTCCTGCCCAGGTTGCTAAGTAACACCTCTGCCCAGGTTGCTAAGTAACACCTCCCTTCCCCTGGTCCTTTTGGCTGCTCTCAGCCGGAGCTGTTGGAGCTCTCAATCTCATCTAGAAGCTTTTAATTTTAAACAGCAGGGCGTGCAGGAAGGCTTTTAGGTGTCTGTTGAAAAGTTGTTTTTCCTTCTCCTAAGTGTTTCTTTCTTTCCAACTAGCGGGACTGTATTATTTATTTAAGACCCAGCTGCTATCTCTTTACTCTGACAAAACAGCTCTGAGAGGCCTGGAGAAAGGAATTCCTCATATTTGGAGAACTTGTTAGCTGTCTGAATTGTCCATCTTAGAGACACTCTCTTAGGAAATTTCTCTCCAAACAGACAGCATTGGGAGAAAGGTTTTGCAAGTCTCCTTTTTAAAAAAAATTTTTTTTATTGATTTTTTTACAGAGAGGAAGGGAGAGGGATAGAGAGTCAGAAACATCAATGAGAGAGACATTGATCAGCTGCCTCCTGCACACCCCCCACTGGGGATGTGCGCACAACCAAGGCACATGGCCTTGACTAGAATCGAACCTGGGACCCTTGAGTCTGCAGGCTGTTGCTCTATCCACTGAGCCCAACCAGTCAGGGCCACAAGAAAAAGATTCCTAGCGCAGCTCCTTCCTAGTAAAAACTTGCATCTGCCACAGCTGCAAGTCCTTATTCTAATGGAAGATGTTGCTTTTCCAAGTTTGGTGTTAGGTGGCGATGAGAAATGATGGCGTTTGCTCAGCTTCTGGTCACTAATACATTTATTTAAGTTTTTATGATCCAAGACTGATGGCATTTTCAAAGTAGCTACCCTAAATCTTGAGAACAGTTGTAACAAAAGAGACACTTTTCCTTAGTTTCCAGATGATAATCTCAATTTTAGACAGTCATCTTGGTTACCCTGGGACAATACTTCCTCTCTTTTTATTCAGAGATTCTGGCTTTCAGGTAAATCTGAAAACTGGGAGAAATGTATCCCAAATTTATAAGAGAAATGCTGTGAACATTCACCAGTCAATCACTTGCAAGTGTTTTTCATGTCATTTGCATGTCATTCCTTCTCAACAATAGTGACCTTTCATGACCTGAAGAAATTGGGAATCTTTTCATCCCACAATACCTTTTGGCTGGTTTTGAATAAATTTTTGAAAGAATGTTGAAATTCCCAATATACCTGATTTTTAGGCAAACCTGACATGGAAATCTGAATTTACTGTTAATCTGTAGATGATTGTCTTTATGATACAACTAGGGGCCCGGTGCACAAAGATTTGTGCACTTGGGGGGTGGGGGTCCCTCAGCCTGGCCTGTGCCCTCTTGCAGTCTGGGACACCTCAGGGGGGATGTCCACCTGCTGGCATGCCTGGCCAGCCTGGGTGAGGGGCTGAGAGCCATTTTCAGGCTGCCCACAGCCCCTTTAGGGTTCATGCACTGGGGGATGGGAAGGCTGGTGAGTGCAAGCCTGGACGTTTCCCACCAGAGGGCCCACGATTGCACACGCCTGGTGGGCCCACACCGCTGAGGGGACACACCTGGCACAGAGTTGGGTGGCAAGCCAGGGGCGGACGCTGGTGCAGAATCCCTCGGTGGGGCCCTGCTGCTGAGCAAACACACCCGGGATGGAGCTGGGCAATGAACTGGCTTCGGATTCTCCGCACTGTGCAGCAGACGCTCCCGCATGCCCTGTGGAGGCCCCTGGGGTGCGGATGAAGGTAGCGGACCCTGGATGGGTGTTCCTGGACACCCTGTGGAGGCCTCCAGGGCAGAGCCAGGCAGTGGACCCAGGACAGGCATTCCTGGATGTCCCGCAGAGGCCCCCAGGGGACAAAGCCAGGCAGCAGACCCAAGACGGCTGTTCCTGCACACCCTGCAGAGGCCCTGTGCTCCTGCATGCCCCGGGGAGGCCCCCAGGGGGTGGAGACAGGCAGTGGACCTGGGACAGGCGCTCCTGGATACTCCTCGGAGGCTCCCGGGGGCGGAGCTAGGCAGCAGACCCAGGACAGCTGCTCCTGGACGCCCCGAGGAGGCCCCAGGCCAGACCCCTCCTCCCACTGAGCTGACACTCCTAGCACAGCTATGCCGGCTGGCCGTGGAGGCTCCCAGTGCAGAGCCGCCCTGCCAGCCTCCATCTTGGCTGGGTTAATTTGCATACGGCTGCTCTGATTGGCTGGTGGGCCTGGCCATGAGCAGAGGCTCAGCCAGGCTAGGCAGGCAGTTGCAACAGAAGCCTTTGGTTTGCTCTAGCTCCATGGCTCCTGGCCTCCATCTTGGCTGGGTTAATTTGCATACAGCTGCTCTGATTGGCTGGTGGTAACGGTCAATTTGCATGTTTCTCTTTTATTATATTAGAGATAATTCATTCAGCTAAGGAGTGAGAATTTTGGCATACTTTAAAATATTGCATATTCTTTTCCTGAAAGCCAGGAGATAGAAAACTTTTATCTAAAAGTTGTGATTTATTTTTATAACTTTAAATTAAGTAGTTCATTTTATGAAAGTATCTACCAGAAATCATAGCTCTTGGACTGTGGCTGGGCACCTCAATAATCAATGTTCTTCTTCATAAACAAGGACAGAATTCTTACCCAAAGATCATCAGGGCATGTGTCTTTAAATTCTTTTGTCTATTGGCCATTGATTTTTATGAGTCGATCAAACTCTCTCAGGACCCTCTTGTGACCGATGGTCAGACAGGTCAACAGAGTTAGGGTTACATCCAACAGAGCAAATGAACATGCATTCTGAGGCAGTGAAATGAACTGTATACTAGGAGTCCAGACCCAGGTTCCAATCCCCCACCCTGCCCTTAAGCTATCTGACCTTGGACAAGTCATAAACTCATCTAATCTAATAAAAGAGTAATATTGAAATTGACCATTTTTCGGGACGCCTAAGCCACGCCCACCAGGCAATCAGAGCGGCTGTATGTAAATTAACCCAGCCAAGATGGAGGCTGGCAGTCATGGAGCTGAGTAAACAGGCAGCTTCCGTTGCAGCAGGAGTAAAACTGTTTGCCGGCCTCCTGGGCTTCTCCCGGCTCCAGGCAACAACATATTTGCAACATTGTCTCAATTATAGAAGCTTCCAAGCTGAATCAAACAGCAGTCCTGGCTGCGAGGCAGCATTCTTTCAATTTTAGAAGCCATGAGCTGAAGCAGACAGGAGGCTTCCTTACCTGCCTAGGCCTTGGCTTAAAGGAACAGTGTATCAATTATAGAAGATAAACCACAGAAACCTGCTCCACCCAGCCTTGCTGGGACATTGGGTCAGTGGGAACTGTGGGCAGCCTGAAAGCCTGAAAATAGCCCTCAGTCCATCACCCATGCTGGCCATACCCCAATGGGGTGAGGGTCCCCACTGGGGGGCTTGGCCAGCCTGCAAACAGCCATCAGCCCCTCACCCAGGCTAACCAGGCACGCCAGCAGGTGGACATCCCTAGAGGGGTCCCAGACTGTGAGAGGCCACAGGTCGGGCTGAGGGACTTCCCAAGTGCACAAATTTTTGTGCACCGGGTCCCTAGTTGGGTTTATAAAAAGGAATCAGCTGAATGATCACCAGGGGATCTCCTTGCCTTAAAGTGACAACTCTGATAGGTAAAACAATGTTTTTGACTCACCCTGCTTCCTATCCAATTAAGCTATGGTGTTTGTATTGGGAAAACACATTTTATTTCAGGTTGTGTTCATATAATTAGTCTCTCACCTCTAAGCCAGCAATTCTCAGCCAGTGAGAAGCGGGGAAGGAAGAGCTCTCTCCCTTGGAGGAAAGTATGGGCACCCTCTGGGAGCAACTCCCAAATTCAGATATTCCTGTCCCCAACCCTCCTCCTCCCCTTCGCCTCCCTCCCTCCCTCTCCCCCTCTCTCCCTCTCTCCCTCCCTCTCCCCTTGTGTGTGTCTCTCTCTCTCACTGTGATACAATGTCCTGTTCCTGGAGGGCATGGGACTGGACTTGAGAACTACTCCTTTAGGAAAGGAGCCACACTTCCACATTGTATGCTGCTCTTCACGCCTTGCTGTTGCTTCTCATTGAAGATTTAAGTTCAAGAGCTCATAGCTGCCTTCTGCGGGGTAGAAGTCATGACCTCTGGATTCCTGTCTTTCACAGAAACAACACCAGGACTGTTGCCTTTCCCCACCCCTCCGGTTAGCTTAATTGCTGTTCAGATCCTTCAAGTCCTGAGAGAGCATTAGCCATCCATTTAATTTTTCCAGGTAGGAGATTAACCAAAAATTAACCTGGCAGCAATGATAAAATCCACCGAGTCATTATGTAGTTCTTGCCTTTCGTAGATCATAAACACCCCAGTTGAGGATTATTTACTATCCCTGGGAAATCTAAGTTTATGAAAGAAGGTTGCAGAGCAAAATGTAAAACCAATTTTACAGGCAGACATATCCTTATCTCTTCCATCAGCCTAGCAGAGTCCTTCCAATTAACTCTCTCCTCACAGAGAAAACCCAGCAGGTAGATGTCTGGTTCCCAAACTGTGAATGCTTCAGGGCATGTGTAGACACACTAAAGGGGTTTAGAGAGCCCTGGCGTCCCCTCTGAGCCACCTTCTGGAGCTGGTTCCTCAAGTACATATTTAACCAGTTAATAGCTTTGTCACCTGCAAAATTGTCGGGCCTCATAATCCACGCTGGCCTGCCTCGTGTGTTTTGTGGTGTGTGTGTTTTTTGAAAGTCTAGGGAGGGGAAGCACGGTTGTGCGTAGTGGCTAATGGGAAAAATTGTAGCTTGATGGACCTGGGAATCCTTGGAGATTACCTGCTATTGAGTTGAGAGATTACGCTAATGCCACTCCCTGGTGTGACCCTCCAGAGTGGCACATGGCAAACAGCCTGGGCTGATAAGGCCTGTGATCTAAGAATGTGTTTGCTGCTGTTGTTTATCTCTGATTTTTTTTTTTTAACTTTTTAAAAAATTATAGTCGACATGCAAATTATATTAGTTTTATGTGTGCAGCACAGTCATTAGACACTTATATAACTTATGAAGTGCTATCAATTGTTTTAAAGGGTTGTCAGTAACAAAGGATATGTGGCAGAGGCGCATGTGGCCCGCAAAACCTAAAGTAGTTCCTCTCTGCCCAAGAGGGGTTTCTCCCCAGAGGCCTGATCACCTGTGACTTTCAGGAATGTTAGTTGTCTTGCTGGGGCTTGTTTTGATTCTCTCTTGTATACATCCTCCAGACAAATCTCAAAATTAGTTTGACTTCTTACCGCAGTTCCTAATCCTGCCACAATGAGCTATCCCTTTAAAATAATGAAAATTCTAGACTTCATTTATTCAGTGTTCTTAATTTAAACTTAAATGTTTATATGGGTGATTTTTTTTTTTGGCCTTTGTTTTTTAAATTGAATTTATTGAGGTGAGGTGACACTGGTTAATAAAATTAGATAGACTTCAGGTGTACACTTCTCTAGCATTATCTGTATACTGTATGTTCACCACTCCAGGTCAAGTCTCCTTCCATCACCATTTATCCCCCTCTACCTTCTACCTCCCCCCACCCCCTTTCCCTCTGGTAACCATCACATTGTTGTCTGTGTCCATGAGGGTTTTTGTTTGTTTGTTTATTTTTTTCCTTCACCTCTTTCGCTCAGACCAGTGTAAAAATGTTTAAGTTCCCTTTTCATCTGGGGATATGGATTAGTGATTAAAACAGGATGTTTATGAAGTATGAACTCAAATCCGGTGAAAATTCCTGAGCAAATGAGGGGAAATTCAACCTCAAATCGTGAATGGGAGTGACAGACCTGGCATTTCTGAGACACTTGCCAAGGGAGGAATGAATTGAAACCGAGACGGAGCAGTAATCAGAAGAGCACAGGCTGTGTGCGGGGGTTGGGTGGGAGTGTGGGTGTCATTACTGTGGCGACGTAGATGAATACCAGCCTTGGTATTGCTCAGGTATTCCTTGAGAAGCCACTGATGCCAATCTCGGCATCTAGGCCACAGTATTACCGTGGCTAGTGCCAGCCAAAGGAAGATGTTTCTCAAAGCTTACTTGACTTGTGAGATCTATTTTGGAAAACCTTGGAAAGGGAAACTGAAGTAATGGGAGAAATTGGATGCTGTTCCCAATGTAGATATGGTTGGAAATGTCTTCAGTCAAAAAGATGAACTGAAAATGTGTTTTTATCAACTAAGACCATCCTGTGAGACAGCTCAATATGCTCAAAAGTCAAGCATGAGCCTCTGAGAAACTGTGGTTAGCAGATTGATAAAATCTGAAAAACCACAGTTAGCATGGTTGATTTCCTTACAGACTGAGAAAGTCCAAATGGTAGTAGTTGACCTCTTGATAGGTTGTTCTCATTTTTTTTTCTTGTTTTGGCAGCATCGTTACTGAGGGATAATTCACATACATTCAATAGGTCATTTGAAGTGGAGAACTCCGTGGTTCTTACTGTGTTCACTGCACTGGGCAGCCATCACCACAGACAATTTTAGAATTGAAATTCCGGAGCAATCGAACCTACTCTGCTTTGCCTATTCTGGTGATTTCCTATTGATAGAATCACATAATATGTGGTCTTCTGTGATTGGCTTCTTTCCCCTGGCATCATGTTTGCAAGGCTCATCCATGTTGTAGGATGTATCAATACTTCCTTTTTTGTGGCTGAATAATGTTCCATTGTTTAGCTATACCACAGTTTATTTACCCATGAGACATTTGGGTTGTTTCTACCCTTTGGCTATTATGAAGAATGCTGCGGTACACATTTGTGTATAAGTTCTATGTGGACATATGTTTTCCATTTTTTTGAGCCTCTACCTGGAAGTAGAACAGCTGAGCTAAATGATAACGCTATGTTTAAAATTCTGAGAAACTGCCAATCCCGTTTTCCACAGTGGTTGCCCCCTTTCACATTCCCACCTGCAGTTTATGAGAATTCGCATTTCACTCCATCCTCCCCAACACTTGTTATGGCCTGTGGTTTTTGCTATAGCCATCTAGTGGGTATGAAGTGCTCCCTCACTGCGGCTTTGCTTTGCATTTTCTTGATGGTTAATGATGTCGAGCATCTTCTCAGGTGCTTGTTGGCCATTTGTATGTTTTCTTTGGAAAAAATATCCATTCAGATTCTTTGCCTATCTTTTAATTGGGCAGACCTTTGATCTGTCCCATTGTAGGTGTTTTGTGTGTATTTATTTATTAACCAAGTAAATAAAAGAACCCCCCAGGGGACTGGAACCAGGTGACTAAGCCCTTACAATTCCCAGCATCTGAAAAACCAGGCCCTCCCTCAGGGAGAGGCTGCATCCATTCAGTGTTTTGCTTGCAATCACAGCAGCCGAACCGGCCAGCTCAAGCTCCACACACAGCCTGTTCCAAGGCTGCAGGGTATCACGGCAACGGAAGTGCCAATGCAGCCAGGCTTCCGGGAAGGTGGGAGACCCAGCGCACACCCTTTGCTTTGCTCCTCCATCTGTATCTTGGTTAATTCTCCTTCTCTGGGGAACCAGGGATGTCTGTCTGAGCTACTCAGTTCACCAGGAGGACAGACTAACTTCAACACAAGCTTTTAGGTTCCAGTTCCAACTCTCCCTTCTCTCTGTCCCGAACCCAATCCCAGGAAAGGGCACTGTGATCGGAAGAGCGTGGGTGAGGTGCCTGCCCCTGGCGCCCTTGGCCAGGGGAGCAGGGATACACAACAGAAGCCTGGTAGCCGGGAGCCCACGCCTGTGCGAGATGGAGCAGGAGGAGGATGAGCCATGCATTCCACACGGAGGCTTCTTCAACTTTGTCCCTGACCCAGTGCCAAAGCATTGGGAGGCAATTTGAAGTATACATGCATGTTTCATATATATAAATTTTAAATACACATACACCTGTACATAGGTGTACACACATGCATCCATACTCATTTTAGTCTTAATAGCAACGTTTAATATAAGGTTAAGCACAGTGATTATGATAATAGAAGCTAACATGTTTGTTGGTTTAGATCTTTCATGTGATTTATTGTATTGTTAGGTGAATACTGCTATTACGACGTTTTGAATATGAGGAAACGTAAGTACATAGAGGTTCAGTGGATAATTCCCACTCTTTTTTTTTACTTTAGGGTAAAGTGACCAGATTTGAAGCAGTACACCATTGACCAAGGGGGTTCTTTTTTTTTTCTTTTTCTTTTTTTTTATTATTACTTAAAAGATTACAAAGAGTAATCGGGACTTTTTTAAAACGCCACGGGATGCGGACAAACTGTTAAAAATCGGGACGTCTGGTCACCTTACTTTAGGGAAACAGAGTAGCTGAGAAACCCTGAACTGCCTGGTCCTAAGGCCCAGATATATGGCCAGTGTGCAGGGTTGGAATGATTCTTTGCTATCTGTCCAGGTTCCAGGGACGCTCCTGAATTGTCTGTTCTGTCCCCTGTAGGTATATCAGGATTGGAGACAAAGAGTGTGAATTTCATGAGAACTTTCGTCTCTTCCTTCACACAAAACTGGCCAATCCTCACTATAAGCCAGAATTGCAAGCTCAGACAACCCTGCTCAATTTCACGGTCACAGAAGACGGTCTGGAAGCCCAGCTGCTGGCAGAGGTGGTCAGTATCGAAAGGCCGGATTTGGAGAAACTGAAGGTAAAAAAAACGAAATCATCCACCAACACTTACTCAGCGTCTGCTTTGCACAAATTATACTCCCGGACACACGAGTGTTAGGCAGGAGCCCTGCCCTCCAGGATCTTACAGTCTAATCGAGAAAAAAGAGGGTGTGTGTGAACAGTAGCGGAAATTCAGGGGGACTTCTCGTGAAGGAGGTAGTAAGTTGTGCTGGCTCCAGGTCTAGTTTGATGCCAGTGGCTGGGACAGGCAGAGGCATGAGAGTCTTGGGAAGCTGTGGGCACATGCCTTTGCAGGTAGGTGATATAGCTGATTCAGCCAGGGCCACAGAGCGGAAAAGAGGAGCAAAGGAGTAAGGTTGGAAAATTTAAGGGGCTTGCCTTGGCCGGTGGGCTAGGTGGTTAGAGCATTGGCCCAAGCACTGAAGGGTTTGCTTCCTGGTTAAGGGCACCTACCTGGGTTTTGGGCTTGCTCCTCACCCCCTACACCCCACCCCCCATCAGGACATGTTTGAGAGGCAACTAGTCGATGTGTTTTTCTCACATGGATGTTTCTCCCTCTCTTTCTTACTCTCCCTCCCTTCCACTCTGTCTGAAACGCAATGGAAAAAAAATATCCTTAGGTGAGGATTAATACCTCCTTCCCCTCCACCCTCCAAAAAATAGAAAAACCTTAAGGGACTTGTCTGGTTATGACTAACATTTAAAGGGAAATTTATGGCTTTAAGTGCCCTGATGAGGGGCAAATAATTAAATTCAATGTTGAATACAGACAACAAGAAAACCAGAGTAAGATTATAAACGTAGGAAGAAGGCTGCTGTAGAGTTCAGTAATAGCAACGGAGATGGTTTGGCCTCAAAGCCAAGAGTATTTACCATCTGACCCTCGTTGGAAAAAGCTGCTATTCCCGGTATAAACCCGTGGTGCTCCAGTGGTGGTTCCGGAGACAGCAGCGTCAGGTTCATGGTGCCAAGTGATGATGAAAAGTGTTCACACTCCGGACCCTGGAGTGCAACCCCTTCTGACGCTTTTCCCAAGGATTAGGAAACGTGGTTATCGGTGTGTTTTCATGTTAAGTGTGTTTCATTCTGAAGGAGTCCGTGAAATGGACAAGTAAGGAAACGCTAGTTAAAAACAGGACTTTAACCACCATCGCTTACTCTTCTCTCGGTTTGTGGCAGTTGCTTCTGACGAAGCACCAGAACGACTGTAAGATAGAGCTCAAGTCCCTGGAGGACGACCTCCTGCTGCGCCTGTCGGCGGCCGAGGGCAGCTTCCTGGGCGACACCCAGCTGGTGGAGAGACTGGAGACCACGAAGGCGACGGCCGCCGAGATAGAGCATAAGGTGGGGAAGGCCGAGGGCACAGGCGGGTTTGCTTCAGCGCTCTGCTTGAATAAACATGCGTGGAGGCAAGCATAGTGCTATTTGGTAATTTCTCAAAGGGCACTGATGGACCGTCCGATGAACTGCCCTAAAACAAGGGCTTTCTGGACCAGCTTGTGCTTCTCCTCATTCCACACGGACCCAGGCGCTCAGATCAGACTCCTTTAGGCTGTTACTTGGTGGCGGTGGGTTTTTGGTCTTTGGGTTTTTGTTGTTGTTTTGTGTGTGTGTTTTTTGTTTTGTTGTGAATCCTCTCCATTGCTGTTTAGAGAGGAGAAGAGAGAGGGAGAGACAGAGAGAAACATCGATAATAAGAGAGATACATCAATTGGTTGACTCCTGCATGCACCTCAACCAGGGCCGGGGAACCTGCAACCAAGGTACATGCCCCTTGATCAGAATCGAATCTGGGACTCTTCAGTCCACAGGCCAGTGCTCTATCCACTGAGCCAAACTGGCGAGGGCCTGTTATTTGTTCTGTGTGACCAAATTTGAAGAACACTGGGGCCTGCTGGCTAAGAGGACTAAAATCTGAAAAGGTTTCATTTAGAATCTTAGCCCTGGCAAATCGACCTCATCCAGTCTCACCACGGGGCTCCCAGTCTGTTGTCCATTTTAGAGAAATCCTGAGAGCTGAAGTTTTGTGTCCAGGCGGTCAGGGCTGGAAGGCTGAGCAAGAGATGGTCTCCTGCTGTCGTCAGATGCCTTGTTCACACTGGGAAAATGGCACGTCCTGGAAGCCCAGGAGGTTTCTCCCTGAGCGCACTTCCTGCTGACCTCCCGCTTGTGTCCCAGGGGCTTTATGCATGGTGTGCGCTGTGGATTTTCACAAGCAACCATTAACCCTTAAAACTCCAGTGTTCAAAGTCAGAGGAACCCACATTCGCTTCCTGGAATATCCTCATCACCAAGCAGTCTGCTAATTCCCCAGCGGAGGCTGTGTGGCCACACATCCAATATATTTACCTTAATTTAAGCAAGGAAATGGAATTCCAAATGACTCTCTTTTTTACTGAAAAGGAATTCTAGGGGCCTCCCGAGATGGTAAAGATTAGAGCATTTAAGTAAATTAGGTCTTAGCTTTCAAATTAACTTCTAATTGTCTCTTAAAATGCCTCTCCCTATCTTCTTAATATATTGCCATATAGGGACTTCCCTCTCTGCTCTTCATTATCTTTATTTCCTTTTATACACAAATATGATGGATCGAGTTGATTAAAAAAGTTTTGGGAAATACTGCATCATATAGAGCTATATGGCCAGCAGAGGTCCTGGCTAAAAGAAATAGATATTTGAGCCTTGAATAAAAGCCAATATGTTGGTTGAGAGTGGTTTCTTTTAATTATCTCTCAGAATGTACCCAGAGGCTAATACATAACGATAAACTAAATGGAAATATATGAGCATATGGTTGTTCTGATGCAAAGTCAAAACTAGACAGTCATGAATATAAAGGCTTTTTAATAAACCTGCCTATTAGATATATTATTGACCTTGGCTGCTTTTGTATACCTTGTTGACTAATAAAGTTATTGGCATTGAATTGGCCCAGCAGACTTGTAAGGACTCTCCCTGGGAGGTGATATACCTGGGTTATTAACCCTGGAAAGAGAGAGGGGGGAACAGGAAGGTGACATTACGCAGAATAAATTCCGTAGCACCGAAACCACCTAGTTTGTTCAACCTATAATCAAAACAACTAGCATTATATCCCTTCTCCTTGGAAATGCCTATGAAAAAATTATTTTAAAAATTATTTTTAAATTGCTTTAAATATTTTAATATTCATAGTAAATATAAAATTCAAATTGTTTTAATATGAATTTAATAATTTTGAACAGCAAGCACATAGATACTATTTGTTAGCATTTAAAAATATGTATATTTTTATTGATTTCAGAGAGGAAGGGAGAGGGAGAGAGAGAGAGAAACATCAGTGATGAGAATCATTGATCAGCTGCCTCCTGCACATCCCCCACTAGGGATTGAGCTCACAACCTGGGCATGTGCCTTGCCTGGCATCGAACCCAGGACCCTTCACTCCACAGGCCGAAGTTCTGTCTACTGAGCCAAATTAGCTAGGGCTGTTATCTATTTTGATACGAATAATTTCTCCTTTCAGATATGTCCCTTCCATCACTTGGATAAGAATAGAGGATGTGAACGATTAAGTTACTTATGTTGTTTGCTCTCACCACAGGTGACTGAAGCTAAAGAAAATGAGAGGAAAATCAACGAGGCCCGAGAATGTTACCGACCAGTGGCCGCCAGAGCAGCTCTCCTTTATTTTGTCATTAACGACCTCAGAAAGATCAACCCCCTCTATCAGTTCTCCTTGAAGGTAATGCTGAACAGGCGAAGGAAAGTATTTAGTTTCTGGAAGTTCTGAATTTATTTTTAAGCAACTAGTGCACCTAGGAAGGAGTCATGACGGTCTAGCTAACAAAAAAGCCAAAACATCCTCGTGCCCTTACTTTCATTTATAATTTTCAATAAGGCTTTGAGTTCATTAAACTATGCAACCTCAGAATATAACTGTTTTTGTTCTTAAACAGTCTTGAGGAGTTTCATGTCTATAAGTAAGAAATATTTCCCAGAAGCCTCTCTGCTTTCTCTGTGAAAATGTAGGTATAATTAAAGAGATTTCCTGTATTATTTTGGTATTGAGGGAGAAAGAATGAGAACAGCATTAAGCCACTAGTACATGCAAGGCACTTTCCTACTTTAGTTCATTCTTTTTTTAAAATCTTTATTATTCATATTATTACAGTTGTTACTCTTTTTCCCCCCCATAGCTCCCTTCTTCCCAGTTCCCATTGCACCCTCTGCCCTTATCCCCCTCCCCCACTGTCCTCATCCATAGGTGTACGATTTTTGTCAGATCTCTTCCCACATCCTCCATATCCCTTTCCCCCTGTGAATTGTCATTCCACTCCCTTTCTATGCCCCTGATTTGATTCAATTCACCAGTTTATTCTGTTTATCAGATTTTTTTTAACTCACTTGATTTTTAGGTTCACTTATTGATAGATGTGTATTTGTTGTTCATAATATTTATCTTTACTTTTTCTTCTTCTTCCTCTTTTAAAGGATACCTTTCAGGATTTCATATAATATTGGTTGGGTGGTGGTGAATTCTTTTAGCTTTTTCCTGTCTGTGAAGCTCTTTGTCTGACTTTCAATTCTGAATGATAGCTTTGCTGGGTAAAGTAATCTTGGTTGTAGGTTCTTGCTATTCATCATTTTGAATATTTCTTGCCACTCGCTTCTGGCCTGCAAAGTTTCTGTTGAGAAATAGGCTGACAGTCGTATGGATGCTCCCTTGTAGGTAACTGACTGCTTTTCTCTTGCTGCTTTTAAGATTCTCTCCTTGTCTTTTGCCCTTGGCATTTTAATTATGATGTGTCTTGGTGTGGTCCTCTTTGGATTCCTTTTGTTTGGGATTCTCTGTGCTTCCTGGACTTGCAAGTCCATTTCTTTCATCAGGTAGGGGAAGTTTTCTGTCATTATTTCTTCAAATACGTTTTCAATATCTTGCTCTCTCTCTCTTCTTCTGGCACCCCTATAATTCTGATGTTGGTACACTTGAAGTTGTCCCAGAGACTCCTTACACTATCTTCTTATTTTTGGATTCTTTATTCTTTTTGCTTTTCCAGCTGGCTGTTTTTTGCTTCTTCATAATTCATATCTTTGACTTGATTCTTGCTATCCTCTAGTCTACTGTTGGATCGCTGTATATTATTCTTTATTTTAGTCGGTGTATGCTTAATTTCTAGCTGGTCCTTTTTCATATCCTCGAGGGTCTCACTAAATTTATCAGCAGTCTCTAGAATATTCTTGAAAAGCCTTATAACCATGGTTTTGAACTCTATATCCAGTCGTTTGCTTTCCTCCGTTTCTGTCATTTGTGACCTGTTTCTTTGTCTCCGCATTTTGGCTGCTTCCCTGTGTTGACAGAGTGGCTTTCTGTGCTAGGTGTCCTGTAGGGCCCAGTGGCTCAGTCTCCTCAATTACCTGAGGTGGATACTCTTGGTGCACTGCTTTGTCGGCTTTGAGAACAGTCTTGTTGTAGCTAAGCCTTGATTGTTGTTGGTTTCACTGGGAGGAATTGACCTCCAGGTCACTTGGCTGTGAGAATCAGCTGTTTATGGTAGGAGAACTTCTGTGCTGGAGACACCATTATGGGCAAGACTTGTTTCAGTGGGGCTTTGGTGCCCACTGAGTCTGCCCCCCTGAGTGTGTCCCTTATGAGTCTGAGGAGTTGTAGACACTCTGACCACTGGGTACACAGTCTCTTGGAACTCTAAGGAGGTGCTATTTTAGCTTCTGCCTGAGGTTTCCCAGCCTTTTATATGCAAAAGCCTCTGTGCACAGCTTGGATGGGGCAGGGTTTCAGGAAATCTACAGGGCAGAGCAACCAGCTATGGCTGATTCTCAGCCCTGCCTTAAGAGGCACCAGGTCTTAAACCGCTCTGGAATTCCTCCTGGTGCCAGACAGTGCCGGACAGGGCCAGATGGTGCTAGACAGTCCAGCTCCTCCCCATATGATTCTGAGTTCCCAGAAACTCACCTGGAGCTGGAGTTCAGAACCATTGGGAGCTTGTGCCTCCCTCTGGTACGAAATGCTGCCAGCCCTTTCCACAAGCCCCTTCACGCACACCTCCGTACCTCTGCACTTTATTTCCGCACCTCCCCTGAGTCTTAGTCTCTTTCTAGTTGTAGAATTTCCACTCAGCCAGCCTTCCTGTGGGTCTGGGTGGTGTCCGTTTTTTCTTTTCGTTGTGGTTTTGAAATGGTTGTGCACAGTAGCAATTCCGGTGTTCACCTATGCTGCCATCTTGGTTCTTAGTTCATTTTTATGCCTGACACATCTCAACGTGGTACACTATTTTACCCCTATTAAAAGAAGAAAAGTAACATTTTTAGATTCTGAATAAATTATCCCAGATTGCGCCGTTTGTACTTAAAGAGCCAGAATTTGAATCTGTGATTCCAAAGCCTATGCTCTACTTTACACAGTTCTGCCTCTGGGCAGTATTCATTCATTCTTCAATCAATTTTTAAACAGTTATTGAAATCAGTCATCATGCCAGATGCTGTGGTTGTCACTGAATATACAGTTGTTTTATTTAAAAAAACACACACAGATATGAGTGAAGATATATGGGGGTCAGTGTGTGTGTGTGTGTGTGTAAAAGTGATAAATATTATGAGGGGGAACAGTAGGGATGGTGGGATTGTGTCACTGGGGGCTCAAGGAAGGCCTCTCGGAGGAGGTGACATTAGAACTGATTCCTGAAGCATAAATAGGATTTAGCCATGTGAAGAGTGGAGAAAACAAGGATGTGTAAGCTATGAAAGAGTTTGGGATTCCAGGTAGTGAATGCATCTATGTGGGTGGAGGATAATGAGTGAGAATATGACAAGCAGGAGTCGGGAGAGGTGAGAAGGTCTAGATCGTCTGAGGTCCCTGACCCCGATGGGGATTTTGGATTCTAGTCTGTGTGCTAAGATAAGCCAGTGAAAGGCTTTAAGCAGAGGCTGATCTGACAAAAGACTCAGACGTGAATAGACTTGTGATATGATTTGAAGCTAGGATAATCAGTTCTTAGAGATGGATTGGATATGAGCAATGAAGAAGAGGAATAGAATCGAGAATAACAAGCAGGGTCTGGTCGTATGGGAATGAGAAGCAGTGGGATTTGGTTTTGGAACAGAGTATAAGGAGAACAATAAACTGAAATCAATGGTGTCAGCCCAGGATACCCAAATACCAGAACGAAGCTAAGGCATTATGAGAAAAGGAAACGACGGAGCTGCCCCCTTCATGAACATTGTTGCAAAACTACTCAAGGAGAGAGTGGCAAATTGAATCCAGCCACATCTAAAAAACACAGTATATTATGCCCAAGTGGAATTTTTGCTAGGAATGTAGGTTGGTTAAATATTCAAAGATCACACAGTGTAATGCTTCTTATTACTAGAATAAAAGAGAAAAACCATATGATTGATTCAATGGATGCAGACAAAGAATTTGACAAATTTTAACACCTGGTTTAAAAATAAAGAAAAAACACACTGAGCAAACTAGGAGTAGATGGTAGCTTCTCAGTGTGACAAAGGACATCTGTAAAAATCTACAGCTAATACCAGTATAACTCAATGTTGAGAAATTGAATGCTTTCCCCTAAGATCAGAAAAAGACAAGGATATCTCCTCTCAACACTTCTGTTCAACACTGCACGGGAGGTTATAGCTAATGCAATAACATATTAAAAGGCACAGAGATTTTTAAAAAGAATAAAAACTGTCTTCTTCCCCCCCCCCCCCCAACACATGACCTGATTGTGTATGTAGAAAATCATAAGAAATCTACAAAAACACTACTAGGACTAAGAATTGAGTTTTTAGCAAGATTGTAGGGTATAAAATCAATATAGAACAATCTGTTGTATTTCTATATATGAGGAACAAGGAAAATAATAACTCAATGCTATTTATAATAGCTTTCAAAACTATGAAACTTTTAGGGATAATTTTAACAAAACAAATATAAGATCTGCATACGGAAAGCAACTAAACATCCTTGAAAAAATTTCAAAAAGCTTAGGTAAATGGAGAAAGAGATCATGATTTTGGTTTAGAACACTCATTATTATTAAGATGTCATGTCTCTTCAAATTGATGTATAAATTCAATTCAGTCTCAGTCAAAATCCCACAAAGCTTTTTTTTTGTTTTTTGAGAAATTGGTAAGCTGATTCTAAAATTTGTGCAGAAGTGCAAAGGATTTAAAATAACTAAATAATTTTTTAAAAGAACAACAAATATGGAGACAAAATACATATTTTAAGGCTTATTAAAACCTTCACTAATCAGCCTAAAGGAAAATACATAGATCAATGGAACAGAATAGAAAATCCAAAAGTAGACCCACAAATGTATGGTCAGCTGATTTTTTAGTGATGCCAAGACACTTCAAAGAGGAAGGAATAAATTTTTTATAACAAATGGTGCTGAGCCAACTGAATATCAACCATTGCATCACACTATACACAAAATTAACTCAAAACGAATAATCTCAGCTATAACATTTCTAGGAAGGAAAATAAGAGAAAATCTTTGGGCTTTGGGTCAGGCAAAGATTTCTTAAGAAAGAAAAAAATTGATAAATGGAACCTTATCACATTAAAAACATGTATGGTCTTCTAAAGACATTATTAAGAAAATGAAAAGGCAAGCCACAGACTACTATCTCCAATACATACATACATCTAACAGAATTTATAGCATAATATATAAAGAACGTGTGCAGCTCAATAAGACAACCAACCCAATTAAACAAACAGATGAAAAGTTTGGACAGACATATCCTATGCTAAAACATGTGACTTGCCCCATACACGCATTTTTTTTTAAATGCTCAACAGTTACCAGAAAAATGCAAAGAGGATGATGCGGTGTAGTTGCGTAGCGAGGAGGTGTAAGTAGATTTTATAGAATGATGCTAATAACAGTAATGACAGCAAATTATATAATTTTCATAAAAATCCTGTCCTGTTGTCTCTCCCCATGGATACCTTTAAACTGTATTGGCCCTGTGTGTTAAGGCCTCGCTAGACATCCAGGCACCAGTTATCACCCTTTAACAGTCACTTTACACTCCCCAGGCTTTCAGTGTGCTGTTCCACAGAGCCATGGAGCAGGCCGACAGGGTGGGGGACACACAGGGGCGCATCTCGGTCCTCATGGAGAGCATCACCCACGCCATCTTCCTGCACACCAGCCAGGCGCTGTTTGAGAGGGACAAACTCACCTTCCTGTCCCAGATGGCTTTTCAGGTGAGCAACTTGGAACCAGTCACCCATCTCTGTTTGTGAGGTACTTTATTTCTGAAGGGAAGCATAGACACCTGTGTTTTCGGAAGCCCTTGAATTAACTTTTCAACAAAATATTTTCATGCCTGTTACCACCCATGATGTATTATGAAAAATACCTAGAATTCAAAAATAGTCTAAAATTGGAGTATTTGACCTGTTTATCTTTGTGATGTTTTTATGTGGAAATTAGGGATATTTTCATCTGAGCCCCTCCCCCCCCAAAAAAAAAATGTTCTATGGACTTCTTGTCAATTCTGTAATCAGAATATCCAAAGTTCGTTCCAGTTCCCAGTGTGAGCTCATAGTGTCTTGGATGAAATTCCTATATCACTACTAACATAGTAATAGCTCTACCCTCTGTGGAGTAACTCGGTCCATTGTCATCGCAGACTTTCTCAATTTGTAAAACAAATTTTAAGACATTTGATCTAATAGCAGAAGACTTAACTATGAAAGCATATTTCACATATGTTAGAGACATAAAATTAGAATAAAGCAGTCTTCATAATTACTTGCTGTCAGATTTCTGATCAAGGTTTTGAGATCATGGGCAAACCTTATTTCTTATTTCAATTATAGAACAGATATATATCTGTAAGAATTTTTGGAAGACTCGATTGTGCTATTTAATCATATCTATTAAGCAGTCACTGCTTCCTGTGTCGTGATTTTGATGCGTATACCAAATGACTCTCTTCAATTTTGTGTATTCTCAAGATTTTGTTGAGAAAGGAAGAGATAGACCCTGTTGAATTGGATTTCCTGCTTCGATTCACAGTTGAACACACTTACCTGAGTCCTGTCGACTTTCTAACTACTCAGTCATGGAGTGCCATTAAGGTATGTAGGAGCATGGGTTTTCACATCTCAGTACTCTCAAATGTAGAAACGTAGCTTTAAAAATCCAAGTGACATAAACCGCTTCAGTTGTAGAAATATGCTGTACAGTCTAATTGATCTTTATATTACTAAATTGAGTAATTTATTTTGCTTTTATTTTAAATTTATTTTTCATTTATTGTTGGCACACAATATTATATTTGTTTCAGGGGTACGACTAAAGTCACTGATTTCTTATTGGAAGTAAAGGAACGTTTGATCTATTTAATGGGCAGAAAAGTTGTTAATGAATATTTATAGTCTTTATGACCTTTAAAAAAAGTTAAGAAATATAAATGAATAATTTTTAATCTGCCTGGCGCTACTTTCTTTATTTTATAATTATGTGCTTATTCGAAGACTCAGGAATTCCTTTGAGATGCTCATCATATGCTAAGCTTGGCCCCACTTTTTTTTTTTTTTTTCTAAGAAAAGGCACCATTTCTATGCATTGAAGACTTATTTTTATGGTGTATTTAGATCTTTAGTTTTTAAGAAACAAAATGTTAAATTCCAGTTTATTTAGAATCATACTTTAGAACTATAAATTCAAGTGTGTATTGGTCAGGGCCTCCGCAGAAAACAGATGGCACATTCAAAGGGGAGATTAAAAAAAAATTAACAGAGGCTAGAGTGTATTTTCATAGTAAGGGAAGAGGAAATAGAGAATCCACCAGGAATGGAGATGGCAAAAGGAAGGAAAAGGAGCAGTTACCAAAATGACTGAGATATGATGTGATGGGAGAGAGCCAGCTGCAGGAGCTGCGGCATTGGGTAGAGGAACTTGCCCAACTAGGCCGCTTCAGAGGCAGAGCTGGTAAGACGTACACTGACCTCTTTCTTCCCCAGAAAGCCCTCTAGTCCCTGGCCATTGCCTCCTATCGGACAAACCCAACCAGGCCAGAGAACCAGGGAGCTTAGTCCGAGACACTCTTGGAGCTCACCTCGTAGCAGGGCAGAAAAGGGTGCAGGGTAAATCCGGAGAGGAAATGAAAGACCGTCCAGGACAACTTGTGTATGTAGGACTCGATGCAGGCACAAGTCTATCTCAGAGGCTCGAGATAAACTATTCCTGTCCGTTCCCCTACAGGCAGTAGCCCTTATGGAAGAATTCCGAGGCATAGACAGAGACGTGGAAGGATCTGCCAAGCAGTGGAGGAAGTGGGTAGAATCCGAGTGTCCCGAAAAAGAAAAGTTACCGCAAGAATGGAAGAAGAAAAGTTTAATACAGAAGCTGATTATTCTGAGAGCAGTGCGCCCCGACAGGATGACCTATGCGCTCAGGTGGGGCAGTCAGCATCTTCGGAAATTCAAGTTAACCGGGAGGAAACCGTGTCGAGGGGTTGGGAGAATCTGCCGGAGGCATTTACAGTCCATACTAATGAGAAGTGATTCTGCGGAAATGTTGATACTGCACTCACTCCTATTGTTAAAATTTGCTCAACCCGAATCAGGACACCCTTCCTGAAAAAGCTTGATCCTGAAATCTGCAGGGGAGACAGGGAGGGAACGGTAATATTTTGGGAAGAGAGATGGGTGTCAGCAGAGTGCAGAGGCCAGGGAAATGCCTTGTCCAAGTGTTAATTTCCATTGTCTTTATTCTGTGGTGGCATTTTGGCTCCAAAGATTTTACATGTCAAGTAAAAATCAATTCCTTTCATAGAGATGCTCAGAGTCCCATAACTTTGCAGCCAGCACGATTCAGAAGCAGAAAGCCCTGTCTGCATCTTGGTTCAAGTGACCTTTTTCTCTGCCGTTTTGGCTTCCGAATGGTAACGTGCTGCCTTATTCGCACACGTTGCGTCCTAATTTGAATTCACCAACCAGAGTTCACAACGGCCTTTCCGGCCCCTCTTTCTTTCGTGGTATTCACGTGCCTGGTTTCCCCCCTCCACTTTGTCTAGTTCAGCCGGTTTTCTCTTTGCAGCCTCCTCTGCCGAGCCCTCACTTGACAAGTGAATTCTGCTCAGTGCTGCTTGCTTTCTGCTAAATCGGGTGCTGCTGGAAAATAATCCCTGCTTAATGGAGCTTCCCTGTGTGAGAAACACCCCAAAAAGCATTTGTATATTCATGAGAAGCCCAGCAGGCTGGAAAATTGCACTGTGGCAAATCTAATGAGCTGTTAAGAAGTAATGGGGGGTCTGGCAAGGGACTGGGGGTGGGTACGAAGCTATAGGCAGGCAACTGATGGTACTGAGGGGTGGTCTCAGCAGCCCCCCAAAATAGAATGTAGGCGCCTGGTTTTCAGAGCTTCGCAAGCAGAGAGGGACCTCCCCCCCGCCCCCGCCAATTCTGCATGAGTCCAGTTGGATTCATATCGTCACTCCAGCACAACGTTCTGTGTGAAGTACGTGGTTTGCTTTCTTCCTGTGCCTGTGGTTTAAGCTCATCCAAGTTGTAACATTTTTCAAGGTCAAATGCAAGCCTGGTCATACATTTTGCACTGTCTTTTTTACAGGAATTTCGTGGAGGAAAAACTGGGTGCAAAGTATGTGGAGAGGACCCGGTTGGACTTAGTGAAAGCCCTTGAGGAAAGCAGCCCAGCCACCCCAGTGTTCTTCATCCTGTCTCCGGGGGTCGATGCCCTCAAAGACCTCGAGGTCCTTGGTGAGTGGCCAGGGGGCCTGCTGGCCCGCCCTCCGGCCTTCCTTCGAGTGCCCACCCTTCCTTTCAGTTGATGGCTATCTCAGTTTCTTTGATCCTCCCCCCCCCCATTTGCTGGAGACTGAGCGCATGGAAAACATTAGACCAGTCACGCTGTAGAGTCTGAAGAAATGTCCAAATGGCACGTGCCTCTGGTTAGCGTAATGCAAGTTTCCTTCATACTAGTTTCCACCTTGGGACTGTGTGAGGGCCGGAGGGCAGTTTTCTCCAGGCTCGTGTACTCTGGTGCCCCCTACGACTAAATAATGGTCATTAGTAAGCCGGAGCGTGAAGCTGCGGCGCCTCGCACAGTCGCACAGACCTGCTCTAATGACCGTGGAGCACCTGGCTGTGCTCAATTCAAGTGCGGCCTCACGAGGTGAGAGGCTCCTGCGTTTACCCAGCGAGCCGGTCCCTTCAGAACATGATGGGATCTCCGCCACAGGTTGCTCCTTTTTACGAGGGAATTGCTTTGCGACTCCCGCTAGAGCTTATAAAGCTCAGTAACATTACGCTCGCCATCTGTCAAAATGTCAAAAGCTTTATTACCATAAGACCAGAGGAACTGGGTTTCCGTGGGCCTGGGGCGCCTGCAAGGAGGCAGCCGTGGAGGGCTCCTGCGGCTGCCTGTTGGAAATTCAGAGATTTAGTTCAGAGCCTGCGAGAAAGCGACCCGGAAGGGGGCCGTGGAGCACGACAGCCCAGGCTCTGCTCGCCTCCTGATCCCCTTCCCTGCCCGTGTGTGCCCTCCCCCAGGCAACAGACTCGGCTTCACCATGGACTCGGGGAAATTCCACAACGTGTCTCTAGGGCAAGGTCAGGAGGCGGTGGCGGAAATGGCGCTGGAGACGGCCTCCCAAGCAGGACACTGGGTCATCCTCCAAGTGAGTGCCCCGTTCTCGTGGGAAACACCGGATGTGAACACGGGGAGCTGCCCAGCCACTGGAAATGATCCTTCCTCGCGTTCGTGGTGGGGTGGGGAGTCCAGTGGGTTTTCTCAGCCTTAGTGGCCCCCTCTAAAGGTGCCTGGGGGCTCTGCTGACACGGCTGGATAGCATCTTGTGAGGGATTTTGTAGGCATTGTGCCTTAAAATGAAAAATAGCAGGAGGAGGCCCTGGCTGGTTTGGCTCAGGGGTTAAGAGTGCCGGCCCTCAGACTGAAGGGTCGAGAGTTCAATTCCCAGTCAAGGATACATACCGTATTTTCTGGTGTATAACCCAGGGAAATCTCAAAAATCTTCTCAAATAACGAGAAGGCTAGTGAGAGAAGTGACCCAACTACCTCCTCTACTTTCTCCCTCTACCATTTCTACCATTTCAGCAGTTTTGTCTCGACTTTTGAGAAAATTTCCCTGGGTTAAAAAGTTTGTCTTATACGCCGGAAAATACAGTACCTCTGTTGTAGGTTTGACCCCTAGTCCCAGTTGGGGCATGTATGGGAGGCAAACAGTTGATGTGTCTAGACACACATCAGTGTTTCTCTCTCTCTCTCTCCCTCCCTCCCTCCCTCCCTCCCTCTCTCCCTCCCTCCCTCTACCTTTCCTCCCTCCTTTCTACTCTCTAAAGATCAATGGAAAAAATATCCTCAGGTGAGGATTAAATTTTTTTATATTTCTATATATATGTATAAATAAAGATATAGATATGCACACATACACTAGAGGGAGCCCTAGCATTCTCCTGACTCAGATATCTGGGACCCTCCAACACAGCAAGAGGACACACAGGCTTGTATAGTTTGCCAACAGCCCTGTCATAATTTCTCTCATTTGCATCTTGCTTTAAAGTTTATAAACTTTCTCATACAACTCTGCCCCTAACTAGTTGTGTAACATTCTCTCCACACAGAATAATCAGAGGCGAGCCTATCCAGGCTTGGCTATCCCAGTTCCTGGAGGATTCTAGTATCTCTTTAATTTACAGTTAAAAGAGAAGCAGCAAGACTTTGAAGAAAGAGACGAACAAAATGGAAACTTATTTTGTTTGTTATTTACAGTAAATTATATCAGTGTAGGGATATGATATGTATGCATGCACATATTAATAAGTTCTCAACCAAACTCTATAATGTTCACTTATTATCAGACATAGCCCCTCTAGAGATACTCAGCTAGTAATTTTACTTTAGGGAAAAGTATTAAAAGGGCGCGGCTGGCAGCTATATTATCTCAGATCCACACCAGATGGTTTGTGAATTAACATAATGGGTTTAAAAAAAAATTTTTTTTTTTTTAAATGGAGATCGAGCCTGCAACCCAGGCATATGCCCTGACCAGGAATCAAACTGTCACTTCCTAGTTAATAGGTGGACGCTCAACCCCCAAGCCACTGTGCCGGGCAACATAATGGGTTTTCGGTATCATGTATCGTGGGCAAAATCGGGTGGTTCTCAATATATGTGGATTGGCTGAAAAGTTCACAGGCCTTGCTGCCCTTGGACAAGCAGGCGCAAGAATCTCACCAGCCCCAGAGGCAGTGTCTAAAGAATGGTCTCCAGGCTGGATCCCCAAGTGTGCCCGTGTCCACTGCAGGCTCACTTGGAGGTATTCTGGCCCCTGACTCCCACATCATGGCCTAGATTATGTTTACATGTGTTCCGAGTAGACTTTTCACATAAGGGATTTGTTGTAGTCCATAAGATATAAAATTAGGACATGCGGGGTAGGCAATGGTAGGTTTACAGTTGTGATACAAATGATACAATAATTCATAAATAATACAAGAATAAACACTACTTCACATACTCACAAGTGTAGACCTACTTTTGCCCACCCCTGGTTTTGCGCTTACAAAACAGGTTTTATTTTTGTTTCTGGCCCTGCTTGCTTGTATGAGTGGCACAGTTAGGTGTGAGAAGTTCTGTCCTTATAATCTAGTAGCACGCATGTAGGGGAGGAAGCTTAGCGAGAGCCCTCACCTACAGTATAAGTTTGCTCAGGTTGCCATGCCAAAGTATTGCAGATTGGGTGGCTGAACCAAACAGAAACTTAATTTCTTATAGTTTTGGAGGCTAAAAGTTCGAGATCAAGATGTCAGCTGACGTCTCTCCTTGGTTTGTAGGTGGTCGTCATCTCCCTGTGTTTTCACATGGTCTCCCCTCTGTGTGTCCCAATCTCCTCCTATAATGATACCACTCATATTGGATTAAGGCCAACTCTAATAACTGTATTTAGCCTTATCTGCCTCCTAAAGGCCCTGTTCCAAAGTCAGTCACATTCTAAGGCACTGAGGGTTCAGACTTCAGCACATGAATTTGGGGCACACAGTGCAGCCCGTGACACCTCCCAGTGTTCAGTGTTTGCCCAGGGCAAACAAGCCTAATAACACCCTGACCAGTTTAGCTCAGGGGATAGAGCATCGGCCTGCGGACTGAAGGGTCCCAGGTTCGATTCCGGTCAAGGGCATGTACCTTGATTGTGGGCATGTCCCTGGTGGGGGGTGTGCAGGAGGCAGCTGATCGATGTTTCTCTCTCATCAATGTTTCTAACTCTCTATCCCTCTCCCTTTCTCTCTGTAAAAAATCAATAAAGTATATTTTTTTAAAAAGCCTAATAATGTAACAGCTGGATCAGCAGAGGTCATTTTACAACAGAATCGTTTCAAAGGAAGATACCCACATTACTACTCCCATCCCTGTGTGCCTTCATTCCTTGCGTTTTTGTAGCTGTTGTAATCATATTTTTTTTCTTTGTTGGAAATGATAATATATCCCTGGGGGGTGATGTTTCTATCACTATATCAAGGATTTCTCCAAAGCCTGGAGCATGTGAGGTGTGGCTTTATACTTCTCTCCCAGCACCAACTACCAAGCTTAGTATTAGAGGAGCAAATTCGTAAATCATAACCCTTAAAATCAAAGGGGGGTGGTGGTAGTGGTGGTGACATCTTTTCCCCTCCCTCCCTTCCTCCCTCCCCGGAGGATATTTCCCATTGATTTTCTAGAGAGGGGGAGAGTTAGAGAGAAACATGGACATGAGAGAGACACATCTCTTAGTTGCCTCATGTACGCACCCCCCAGGGATTGAGCCTGCAACCAAGTACGTGCTCTTGACCACAGCGCTTCAGTCCACTGGCCAACGCTAACCAGCTAGGGCAACATTTTTTCTTTCATAATTTCTGACAGCTCTAGGCTTTAAGAAAAATAGCATGGTAGGAATACATACACCATCTTAAGAAAGATCGACTGCTTTCTTTTTCCACTAGCCTTTCATCCCCACAGCCATTTGAGTCCGTATTCTAATGAGCAGGAGTGTGAGTAGAAGAGGTTTCTATCAGAAGTAATGAAGTGGGTGATCTGATACATTTCTGGCCTTTGGTTTTTATACTTGATTAAACTAACCCAGATAAGTCTCAGTAATTGAGTTTGGACTTTAACAAAGAAGAGTACCGGGCAACTCCACCTCAGAAGTGATGGGTGGGTTTTGGAAGCAGGTGAGTGTGTTGGAAGGAAGGAGATTTGGGTTTATAAAGACAACTTGTGTTGACTTGGGTCACTTAATGTGTTCATTGTTTAATTTTATTTTTTGTTTTGTCTTGTTCTAACATAATAAAGGAACATTTACATCATGGTTCTCTGAGGGTTCAACACATTGATGTATAGAAAAAAATCATTGAAATCATTTAATTTAATAGACTTGAGTTTCACAGGAATTATAAATCATATTCTCTTTCAGAATGTCCACTTGGTGGCCAAGTGGCTGGGAACCTTGGAGAAACTCCTTGAAAGATTCAGCCAAGGAAGCCACAGAGATTACAGGGTTTTCATGAGTGCCGAGACCACACCCACACCAGGTGAACACATCATCCCACAGGGACTCCTGGAAAATTCCATCAAGATCACTAACGAACCCCCCACAGGAATGCTGGCCAACTTACATGCTGCTCTCTACAACTTCGATCAGGTAAGAAAGGAGAAGTCAGGTCTGACACTAAGTCGGGGTCTTCTCCCAAGATGGTGGAACCATCATCTGCTCATGAAACGTGTGCAGAGGGATAAAGTTAATCTTGATGTGAGAGAGAGAGAGAGAGAGAGAGAGAGAGAGAGAGAATGTCTATACCTAACTTTTTTCTCTAGTACCTTCTGGGTCAATATCCAAACCAATGTCATGAAGGAATTATAATAATTAGCTATCTAAGACTAGTTTTGAAGAATACAGTTAATTACTTAATTAAACAATTGAGTAATTTGTAGCATCTGTAAATACAAAAGACTATAAACAGAAAGGACTCAAAAAAAACATTGTTGGTTCAGCTACATATTTGCAGTATGCTTTTTTGTGAACGACAGTGGGCATGGATTCGTTTTTTAATTGCCCCTCGATATATAATTTCTGGCTGTTATGACATTCTCAAAGTAAGTACGAAAGAGGAGTTCGATTTATTAAAAAGAGGGTTTATCTAACTCCCTAAAACAATTGTCTTGATTGGTGGAAGGTGAGCATTTCTTTAACAATTATACTTCAGTACAGTTGTCCTTCAGCTTTTTTGCTTTTTTTTGGTAAGTATCCCTTTGATAGTCTGATAAAATGCATATTTTCAAAATGTGTTGTGTATAGTCCTAGGGATAAATAGATCCCCCAAGCCTGTG
This sequence comes from Murina feae, assembly GCA_004026665.1. Taxonomy (NCBI): domain Eukaryota; kingdom Metazoa; phylum Chordata; class Mammalia; order Chiroptera; family Vespertilionidae; genus Murina; species Murina feae. The sequence continues at coordinate 126,911 of PVJC01000023.1, forward strand.
CATGAAGTCCTCCAGCTAAAAACCATCAGTTCTTTTCATTGCTATCTGGAAAGCCACTTTTATTAACCAAGGGTTACATTTATTGGCAAGATTCTTAAAATTTTCATGGAGTACATTATTTCTTATCTAGTGGAAAGGATGCTCTGAAATATTAAGACTACTGGTGAATTTGATCATAAATAGCAAAATCAAAGTGATTTTCTAATTGAACTTCCCAACAAACCTACTTTGGCCAAAACTAAACACACGAATGGAAACTGTAAAGAAAACCCAATATTTTAAAGAGTCTTTTATGAATGATGACCTGTCATTAAACTAGAAAACAAGATTTGTCTTTAATTCAGGCTATGCACTCACAGGAATTAACCTGTGCTCCCTAGCTATCTGTGAAGAGGTTCGCAGATACCACTTTTTATCAGAATTGTGGTTGGCCGCTTATCAGAAGTATAAAACAGTGGCTTAAACAAGGTTAAAAATCATTTCTACCATGTGAGATTTCTGGAGTTAGGTCAACCAGAGCTCCTGTGTGTCACCACAAAGTTGTTAACAACCCTGTAGGGTGTTAGGTGACTTGTTAGATCATAATTCCTAAATAAAAGTTTGATGCTTCTATTTGGTCCCCTACAAATTTCTTACTAACAGTAGTATATTTTTATATCCTTCAAAATTAATTCTAATTATATGGTTTCTCTTTTCTGCCTCCACAAGGTGGCCCTTTATTTGATGTATAGTTGTAGGAAACTTACTTTTAAGGGTTGTATATTTTCAAACCCGATAAGGTGCCTAGTATGTGGCCGGGCCAATTCTAGAACTGTATTTGGTAGTAGCCCTGGATTCCAATGAAAGTGATACAGAAAGAAACCAGAAAGTTCTCCTGGTCCTGGACCAGATAAGAAAGCTAGTCTTGGTTTCAGCTTTTACCAGAAGCCCCCGGGAGACCAGCTCTGCAATCCTTCCCCATCCAAGGGTGCTAAGTATCTTTGTAGGTGGCCCTGGCTGTCAGACTGGCTGTCCTTTGGCTATTTTAAAGGACAAGGCAGAAAGGCACAGTGGAAGGAGTCGTCCTTCACTTTTCCTGTTTGCCTCAGACAAATGCCAAATCTGAAGGTGGGTCAGGCGCTACCTCTAAACTATAAATTAATTGGCTCTTTTTTACCTTTTAATTCATGGCTGTTGGGGCCATGACCATAGCCATGTAACACAACAGTACTCAACTTTCCTCTATATTAAAAATACTTTTTACAGATCTAGCCTAGGGGGTATATATATTTTTTATCTTCTATACGCCATTCTGTCATCCCAACAATGAATTTTATTTCTAGTTCATTGGAAGCCATTGGTCTTGGTGACTGTATTTGTGGAGATCAGCACAAAATTATAGTGATGCAAAAAAGGTAATTTCTCTCATATATAACTGGCATCTCTGTCCATGAGATCAGCCACACACCCAAGCTGATGGGTGCCTCTGCGAGTCCTAACTCTGACTTCTATGAGTGTCCAGCTGTCACTAGTTTTAGGCTATGGAAGGAAAAGAGCGACAACCAAGGCAAACCAATTTCCTTTTATTTATTTATTTTTTAAAAAATATATTTTAATTTTTTACAGAGAGGAAGAGAGAGGGATAGAGAAGTTAGAAATATCGATGAGAGAGAAACATCCATCAGCTGCCTCCTGCACACCCCCTACTGGGGATGTGCCCGCAAACCAGGTACATGCCTTTGACCGGAATCGAACCTGGGACCTTTAAGTCCCCAGGCCAACGCTCTGGCCACTGAGCCAAACCGGTTAGGGCAACAATTTCCTTTTAAATAGAGGACTAAGTTAGACACATCACTTGTCAAATTCTGTTGGCAAAAACCTGGTTATGTAGTGCATCTGGCTTCAAGGGTGGCTGGGAAGTAGTCTTTTGATGGCTGGCCATGTGCCCATATGTTCTGTATCACTATGAAACCAGGGACAAACAGTATTTGGTGTTAAGTAATATTTGTTACCCAACTTTGACAAGGATAGTTTTGCAGGGGGGAAGGCTGTCAAGCAGTATAGTGAAATGAATTGTCCCAGTTTCTAGTGAAGCATTCAGAAGAAAGCTAACGCAGAATAAAGGGGTTCCTCTTGCATCAGCAGACTGGCAAATGCGAAACAGTCCCCTAGGATGCTGTCCTAGGACGCACCCTGCTAAAAGCTGCACGTCATCGCTAATCCAGATCTCCTCCAAGTCTTTCACAGGATCATTGAAAACTTGGACCCTTGCCCTAACTGGTTTGGCTGGGTGGACAGAGCATCGTCGGCCTGCGGACTGAAAGGTCCCGCGTTCGATTCCATGTACCTTGGTTTCAGGCACATCCCCAGTAGGAGGTGTGCAGGAGGCAGCTGATCGATGTTTCCCTCTCATTGATGTTTCTAACTCTCTATACTTCTCCCTTCCTCTCTGTAAAAAAAATGATTAATAAAAACAAAATTAAATAAAAAGAGAAAACTCGGACCCTTGCCCTTGGAAACCACACAGACGGGTAATGGCCCATTTTCCTTTCCTCCCAGGATACACTGGAAGTGTGCTCCAAGGAGCAGGAGTTTAAAAGCATCCTCTTCGCCCTGTGCTATTTCCACGCCTGCGTTGCCGGGAGACTGAGGTTCGGCCCCCAGGGCTGGAGCCGCCGCTATCCCTTCAACCCCGGGGACCTCACCATCTGCGCCGACGTCCTCTACAACTACTTAGAGGCAAACCCCAACGTGAGTGCCGGTGGGCAGATAACCTCTTCCGAGGCGCGGGCTGAGTCTGTCAGTCTCTGGGCGCCATCAAAATGGACCGTCACTTCTCTTTGGAAGCTGTTATTGAAATGGCTGACACTCGCTATGCATCGTCTGCCGAGTGTGAAAATAAACCAGCCCAAAGGTTTCCTGGCAGTGTGGATGCTTGGATTTCATAAGATAGGTCAAACCAGTTCTACATCAGCAGCTTCGTGCAAAAAAAAAAAAAAAATGTCCTTCATTATGTTAACAAAAACAGTGGTTTACATGTGCATGGATGCCAGATTCATTAGGCAGGTAATGAAGCATTTGCACAAATGTAATTACATACAGCAATTCTGACAGTTCATAACACTGCATTAATAATCACCACAATTAGTCCTGATGATGGAAGCAATTTACAGCGCGTCACCAGGATAAATAATGGTGCATTTCCTGCATATGTCATTATTATGTATTAAGGATGCCACCTTGTTGTGACTTTCTCAGTAATGTTCCCCTTGATTTGAAGTTAAAGGTAGATGAATGATTTTATTTTGTAGCTCAAATGCGTTTTACAGATGGGAACGGCAATGCTTCATCAAGACCATTTGTGTAAACTCTTGCAAACCCAACCATTGCACTTCCGAAAGGAGCCATTTGTAAGGATTTTCTGACTTAGTCCTCATAAGGGAGACTTTTCCCATTAAGTGAAATTTGAGATATATTTGTCAAAACCACCCAGGCGCGCTCCAGACCACACTCTCTACAAGGGGCCTTTAAAACAACTCCGTGTACAAGTGACTATTTTATGTCCTTCTGTGTCCATTGTTACGATTTTTGTTATCTAGGTTTTTTTCAAATTTCAAAGGTGATCTGACTACTGTCAGAATGTGTACACTTGGTATGCGGCGTGGGTGTGTCCTCCCAAGAAACACATCTTGAATAAGCGGCACCCAAAGTAAATCGCCTTAATATGGTATGTGATGATCAATAGTCATCATTTTTTAAACCAATGAAATTAAAAAGTAAGTCCGCATACAGACCTTGAGCATATTTTGACCCTTCTAGTAACTATTGTCTGTCGATCTTAGCATGTTTTGTTTGAAATGTCACACATAAAATTGCTTATTGTAATAGTTCTGGGTAGAAAATGAAGTAGACCACTTAACACTTTTACTCAGGTCTTTTATAACTGTCCCCCATGAGGTTGACCAGCAGTTCTATGTTATTTCTATCTCATGGTTGAGATAGAAATCAAGGGGAGAAAGAGAGGAGTTGACATGATACATACATATATATAGTTCTTTTCCTTTAGGGAGAGAGGAAGGGAGGAGAGAGGGAAACATCAGTGTGAGAGCAACATCTCTTGGCTGCCTCCCGCATATTTCCCACCAGGGGTCAAGCCTGCAACTGGACATGTGCCCTGACTGGGAATCAAACTGGCAACCTTTTCAGTGCTTGGGATGTCGCTCGACCAACTGAGCCACACTGGCCAGGGCCAACCTTAGATTTCTAGCACACTCGCTCACCTCTCAGATGCCTTGACCTGAGTCATTTGCTACACATCGCAAAGCCAGTGACAAGCATTGGTGAATTGAGTTAAAACGTGCACACAGTTTGGCTGTACAAGATGCCCTTTTCAGGAATGCATCTGTAAAAAGCCCATCAGAATTTGAGGAAAGAGAATTGGTTATTAAAAAGGACAGATTCCCTGGCTGATCAAAACCTTGAGGGAGATACATACTGGATGGTAAGACGCATAGCAGCCGTGAATCAAACGTAATCAGGAAGAGTCTTTGTTTTACATCTGTTTCAGCTGTATGGACGGTAGTCCATCGGGGTAGTTGAGAGAAAGAGCATGGTACAGTCTAGTCCCATCTCTCTTATTTTTCATTCACATCAAACCAGCTTAAAAGAGAGACATATTTGAGGTTCATTTATTCAAATTCACATAAACTTGTAGCAAGTACATTGGACTAGCTGAAGCAATTTTACTCGTTCCGTCACATCATGCAACAGGAAGGCTATAATTAAGTTCTTACTTGAACTGTTGGGAGGCGGTATATTGCCCCCGAGGGTATAAAGGTTCCTGTCTAGAAAGGCTTCATCACAAACTGGCATGTTTTGCAAACCCAGAGGAAGCGAAAGGGTAGCAAAGAGAGACTGCAAACCACTGCGAGGCCAAATACAGAGGCGACAGAGTGATTTCTTTGAATAAAACGTGGCACAGTCATCAGTTACAATCCCTTAACTGGTAGGTAGGCCCGTTGTGCCATGAAACGAGCCCTCAGATCCATCCGTGGTGAGGGGGTCGGTTTGCATGAACTTCTGGAGGTTGATGGGATCCAAACTACACCCCAACTCAAACTGTTTTTGGGTTTTCTTTTCCTGAGCTGGACCATAAAAACATGTCGTACGCCCAAGGCCCTGTGAGCCAATACTCTCTCATGATTTTGGAGTATATGTGTATACTCCCCCTGCATGACATGCTCTAGGACTGATTCAGTTTGCTCTAAAATCTGCATAAAAAGCTCAGTGTTAGCCCTGACTGGTTTGGCTGAGTGGATAGAGCGTCGGCCTGCGGACTCAAGGGTCCCAGGTTTGATTCCAGTCAAGGGTGTGTACCTTGGTTTCGGGCACATTCCCGGTGGGGAGTATGCAGGAGGCGGCTGACCAGTGTTTCTCTCTCATCGATGTTTCTAGCTCTCTATCCCTCTCCCTTCCTCTCTGTGTAAAAAAAAAAAAAAAAAAAAAAGCTCAGTGTTAGTGTATTTCTACTGAATGTATTAAAACACTGGAAATGATTCTCTCAAGAAAGTGTGTGCAGAAGCCTGGACAGTTCCTGGACGTCTTTGACAAGGCCAGTGCTCTAAGCCGTGAGCCAGTGTGTGTGTGTGTGTGTGGGGGGGAGTGGATGGGAGTTGAGGGGCCATTGTGTTAGCAGGGCTTATGGAGTCGCATTTGCCTGCCACCCATCAACCGCTCCGAGGCAGATGCCCTGGGCCCAGAAGTGAAGGTTCGTGTGATTTCCCCCCAGGTCCCATGGGAAGACCTCCGCTATCTCTTTGGTGAGATCATGTATGGGGGCCACATCACAGACGACTGGGATCGCAGGCTATGTCGAGTGTATTTAGAGGAATTCATGAATCCATCTCTGGTAAGACATTTTAAAAAATTCACTTCACTGAGGAGAAACTTCTGGTAAGAATTATTATTGCACAGAGGTATGTATGTGGAGGCTACAACGTGACTCTCACAATGTCATTGTGTAAATAATTCTCAGATGTCATTGAGGACTCTTGGCTTTTTGTGAATGTGTTCTGGATCACCTTCAAGGGAGCTGGAAATGTGTTGGAAATGCAGACGCAGAGGATCAGAATCTGTGTTTTGACAGGTGGTTTCTGTGCCCAGGGGAAGCCATGTCACACACACTGACTCACTGGCCTTTGGAATAGCCGGGTGAGGTATGCAGAACTGACAGTTACCCCATTTTATAGACAAAACGACTAAGACCCAGTAGTCGGCCCCACGTCACTCAGTGAACCTGGGCAAGTGCTCTAGCCTGAAGACAGGTGTATTGGTTTCAATTGGAGGACTCTGAAATTGGTGAAATGTATCATTTTTCCCTGTCACAAGCCATGGAGTCCCCTGTTAACCACCAACCCAACTAAATACATGCCCAAGAAAAATGTGGTGGAGAACCCAGTTCTTCCTTCTGTGAGGCAGGGGAAGAGCACGCCTGTATTGGCATTCAGAGATGAGGCGCCCTCCGCCCATTTCTCACCTTTCTAATCCTCCCTGTGTCTATGTAGACCAAACACCCATGTGATCATGACCAGGCTGTGCTTTCTGGCCACAGGACTCCGTCCTCCTTTCCCACAGTGACGCAGCTGCAAGTGGTGTCCACACTTCTCCCATATTCTCATTCTCTCATTCTCTCTCTCTCAAATGGTTTCCAAGTTCATGGCCATCACATGGCTATTTCTTGAAAACCCAGGACGCCCTACGTCCTGTTATCTCGACTCCCAGTTGGACAAACCACCTGTGTTTAGAGCAGTGCCATTTTAAAAAGTAGTTTGAGCAACCTCCTGTTTATCTTGTCTCTGAGGACTACGTCTCATACATTCTGTAGTTTCCATCACCTTCCTTGAGTCCCCTTTGAGAAGTGATATAATTGTGTATTAGAAAACATGGTGTGTTGCAGTCTAATGTAGAAAATTGGGCACAGGTTCTTTTTTACTACTTTTCATAATGTTAAGCAATTTGGAACCATGCAGTGGGCGGGAGGGAGGGGGGGGGCGGGTAATTTCCTGCTATGTGACCATTCCTTCCGTTAGCTTCTCTTGCTGGTGAGTCTGCTGGTCTTTCCTGAGTTCCTGGTGAGAAGTTCGCAGGTCAGAAAGACACTTTCAATCTAACACCCAAGTCACTCCTCAGAAGAGGTTGAGAGCAGGTTTCCATGGAGACGGGAAAGATAAACAGAGGTGGAGCCTGACCTTTA